>JAOYMU010000292.1:43616832-43635382 GCA_025802295.1 Psammodynastes pulverulentus | reverse complement strand
ATGAGGAGTAGTCCTGCCCTCTCTGCTTCCCTCGCTCCCTTCTCAGCCTGCTTTTCCACTGCCCGGTGCAGCCTCAGTTCAGCCTTTTCCTGGGCTTTAGATGTCTTAGCATGTGAAATTGCCTTGGCCTTTAACTTGGCCACCTTGTCTCTAGTGGCCTTCTTGGCCTTTGTCTGGCTAGCAGCTGAATCAGATGGGGTAGCAGGCTCCATGCTCAAACAACCGGGATAACTGCTGAAATAATTGTTCCAGATCCCTGGAATCACTCACGGTTTCCACTCAAACCTTCACTGCAGCAATCAAGTGAATTGTAAAAACTGACTCTCTCTATATCAACGATAGCCCCCGGGACGAATCCACCACCTCCTCTGTGAAATTCGCACCCGGAATGGCAATAAAATGGCGCCCGTCCTTGCCTGCCAATCAAAAGCGGTCTTAAAATGGCATCCGCAAGGCCCTCACAAAGGGGCGGCCCTCCTACCTTACCAAGATGGCCGTTGCCCTTCTTCAAAATGGCGGTCGCTACCACACCAAGATGACACCTCTGTGGTGACCGCCCTTACTAAAAATGGTGGTCACCGCCACACCCAAGATGGCGGGCGCCTCAGCGTCCCTCGCGATAGGCGCCAAAGGCAGCGTCACCTCAGCAACCTGGCGCGCGCAGAGCTCCGCTCCTTGTTGCCTCTTTTTAAATTGCCGACCGCTGCGCCATCTTGATCGCGCGGAAACGGCGTGACTTCCCCCGACAGTCCCGGCTTCCTTAATAGAGAGCCCGTGCCTGTGGCACTTACCCGGCTTGCTACCGGCAGGCGCAAGACCGTGTCTAGTATCCTGGGCATGTCCCTGCCCTTTCCATTGCCTTGGGCAGCAGCCCGTTCCCGGCATATCTTCTTTAAAGTAAGACTGTGTGGCCGTGGGATCGGGCGGGAAGCCCTTCGCGCTTTCTCTCACGTAGTTGTCTTGCGTATTCAACGAATATATTGTCCTATAATTTTTATAGATAAAGCCTAATCCAGGAGGATTAGGCAAGCCTGTCTTTCCTAGGTCTAGACAGAGCGAAACTGGGGCAAGATGGAGTCGGGGGTGTGTCCTCAGTTTTGTAAACCCTGTCTAGATCTAGGAAGATAGAAGAGATAACCCAATCCAATCCTGGATGCCATCGCATCACACAGGATAATGTTTTTACCTGTGCAAGATATCTATACTGAGTTTGTGTACCATAATTACAATGGAAATTTCACCAGTGACCTTTTATTATAATTGGGCCCTTCCACAGATTTTTATTATGGCAGTTTTAAGGTCACTTATTCCCAGTATACAAACTAATAGCTGAGTAATATGTTGGAAACATTCAATATTTATGAAATTGGAAGGAAAACTATTTTAGACATAGAATTAATCTCTATATTTTTCCTCATATATTCTTTTTCAGTAAATATTTGATTATATTTTTATATTTTTAGGCATTAAGGATTTTTTATTAAGAATTTCTCAGAATTCACAGGTCTTCTGGAAAACATGAAATCTTCATCCCCCGCCTCACTTTTGATGGCTCAATATGAGGAAAACTGTTAATAGATTTCATAATATCTTTGATTTTATTCCTGAATTAGTCAAATAAAATTTAACAATTTCTTCAGAGTTTAGATGTCTACATCATTCCTTCCATATAATACTGAACTCACCAGATGAAGAGTTGAGAAATACTGACATTGAGAATATGACACATTTTACAAAATATAGTGAGGTTGAAAAATTATAAGCCTGGGAATTGTTTTTAGAGTTGTTTAAAGTGTAAACTATTTTACCAATACCACTATCACCCTTTTGAAGTATAGAAGGCCAACGAGACCTATGGTACAATTCCACAAATAATATGGGACAATGCCTTCTTTTTGTGTCTATCGATTTTCATAAAATTTGGACATATGACATAACAAGGCTTCAGTCATGTTGATTTCTTAAGAGCTCTCATCTTTGTTCTGTAATGTATTCAACTCCTGTTTTCTTTGACAAGGATGACTCCATTCAGTTCTGTGTTCTGCTGTCCAGTTTTAACAATGCTACCTACACCTGGATTTGGAATAACCTAAGTGTTGGCCTACCACTGTGGTGTTAAATTCTTTCTAACAAGGAGTCTTCTGCAGTTTACATCATGGACTGGAGTATATGTTTCTGCATGATATGAAATAAAACAATATATGTAATCCTTTTATCCCCAAAATATTACAAAATATCTATTTTTAACTGTTTTGTTGTGCTGATGCTTTTCTGAATTTTTATTATCTCTATGTAAGAGAATACTATTGGACTATTTGGCAAAATATTTATGTATTATTTCTCTAATTATTGGTATCCTTTCAAATCATATCAGAAAGAACATTAAAATATATCCCAGTAACAACAAAAAAATCAAACAAATGTCAAGTAATTCCTCATTCAATTGGAGAATGGATATGCCTTAGTGCAACACACATATAAAACATCTAATGTCACGTAAGTTATGGTCCAGCATTGTGTACATTCTTTTTAACACATATGGTTGTTCTCATCATACTAAAGCTAGCTTTAATTAATACTAACTAACTTACTACAGATTGTCTGCTTTTGGACCTTTTACTTTCAATTTTTGCACCATGTAATTTAACTTGAATTAAAGATATTTGTTTTTGAAATACTGAGTAATACAAAATATCAGATTGTCTTCCACAGTATTTCTGATATCTATATAACAGAACTGCTGGAACCTTAAGAGCTTAAACTGAAATGGTGTTATTACAATTTGATCTCACAGGTTCCAATTTGAAAATTTAGAAAGGTTTATCAATATATTCAATTATAAACCTGTAGCAGCCAATAATCATTTTATGATTTGTAAGCCATTGATTTATATATTGTATTGAAATCTTTTTACTGTCTCGATGTACAGTAAATGGCTGGCATTACTGGAAGACCAGGTGGCTTGAACTCTTTTTACTATTTATTGCAACATCCAAGAAAGGGTTTGCACAAAATACATCTAAATCATCCCCGTATTTCAAGCTGTGATCCATATTTTCAACTGCAAATTTAGCTTCTGAGAATTCTCTACTGAAATATTAAAGAAAAGCCATTTCCCATAACTGACTGTATATTCCAGACAGGAAGATATCAAGTTCCATTAAACTATTTTGCTTTTATTAGACCTTAAATATGTACTATTTAAAATCAGATGCAAAGTAGCAGCTCAAGGAATGGAGGCATTGAGGGCCAGGAATTAATTGAGCATATATTTAGCTCAAGAATATTTTCATCACCAGAATTACATGGAAAGCTCATGCCTGCTTTCCGCCATTAGAGAAAGACATGTGGGTTTGATAGTTGCTTTAAGAAGTGACTAAGTCTTAGTGATCTACAGCAACTCATAGTAATACTCACAAAATTCTCTCCAAATTCAGCTCATCTTTGCCAAACATCCGTGTCACTTCAACCTAGTTACTAAATATTATCTGTGTTTAACTGGTGAAATAATATATTATGCAAGGAAATAGAAAAGAATGAAGATTTTCTCTGAAATACATGTTGTATTCTCATTATGCATTTCTTTATGGATAGTTCTCTTTTTGTAAATATAATTGAAGCAATATATCTAGTGGAGAGACTGGCTTATGTTCTCCCAGATATATTCTGTGATAATGTTCTGCTTATAGGGCAGGATGGGAGTCACAAAAAAAGTGCTTATGTGTGAAGGAGGCAATTTTACCCAAGAATTGTAATGATACATCTCTGCCCAAAGTAATTTACAATCCTGTCAATCTAAGTCTTAGGGCATTGTCTGAAGAATACAGCACTATTAATCCTAAAGTTACATTTATCTGTAGTTAGGGTATCTTACTCTTATTCTAAATTGTTAAGAGAACTTAGTAGTACTTGACCATTACTCTCCACAATCATGGCAGGATTTAAGTCCAATTATTGTTTTCTGCCAATGCTAAAGTTATCTTAACTCTCTAAGAAGCAATTCAGTAACAATTTCTGATGAAAAAAAAATCTCTGAGATATATTATTGTCTCTATTATTTAAGAGTTCCAATTTCCATGCTTGATAAGTTTATATATTCAAAAGTTCATCATTTACGTGTTATTATGAATTATACAATGTTCTGTCAGTTATACTATGTTATATAAACATGTTTGTAACTTATTTTTAAACACTAAAAAAGAAAAGTCCTAGTAAAAAAGAGGGTCTGTTGGCCACAAGACTGTCCTTGGCGATTTCTAAATACTGAATAGCCCTGGTCCTTGAGGAGCTGCTGAACTGCACCACTAATGAAGAAAGTACAGGTTTATTTTATTTTATAGAACTTAACTCCATGTAACTTTGGGTGGCTTAGCTTATAAAATAAAAGACAATAAAAGTATAAATAAATTTCTTACCTAAAAATGGTATCAATTAGTACATATGTTTCCAATGATGATGGTGATAAGTGCAAATACCCAAATATGATAAGAAAATTTAAAACTGCTATCCTGATTCATTTTAAGTGAAGTTACTTTTCTGAAGTTAGAATTTGTTTGGGATAGAAAATCTTGAGGCAGTGTTAATTATTGATTAAGAAATGGATCATCAAAAAAAATTAGTGTGTTTTCTGTGTGAGCCCCTAACTTATGGTTATTATATTTTATTAATCATTTATGACACAGGCCATATAAGTACTAATTGGTTCCTTTTTCTCCATAACATACTTGCTGTCATCTATCTACAGGAAGAAAATCTGAAGCAGGGAATCTGCCTAATGCAAATAAATTCTTCCCTTGATTTTTAACTCTGTAGATTCTCCCTGGAGAAAAATCCAATTTATAGGTTCATATTCCCATGGCTTAATGGGGTTCACAAATGTAACAATTCTATAGCTTCTGTAACTAAATTTGGCTGGCACTGATCCATCCTGTTATTGTCATCACATTTTCCATTTTTTCCCTACTGCCAATATGCTGTCTTCTCTATTCTTAATGACCTATCACTCAACAGTGAGATAGGTGACATCATGTAAGTTTAATAAATGAATAAACATCATCTTCCAGCCAGCAAAAGCCCATACTTCAAATATAATGACGGGATATAGTTAGTACTGAAATGCATTTACCGGTACTACAACAGGTCAATTTATTTTATTCTATATTTCTATTTGGGAAAAAACAATAAACAGATATGCAATATTAAATCACGTAAATTAGAAAAATACAAAGCAGTTCATCACTGAATCCAAAACCCTTCCCTACACCTCCTTTTTTTGAGAGATGTTCAACAAATATAATTTTATAACTGATATTAGACAGTGGAGCTTCACAGCTGAAGTTAAAAATAATAATGTACATTTTCTATTTCCATCAATTAGCAACTACAACTCTTCCTTTGTTAGGTGTCGTTTACATGGGAAACGTTATTCAAATATAGGAAATCATTTAAAAGCATACTGCAAAGAGCAGTTTTAGCGCTTAGGGATTTAGATTCAAAGCTCAGCCATTTTCAGTCACACAGGTGTCCGTTTATTAAAGGCAATTGTTTTGGAAAAGCCAATTATCTTGAGTGCTTTATATTTTAGCTCTCACCATCTATTTGCATACAGCTGCAATAATTCATACTTAGTTGAAATTTAAGGATGTTTTTTTTCTCTGATTACTGCCAGGATAGCTTTAAACCAGATTACATGAAATATTTATCAATGAACTAAATACAATTTAATTCATTCTTTGAGGAGGCAACAACTTCTGTTTGAGAAATCATGTTATTTTAGCTACTGGATTAGTTCAGTAATCCAAATTATCCTATAGCATTAGCTTTAAGAAAAAGCACATGTTCCTAGAAATAAAGCAGATCAAGTCTGGCTCATCATCTTTTTTTTTTTTTTTTTTGAGTAATGGGGCTACACAAGAAGGCTCCTCCATTCAAATTATGATTCAGTTCCTGAAATTAGTATAGTGATCAATACATAGACCTAATTAATTCATGTAGTAGCAGTGATTTGAACCTAAATAGCTTCTTCACACACTATGATTTTCAACCCAAGAATTATGCAACTATTTTTGGTTTCCTGACTCTTTCCAATTTACGAAGCTATTGATTTCAATGGAATCTATCTATTCATGAAAAATGTACATAAGATACAATCAAACATGATACAATCATGATACAATCTTAAGATACAATCAAACATAAGAGCCTTGGTGGCACAGTGGTTAGAGTGCAGTACTGCACGCCACTTCTGCTGACTACCGGCTGCCTGCAATTTGGCAGGTCAAATCCTACCAGGCTCAAGCTTGACTCAGCCTTCCATCCTTCCGAGGTGGGTAAAATGAGGACCCAGATTGTTGGGGGCAATATGCTGACTCTGTAAAATCGCTTAGAGAGGGTTGTAAAGCACTATAAAGCGGTATATAAATCTAAGTACTATTGCTATGACAATGCGAGTTCAAATGAACTTTGTATTGATAACCCTACAAATGTGTTGAACTTTAATTCCTATAAAGCTAACTGGGTATCAATAGTCTTGAGAGACTCACAATGTAATGTAGTGGGTTAAGACGTTGAATTGACTAAGGAATCAAATTCATCTTTATCCAGGGGGAAAAAAACCACTTGGATAATTACTTACTCTCAGTGCATTCTAGCTCATAGGGTGGAAGCAAAAATGAAGATCTGTATAAGCTGCTTTATGCACTATAGCTCTTGAAATATGGTGAGATATGGGTTACTGCTATAAAAATGACTAGTATTTATCATTTGCTATAAGTAAAAAGTTGATACTGAAACTCTTATTCCTAATGACTGAGTGCTTTCATGGCTGTCTACTTTTGGTTGGTTTATTTCCTGAAATAACTTTAAAACGTTATTCTGGAAAAAATAACAATTGTAATCAATGTAATACATAAAGCCCAATGACAGCTTCTGGCATTTCTCATTTCTTGTAAATATTTTGGAAAATTTTAGCCCTTTCTAATATTCAGGAATTTTCTTGGATATAGATGAAACCTGAAAGTGTTGAATTCCAATTTGCATACAAGACTGGAGTTGTCTTTTATGTGGATTGGGGAAATAGGATAATGAATTGGGGAAAACTGCAGGAGGTGTCAAAGCATGTCAAATGCCAATTTCTACCTCCCTCCTTAAATCTAACCATAGCTGGCTATATTGCTTATCTCTTCCTATCCGTTACCTTTTCTTCAAGAAAGATGACCATCAGAAATACAAAATACAAGAAACATGTAAGATATCGACAGCCAACTTTTAGAGGCTAATATTTGGAATAGACTCTCCTGCTTGAGCAGAGGAGTTGGACTAGATGACCTTTAAGGTCCCTTCCAACTCTGTTATTCTATCTATCTATCCTTTTTGGAAAACTGCATTACAATTTTGATTCTGTTGTCTAGGACTTAAAAAAGGATATTTAGGATATTTTTATTTATAGGAATACTTGGCTTATAGATGGACTTTTACTTTGGATTCTGAATGCTGAGGTTTCCATTTTAACTTCAATAGTGCACTTTGGTTTCTGATTGTTTTTATTGATTTTTTTTTCATTTTTAGTCCCTAATTTTCAGCTGTAACAGCAAACATATGTTGGGCTGATCCAGCAGAGTAGAAATTAGAGTAGAAGCAATCAATAGTATTAAAATTCAATGGGTCTAATATTCAAGCAAGTTGCATAATGTCAGGATCTACTGTAAGTATTCCACATTGTCTGGATTGCATCCAAAGTTATCTTTGACAAGTTCATTTTAAAAATATTGTAGAACTGCATTTCTAATGCAATAAAAGTTAAAAAAATGAAGAGAATAATATAGGAAATAAGAAAAGAATTGAAAAAAGTAAAGAGAATTTTGATTTTTGCCCTTCTGTTGACTAATTGCCATCTTACTCTTTCATTTCCCTTTTTAACTCTTTCGAAGTTCCAATCTACAATATAAAGTCTAATGTCCTTGGAGAATTTAAGACTGGTTTATCAGCGTAGCCTTGACGAAGTTTCAGGACAGAAGCTTCTTGTATTTCTATTATGGATTGCACCAGTAGAGGCTAAACCAATTTCATTGTATACATGATGTACAATGACAATAAGGGGTATTACTATTTCTATTACTAGTTTCTTGGCACAGTTGTCTAGAGAAATTCTTCTAAACCTGGGCAACTCTTCAAATTAGGAGAAATGACCATGCTGACTGAGGAATTCTGGAAACAAAAAATTCATCTCTCAGGAACTTAGTCAGGATGGATAAAACTGATATGGAGTAAAAACCACATCAAAAGGGTTTACATGGATGACTGAGGTGAGATAAGGGGAACATATATTTATTATAACAGTACCATGCCATACAATGTTCTGAAAGTGAAACAAATAATTCCCCAAAATAAACTGTTTTATATGAAAATAAATAACAGATAGACACCTCTCCACGGAATAGCGCTATGCAAACAAATTAACAAAGGAAATCAGCGGTATCATTTTCACCTTTGGTGAAACACAAATCATGATATTTAAAGAAAATTGCCAGAATGTCCTTAATGCTTAGGAGGAAAAAAATCATAAGATTTCAATGTTTTAGGCAAAAAAAGGCTTGGCAATCCAGGATTTATTATTAAAGTTAGGATAAACAAATAAGCTGTTTAATACTATTCAAAACAATAAATGCAGAAGACCATTTCATAGAATGTGCAAATAATGGGAAGCATCTAGCCCAGTTTAATCTTAAAGACTAGGAAAGTATAGGAAAATTTTATCTTACATTCTACTTGCAAATCAACTTATGGAAATAGAAATTGATTGAGCACAAAATAACCGGCATGTAGCTGTAATCCATTGCTCTTCCAAACAGGAAACTTGGATTTCTCAAAATGGTCACACCCAAATTTGAGGAGATGTAAAGAAAAATCTTCTATTCTACAGGTAAATCTTCCATATTTGATTGGAAGATCTTCTCTCAAATGCCCTCTAGCAATGAGTCTGAAATTGAGACGCCCACATTTTCCCCCCCAGTAGTTGCCATATCTTTAAAATAGGCTGTAATCCGGCAGATCTATAATAGCATACAGTGGTATCTTCCAGGTGTCATTAAGATTCACTTTATAGGCGAGATGAGTGGCATGAAAATCTAATAAATATTTTAAAATATGTACATCCAAGAAGCTATTGTGATGTCTGCTTTTATCCACCACCATCATAAGCCATCATCATTTTCCTCTACCTTCTTCAGTGGGGAAACTATGCGACCTCCAATCTTTAGCCAAAAAGGTGCTATTTTTGCATTTTTTTTAAAAAAAGTAAGGAGACTAAGACAGAATGAACTAAATTTCAGAAGGTCATTTTCAATGACAAAGAATAGTCTGATCATAATTTTATCTCCCCCCATATTGTGGCAGGTGTACAAGTAGGCTATATCTTACTATTTTCAGTGCTGTCACCTCTTAATTCTTACAACTTCTGTAAGAAAGCTACTGTCTTCCAGTAACTATGGAAAATGCTAAGAATATCCACAGGACAGACTATTTAAGTAAAATCTACATTAAGGAACATTTCCCTTGTAAACGGTGAGATCTAGACTTATTCATATTTATAATAGATCCCTTAATTAATTTGACTACAAGAAGAATTTTACCAATGACAAATCCTCATTTAATTTCATTTTCATGGATATCTCCCTGGAGTCTGCATTGCTTTTTCATGCCAGAAAGAAATGCTTAAATGGTGATGATTTTATTGCTATTACTCCAACTATTTTATCTGTTAAATTTTCAGCATGTTGCTATATTTGCTATTTTTATTGAACAAATTGCAGTGAGAACATTATATTGATGGGTGGCATTGAAAATTAAAAGACTGGCCTAACAAAATTATATCACTACATTTCAAATTTTCTTAATTAACTATTTTTAATTGAATTAAATTAGTTATATGTTTTTAAAATGGGCTAATTTCCTGTTCTTTAAAGAAGCTATCTATGCAAATCTCTTTAAATTATCTACATAACAGATAGTGCTACATTTTCCATCTTTCTTATTATGTTCTGTGAATAAAATGCACCTTTGAAAATATCTATGACAGACAAGCATTACATGATTTTAAGTGCATCTTATCAGATATGAAGAAAGTATCTCAAGAAATATTAAAAAGTTAGAGTTAATAGTTATTTTAAAAAACCCCACAAAGTTATCAGTTAATGTTAAAAGATATTTAGGGAATCCCAGTGATTAGTAAAAGTTCCTAAATGCTTTCCATTTTCACAGGCACACAGACTCATTGCCCAAGCATACCTCTCCAGTTATTTTAGAATATAGTTCCAATAAACCTAGTTATAATGGCCACCATTATCAAATATCGTATGAATTGCAGCCCAAAATATCTGTGGGTATCAAGATATGTGATAAGAGAAAGAAATCAAGAATTTTGAGTTTGCTTAGCAGGAATATCAACCGGAAAAATGAAATAAAAGTTAAATCAGAAATCAATAACATACTGATAATGATTACTAAGATATTCAACTAAACTGATGCTAACATGTTGGTTTGCCATTCCAATACAAACCATGAAAGTAAATAACAATGAACTAATCAACAACATTATAGAGAAGCTCGGCAATTGTCCATTTTGCATATATTCCTCATTTCTGAGCATTTTTAGTAGGCTACTAATTTCTGCTTGAGAACTAGAAATGCAAATTTGATGAAAAGTAGCCTTAATGTTCATATTACTGAGGAGTAATTTTTACAATTTAATTTCTGTTGCATCTATCAGATTCCAAAGATTTTTGACCCAAGTTTAATCAATGACATTTTAATAGTAGTCTGTTTAAGGGTTTGTACTTGTTATTCATGTAAGGAAATCATTCCTTGCATTCCCATTTAAGCAATCTGCTATATGGTGGCCTGATAACCCATATCTATAATCATAACATCCGTTTTCATTTTATCTTTCAGCAAAAAAAATTGCCCTCATTTAAATACCAGTTTGGGTTTCTAGCTCTATTTTTTTCTTTGTGAAGTCTGACTATATGACTGATTTTAGTGTATAGCTTTTGTCAAATATACCCTGACAATATTATTATCCATGTTTCTGCCAAGATTGATCTAACATTATAATTCAGTTATGCCAAATGAGTCCTAAACAGGTTTCTTCCAATAGTCCCATATTTTCTTTACAAAGCCCTTAAGAGTGAGAAAATGACAAAAATAAAGCTCCTGTACCAAATAAACATATATGTAAGTCAAAATTGTCTTTGCGGGATTTTCATTCTATTCCACTTTCAGCATCCAGGTTCTCTTCATACAGTACTATAACATTTTAAGATAGATGCTGCAGAAAAAGCTTGGTATTATTCAGTGCAAAGACAGGGATCAGCAGTGTGGCTAGTCTCAAAGTTTAAGCTGCTGCTGGCAATGTGGAAAAGATTAATGGTCTTTAAAAGTGCAAGATTTCCTCACAAGAGGCCTTTTGTTGTTTTTGAATGGAGCAGAAAAATGCATTTTTTTTCTTGATCAGAAGCACTTTCTGCTACCCAGAAAAGCATTTATAAAAATAAACTATTAAAAAGCAGACAATTTTTAGATGGAAGATGCTCACTTATATTAATCATGCATTGGCACCTACTTGTCTTTCAGTCTAAAATTTCTGTTTACTTTTTAACCATTTACAAAACAATCCCATTTTAGTTACATCATTTCTGTAAGAGTGGATGAAAGGACATCCCGTTGAACTCAATGGCAAAACTTGATTGATAGCACAACTGACTTTAATTTTTAATAATATTAGTTTCAGCCTTGAATCTGACTCAGAAATGCAAAAGTAACTGGGGTAGAGCCTGCTTTTTAGTTGTGGCATTATTTTCTTGAAACCCAAAATCATAAACCAAGCCAAACTAATAATGAAATGAATTATTTACATCAATCTTTTTTGCACGTTCAGTTCTCTCCCCCCCTTGTGTTTTCTTCAGAAGTAATGCATAAAAATGAAGACACTTGAACTTCTACCATTTCGAACTTCCTTAAGTCAATTTGCTTAAGATAACAGATGGAAGAAAAAAATTATCCCGCAAAACTACTACCAAATGATTATGTTCTGAATAATGAACACTGAACTAGTATGAACTTGCATTTGATCTCTATTTCCTTGTGGCTTTTATAAAGCAATCACTTGCTGATGGTTTCCATAGTAACAAAGAAGCGTATTTTTTATTATTATTATTACTCTTCTTAGGATTTTTCATTCTCCTAACAATATTGGTACTATAGAGTCTAAGCTCTGAAAACACTACTTATCTAAGTACAAAAGAAACTAACGCATAGTTTTCAAATTAGGAAACGTTTCCCTTCTGTTCATGTGCATTCTCTCTCTCTTTCTCTTCCTCCCTCTCTTTCTCCCCCACACAGACCCAAACACACAGAGATCCAAGCTACTTACATCTTTGGTGTCTTCGCTTGCTTTTGTACATAGTCATTCTGAAAAAAAGGCTGCTATTCAAGAAGCAATTCTCTCCAACACCGAGACAAAAGAGACACGCTGTGCTTTGCAGTGAGGCAGTTGCTCATTCAGACAAGGTAACCAGCATCTCTTACTAAATGCCAGGGTAATACCATTCTCCTCAAAGCTTGGGGAGATATTGCTGCTCTCCAACCTTGCATGCAACTTGGGGGTAAAAGGAATCTTCTCCTACCCACCCCTGTTCCTGTAAATTTAGTGCTTCATTTGAAAACCCATGTAATAGAAAGAAACACATATTAAACTGTATTCCTTTTAATATTGCAACACTGGCCTCACATAGGACGACTTCAGCATTTTTTCTTGGAAGTTATGTTTGCAAAAGGAGAAATAATAGACTAAATAAATACACATCTAATTAATAGCTGATTTGCTCATGGAGAGAGGTTTTTGTTCTACAGAAAGAGGAAAACATAGATCTCTCAAAACAAAAACAACTAAGATTAACTAAGTATTTAGCTTGGAAAGACTATTTCACAATAGCATTTTCAAAAATAGTTTTTCTTGAAATATCAGTAATACAGAATGCTAATGTAAAACATCACTGCTCATATGGAATCAAAGCAAATAAAAGCCCACAGCTGTATGACTGAGATACAAAATCAGGAACATATGTTCATTCCTATTCATTTCTGTATACTTCATTCCTGAAGTTGAAATATTATTATTATACGGTTGGTGGCACTATGAACCTGATGCTTAAACTGGATCTGGCATTTTTATCCACCTATTTCATCCTTTCCAAGGACCTGGGATAGGCAAATATTGTTTGATGGTGTTAAAACTACCATCACAGGAGGTAAAAGCTGCTCCTAGTAAAGCTGTCTTTTGCAACTGACATTTGCAATCCCAATAGTGTTCAGGTCATGTTCCAGATGTTTTGGGAGTGCACACAAGGCACCCATTACGGTTTATTTATTTATTTATTAGGTTTGTATATCGCCCCATCTCCGAAGACTCGGGGCGGTTCACAGCAGGGTAAAACAATAAAACAACTTAATCAATTCAATTAAAATACTAAATCCATTAAAATCCTACTCTAAATCCCTTTTTAAAACCCTAACTAAAATCTCCTTGGTTTGCTTTCTTTGCCACAGACTTTCTTTTTATTTGCAGGTCTTTGTGTTTTGTGATTTTATCCAGTTCTTTCTCTTCTATTCTTCTGTCACATCCATTATCCAGACTTTATTGTCCTTCAGATATTCTTCCAATGCCCTTTTTTTTTTCTTCAGCTACCTGGTATATTTGCAACATTCCATGCCCACTTATACTCCTTGGTAAGCTGAGTCTGTCAACATCATTGCATGGATAAAGGGCATAATTCATTTTCTGATCTTCCTATCCAGGGCTTTTAGAACTGCTTGGATTCAGTTCACCATTCCAACTGTGTATCTAATGACTAGACTTTCCCTGATGTTAATTGCCTTGATATTTCCCACACTGACTTTGGACTTTAAAGTCTTCTTCACTCCCATAATGTATTCGTTACTAACCTTCTTGACTTCAGTGCGTTTGATGTTGTCAACTTGAAGGATGCCCAGGTATCTGTAGTGATTGTCCTTATTCAAACACTTGACGTTATTTCTATAGAACATACTATTACTTCAGTTCCACTATTTTTCTGCTGTTTATGGTAAGGGTGGCACATTTGTACAGTTCAAACTCTATTGCAGTATCTTGGCTATATATATGGATACTGTGGAGCAGTGATTCCATTTGAAAATGATGGTGTTTTTCCATACAGTTTCAGATTGTCCATGTATAGGTGGGATAGGTTTGCAGATATTTTTGATATTTGATAGCAGTGGCCTGAATTGTTCGTTATTTTTCATTACCAGTAAGTTCAGACTAGTCAGATGCATCAACTCAAACCACGCAGTTCATCTTCATATGGTGTTGGCGAAGTCTTGATCTTCCATGCTTCTTTCTTCACCATTTCTGCTTAAAAGTACTTTCATTTCAGCTTCTTATTCTTATCCACCTCAGCTGTTCAAGCTGCATTCTTGTACATCTTTGGGTGTCAGGAACTGTTGACAAGCACTGTTTTTTCTTTGTCAGGTGGTTGGTTCATTGCAGTCTCTCAATAAATGGGTTGGTAGAAATTTACTGATTTGAATTAAATTGGAGATTCTACCTATAGTGTCCAATTTCAGTTAATCTTCGTGGTTACAGCTGTTATTTTTTGCTTTATTATTTCCAATGCTTCCTTGAGCTCCTGTGTTTCTAGGTGATATTTCTTGATCAGGTATTCTTTGGTCTTCTTGTTCTTCAGCTTCAACTACATTAATTGGTTTGTTTCTTGAAGTGAGCTGATACTTGTATTTGACATTACAGTACTGGTATATTGAAACACTTGTGCTTTTGTGTAAAAAGCTTCATTGCAAACAATTTTATTTTGTTGTTTTTGTGCTGTTCTAGATGCTCAATTATTTTTGGTTCAATTCATCTTATTTTTTTACTTTAGAAGGCTTTGTTTTTTCTGAGGTTAAAGTGCCTGGTTTGAGAATGAAAATGATTCAATAATTATTCTAGTTTTTCCTACTGCTGACTCTCTCTGGTTTGCTTCTAAGGTTTGAACTACTCCTGACAAGGCTTCAATTTTGTCCTGGGTAGACCTTTGCAATTATTCCAATTCTGCTTCTGTCAATACGTTATTTTGTATTATAAATTGATGTTGATCTGCTACCCTCTGTTATTTCTGAATCTGGATGTTGTTGATTTCAGAATTGATCCATTTTTTTCAGGTATTCTTCTAGGACTTGATTTGAAATAATAATAAAACTATTTTTTATTTTTGGACTCAGTATATTTGCAACAGGCAAACAACTTTTCTTCCAGTAGTAGCTGCTGGCCTTGGTTGTACAGCCAACAGTTCCAAGTCCCATAGCTCAATTGCCATCAAATATCCAGGAACTTCAACACTTAGAACATTCTTTATTGATTTGGGTGATGACCAATATGATACAGATTTCTGTAAATTACATCCCATCATATTGTTTATAGAAGAGGCCCTCTTCGCTCGACTCCTCTGATAAAATCTGTCCAGTATGGTTGAACCTCTGGCATAACTCTCATCCTCTTCAGAGCACACACGTCCTACAAAAACATAAAAGCAAAGCCTTATTGGGCATTATTGCTGTTATAGTTATGTTTGATATAGTGGTTAAGTCATCAGGCTAGAAGCTAGGTGACTGTGAATTCTAGTCCTGCTTTAGCCAACTAGTGAGATTGGCAGAATCACGTTCTCTTAGCCCTTGGAAGGAGGCAAAGGCAAACCCCTTTTGAAAACTGCAGGTGCTGGCCTAGGCAGTGTCCAAGAAATGGACACAATTCAGCAAGAGAAAATAAATTATGATTATTTACACTTTTCTTTCTGTTATCAGCTAATTAGTGAAAGAGTCAATAGTTCATGAGAACTATTAGTGTACATTTTGTGCCTTTAGCTAGGTCTTCAGCTGATTACTTAAGTGTACAATGGCAATTTTGTCTCTAAAACTTCATTTTGTCTGTTTACTTTTGCGAGAATCCAGTAGCTAACAGTGATTGTATCTGATTGCCAGGAAACTCTCTTTTCTCCAAGAGAGTTGAGCAACTCAGCATCTTTTTACTTTGCTCTTGTTCACTTTTTGTTGTTGTTAACTCTCATCTCCAATTAAATCAAAACTATTGCATCTACTACAAAGGGATACTACGCACTCGGTAGCTGAAGCAGTGGCTTAAACTTAATTGGATAAAAATTCTCAAGAATGATAACAGCAATTTGGAGAAAACCACGTACATTTTATTGTACCCTTCAAATGCAGTAAAGCGATATTTTTTTAAAGGCCACACTCATTTCCCCCCTTGATACTATGAAAAGCAGAGATACTAATGTCAACAAAGACATTTCTTATTGCTTGCATCAAAAACCAATACAGCAAGGACCAGCATCAGAGGCTTTGATAGACTTAATGAGGACTTTTCAGCTAGCCATAATGAATGCCAAAATGGCTCAGCGTGCCACAAGCTCCACCCTTTTGAATATGCACTGCAATATTGTAGCAAATATATAAGGAATAGAATTTGCATTACAACATATGTACCCTTTGCTACCCATATAAACTTATTATTGCCCTGCAAGCTAGAATTAACAATTAAATTCTTTATTGCTTTCAAAACTGAGACTTTAGCCAGTTTTGAAAATTGACTTAACTTTTTTTACTCCTAACACTGACACACAAAATGCAAAGCTATGCACCTTTTTATCTTCATAAGCTGAATTTTTAGAAATTACTTGTTGATTATAGTACCATATGAACAAATATCTGCTGGCCAGAGGATAAAGTACCAAAAAAACCCAACTCAATTTATTCTGTTACAGACCTTCCCTGAATTACAGTATCTACTGTGGTTGACTGTAGCCCTGCAGAGTTTAATCACTTCAGTAAGCCAAATTTGTTTTGGACTGTTTGAAATCTTGAAAAAAATGAGAAAGCCTCTTCCAACTAGTAACACAGATGAGACCCTGAAGTGTTTTGCTAGCCTTTATTGTGGTTTTCTCTGTTTCCAAATGGACAGAATCTCAGTTGTTCTTTCACATCTTTCTTCAATAGAGACATTCAATACTGTCTACACCAGAGCAAAATCAATCAATGATCAGGAAGTATGTACATACATTTATTTGCAACCATAAGACTGTAGCAAAATTCATACAAAATTACAACAATCCGTGTCAGTTCAATACATCCCTTCTAATATTAACAGCAAGGGCTTTCATATCTTCCTCGCGGCCATTGCAAACAATGCAGCTTGTTTTGTTACAAGTTCAGCTACATCAGTCAAAAGAAAATACATTTTTTTCTTCTAAACTAACTGATTCAGTTGGATTAACAAAGTCACCATGAATCTAACTCTAGGTTCTTGATCTAATTTGAAATGTAATGGATCAAATCTTCCTTCTGTGAGTAATGATCAGGATGTTATTCTTTAAATCTTTTGTGATGGCTCACTCTTAACAATTTGGAAAAAAGTAATTTTTATAAATATACCTTTAGAGATAGTGATAAATTCTAAAGCCACAGAATATGGTGTTTTCTTAATAGGATGTTCTCCTTTTTGATAAGCTTTAGAAAAATTAACAAGTATTGCATTAGGAGACAGGATTTGGTTTATAAATACCTTTTCATAGAACTGACAGACTACATATGTCTGAAGGTCATGAACATTTCTGAAATACCTGAAGTATCCAGCATCTTCAGCTTTTTCCGTAAGTGGTTGTGCCCTATATGGTATAAGCCCTGAGAGGCAATTTGTTTAATTTTTCCTAATTACCATTTCCAAATTGATTAATTAATGGGCTTCATATTTTTCAGAACTCATTAAATGAATCTATTCTTGTGACACTGAAAACTGGCAAAAAATATCACAAATTGTGATCACATGAGAGTGAAGCTATAAACCAGTTGTAAATATAGGAGCCTTGGTGGCACAGAGGATACAGTGCAGTAATTGCAGGCTACTTCTGCTTACAGTCAGCTGCCTGCAATTTGTCAGATCGAATCTCACCAGGCTCAAGGTTGACTCAGCCTTCCATCCTTCCGTGGTGGGTAAAATGAGGACCCAGATTGTTGGGGGCAATAGGCTGACTCTGTAAAACCGCTTAGAGAGGGCTGTAAAGTACTATTCACTATGATTAGTGAATCATACCAGTATATATCATAGTAATTAGTAAATAGTCCAACATTGAACATAATCAAATAAGAAGTACTCAACTATACATCTAAAGGAAAAAATAAATAAATAAATAAATAAAATATCCACCATGCCTGCCAAAAACTCCAAACAGTCCCCTGCCAAACACCAACAAAAGAAAAATTTCTCTAATGATGACTACCCAGATTCCTGCACATGCTTTAAATGCTCTAAAGCCATCATCGAAAAAGAAGATACCTTCAAATGCCAACTATGTGATAGTCAAGCCCACCCCGACTGTTTGAATTTAACCAAAAATATAGCCAATTACCTAAAAACATCAACTACATTTCCTTGTCTCTGTCCATCTTGTGT
>JAOYMU010000292.1:43561132-43571486 GCA_025802295.1 Psammodynastes pulverulentus | reverse complement strand
TCCTTAATTAACAACAATAATATAGTTTCCGGTCTCAATATTATTATCTTCCCCATCATATCAAATATTATTTTCTCAAATCATGGAAGATGAAATTGGGCTCATTGTGCTTTTAATGGTCTCACAAGAAGTTTGGTCTCATGCCATGTATGTTTTAAAGGTAACAAACAATACCTAGACACCTACTGGAAACCAATATATATCACATGGCAATTCTGTTATATGCCTCAAACTACATGAACCATTGATTTCTGCAACAGCTGAAATGCCTGAATACTTTTCAAGGACAGCCCCATCTAGGGAGACTCAATAGTCCAAGCAGTGGATAACCAGGGCATCCATGAGCAGAAGCAGTGCCTCCCAATCCTGGATTGGGTGCAGCTGGCAGAGTTATTGATTATGAATCTTGTCTGGACTAGACTTTTTTTATTTCAGTTTATTACTATCATTGCAAATATTAGAATAGTTACCCCAAACGATTTTTGGTCTGTGGTATCTTTGATGGTTCTTTTCTACCATTTTTACCTCTATTCTTTTCTTGTTCTTAAGACATAAAAAGTGATATAGAATTATACTGTCATTTAATTGAACATTATAGACCTATAAGCAAAACTAACACTTCTTTAGAAGGCACAATAATTCATAGCCAGTTTTTAGAATGATACAGATTGGGTACTTTTAAATTTCTAAAGCCTTTGACAAACCATCCAATATGGTATAATATATATGTATGTTGACTTAAAAGTTTTTGGTTTTAGTTTTGACAGGTGGGGACGAAAGTTAATTAAACTTTTATCCAGAAGGCTCCATGTTCTCTGCCATCATTACAACACCAAATGAAAGACAGTAATGAAACTCAGTACCAAAAGCGCATTAGAAGAGGAATATGGCTTCATAATGCCAGAGCATTAACTAAATTAATGACTGTGTTGGAAGAAGACTTGGAAATCACATTCATGGAGAAGCTATACTTAGCGCAGAGCTTAAATTGAAGAGTCTATTTCTGTTATAACTCATATTCAATTAATTGGAGCAGTGCCGAAGTTTAGGAAAATGCTGCATCATTTTTTTATTGTAATTTCATGCTTGTTCCCTCTGAAATTGCACACAGTGTGGGAAGGAATACAAATATAAAATGCCAGATCAAGAGCTAAACAGACAGTTGAAGCCAGCACTTTAATCTATCTGTGAAAGTCTTATTGACGTCAATGGGATGTTTACCTGAATAAAATTATGGAGGAGTTACGTTTCCGCAAGTTGTGTCTATCAGTAAAATGTTCTCAAAATAGCTTGTACTTCATCCAGTTTTGACAAAGCATATGCTCAAGTAAATTCAAATAAGCCTTTTGATCTTAAAAGGGAAACATTAAAATATGAAGTTAAATAAAAGGGCTGATTTTACCCTGTTTTTCTTTCAGTACTATGAAATCAGTAATAAATTGGTCCATATTTCACCATTTATAGTTCAATATTTGAATACTATTTAACCTTTCCTTTTCCCCATTATTTATTTGAATGCTTATATGCCAACCTAGCAGTTTGAAAGCATGCAACTGCTAGTAGATGAATAGGTACTGCTTCAGCAGGAAAGGTTACTGTGTTCCATATTTTCATGCCGGCCACCTGATGTTGGAAATCTCTCTCAGGCAATGCAAGCTCCCTCGACTGAGAATCAAAGAGGAGCACCACCCACTCAAGATTGGGGAAATCTTTAAATCTTTCATAATATGATATATTTTATATTATAGTCTAAGATTTTTTTTTTAAAAAAGAGCTGTGGCTTTCAAAACTCCTAATCTGAGAAAGCATGTTCCACATCAACTGTTTGCCCTGAGAACACTGCACACTAGAGAAGATCTTGGTACAATATTGACCACGTGGTTTATATTGAGTCAGGTTGCCTGCAGAAGGAGATCAAAAAGTCAACTAGGGGACTATGACTTTGTGATCAAACACTGGCCAGTTTGTAAAGTGCAAGACACGCTAAAGTTCTGATTGGACCTTTATGCCTGCCATCTTGACTTCTGCAGACACCCCTGCACAGAACACTTACAACAGTAGGATATAAATTCTGGAAATAAATAAATATTCATCAGAATTATTGCCATGATTTATGCAACATTTCTTCTCAGTAGGAAACAGATCTGCTCAAGACTGGTGTACCATACAAATGAAGGAGAAATTAAAAAAATAAATGGTCTATTAGACTTTCCACAAATTTCCTTTGTACTTCTTGCAACATAGTCACCCAACTTAGTTATAGCTCTATTTTATCAAGGACCATTTTCAGAGATGGAGAATTGAGCTAAAAAGACAGGTATAGAAAGAGATGTTGCCCTTAGAGCTATTGCAGCAGTCCCCAACCTTTTGCAGCTTGGGGGCCCATAGGGCAGGGGGGAGAAGGGAACCATGCACATGAGTGATGGGCTGGCATGCATGCACAGTTCAACTTGCACAAGCAGTCAGCCAACATGCTTTTTCATACACACGCAGTTTGATTAGTTGAGTTGCACAAGCACGTGTGTGTGCACTGCCTGCCATTTGTGCCAGCCTACTGCTCACATGAGTCAAGCTGTCCGAATCCTGGTCCACTGCTCACGCAAGTTGAGCTACATATACAGACCGGCCCACCACTCATACTCACCACGTCCAGTTGCAAATAGACCACAGCCTAGTAGTGGGTCATGGCCCCGGTGTTGGGGACCTCTGAGTTACTGCACAGGTATTCACTTCATCATTCAATATTTCAGGTTTATTTTTGCTATTTTGTTTTGCCGAAATTGTTTGCTGTTTTATTTTCAACATTTGATTAAATATCAAATGTTTTATTAACATAATATATAAGCAATCATTAACCAATACAGTGATTTTAAACGATTACCTAACCATAAAGTTTCCTTCTTCAACTCTTTATTGAAGCTGTAAGACAATATTGTGTTATCTTGGATATCCCCTTCCTACAAATGGCAGGCAATTTAAATAACATTCTGAAGACCAAAACATGAGCAGATGAAATCTACACCAATATTCCTTTGATGCAGCTAGATCAGTAGTATTTTTCTGTGATGAGCCCAAGGCCAATTAATGAGGCTTGGAGGAAAGTAGAGCAGATGGTAAGCTTCAAAGTAGGCTTAAATCTACATACCTCTCTTTGCTAGAACCAGAAATGTTTGTCAGAGGATAAAGAGTAAACCACTTTATAATGGAAACTGAATTTATTTTTACTTAGGGCAAACTATTCTAAAAGATTTTACTAACTATTCTAAAAGATTTTACTAAGTAGCAACAAATATAGGGTACTTACCTAATGTAATACATTCCATACAGACTGTGGGATTATACTGGCTCAGTTTCAGATCATACATAATTTCTACACTATCCCTAAGTGCTGGCTAAGATGCATTGTGAAGTAAATAGAGAAAATAAAACTCAAGGTAAGAAAGATAAGAAAACACAATTCTAGTAACTCAAAAACAGAACTGAAGGTAAAAAGTGGTATATGGTGTCATATTGGAAATTTGGGGATATTAGCATTTATATAGGCAACATTATGATTAATTACTATAATAATCAGATCTCAAGAGTAGATGTAGGCTGCATTCATATCCAAAATGGGCAAATGGGATTTAGATTTAAAAGTGAACCTTGTTCTCATTGTTAGCTCTCCTTATAAGACTTACACCTTTTTCTCAGATATAGTGATATAGTGGCATGACTCAGGAAAGCAAGCATTTAAATTAAAGGAGTGCAAGGAGAACATGACAGAGCAACAAAATATGGCCATGTCCAATATGAATTGCTGCCTGGAAGTTGTAAAGATCTAAATGAAATGGCTGAACTGAGTCCCAGTAAGACAGTGTGTTTTTTGTTCTTAAATCAACAATCTCTATGTACTCTTATGAACTCTGGACAAAGTTGTACTTCTTCTAGAAAGAATTCCAAGATGTGGGTCTCCTAGTTTAATGTTTCCTGCTAGCGAAGCAGATAGGAACAATGGCTTTGAAGTTTTTGCCGAATTTTAGTTGATGCACCAATAGCAACTTTAATGGAAGGCTTTAGTGACAGTCACTGCCTTTATTATTTTGAAGCTGGACTACTGTAACATGCTATACTTGGAGCTGCCCTTGAAGACTACCTGACAACTTCATTTGATGAAAAATGTGTGAGGACTGCTATAAAAATATTATTGGAACTATACTTTTATTTTGAGTGAAATTCAATCAACATGTCTTAGGTTCAGGATACATATAAAATCATCTCTTCCATAGAGAATCTTGCCACCCCATTCAATTAATCATACATTTTCCCACTTGATAAACTGGGGAGGGGATGAACTCAAAAAGAGGCCTTTTCAAGGCTACCCCATCCTTTTCACAGAACAATGAAATTTTGGATTTTTAAGAGACCATTTGGAGCATTAGAGTTGCAATGAATTATATATGTACCGTAGTCATTCTTTCTTTATATTTATGCTATGATGGTGCTGCTTTTTAATCAGTTTTATTTGGATGTTAGAGGACCAGAATTCTAGAGCTGGGTAGAATTTTGATGCTGGAAAATAAATCAATGAACAAATTAAGGAGCATGCATAAGTGCACCATCGTGCCTACTGTTTCTGTCCTACTGTTCCCATTTATTCGTACCTATTTCCTGTATTCATACCCTTTATATTTATTCTTATACTTATTATCTTGTAAGCGACTGACAAATAAATAAATAAACAAACAAACAAACAAACTATTGAATGAATAATCAATGGCTAAAATGTCTCAGCTTTGTAAAAAGCATAAAACATCTAGGATTGTTTTTCTCAGATTTTGTAACAATGTTCTGCATTATCTAAAAAATAAAATACAAATACTTGGCCCTCTTGATGGATTGGAAACTGTTTTACATTAAAGGGTTATCTTTTAGAAATGAGAAAGAGTAGTCATAAAAGGTAACATCACTCATAGTCTAGAAGACTGCATTTGTTGTGATTAATTCATTCGCCCTGAAGTTTACAAGCTCTGAAAGTTGAAATGTTACATATCTATAAGTCACGACAAGCAGTGAGACTCAAAGCGATCTGATGGCCAAGGCATATGTGATGAAAAATGGGAAAAATGACTCTATCGCCAATTGCCACATCAATCTAATATACAACAGAGTTATATAAACAGTCTGTTTTGATAAAGACATTATTTATTACCTATACCATATGTTGTATTGTTTTTAGAGTTGTTGTGATTTAAAAACCTCCTGGAGGGCTACACTACTTTCAAAGACAAGTAAGCAAGCATGTTGTCCAAAATAATTATCTGTGTCCACTAGTTTACTTCAAGCTATATGTCGCTCTGTGTCAGGAAATCTGTGCATTTTCTTGGGGGAGACAGTGTCTAATTTATATCTGAAGAGAAGCAAGCTTTTAATAATATTTAAAGGGACCACATAGAATGGAAATTTACTTATCAAAGAAGCTGTATTTAGTCTTTTCTTATACCCACTAAACACATACCCTTTGTGTGAGATTTCTTAATCTTTGTTTAATCATTTGATTCTTCCAAAAATTATTATGAATATATATGTTCATTTTATTTTTAGTTGGGAGTTATAGCTTGCTTTCATTCAGGAGCTCAAGGCAGCATAGATACTCTTCCCTCTTATTTTTCTGCACAACAGTATCCCTGTGAGGTAGATTGGAGCTGAAAATATGGCTAGCCGCTAGTTACCTAGTCAACTTCCATGGCCAAGAGTAGATTAGAAGTAGAAAATACTATTTATAGTCAATGGCCCTAGGTAGATTAGAACATGAGTCTTCTTTCCACAACTAATCCAACACCTTAACCATTATGCCATATTAGTTCTCCACACAGGAACGAAGGAAAGAAGGAAGAAAGGAAAGAATTTTTTTGCTGACAAAAATCTAATAGTTGTTCAGCTCAAGAGGTCGATCAAATCTTATTTGAACATGTAATTTGTTTGCTTAAAAATGCACATAAACACAAGTATGTTTGATTCCAGGATATAGATTAAATCAATCTTTTTCTTTTGTTATTAAATCAAGTGACTAAATAACATTAATTACCTAAGCTCTTATTAAAAACTATTCAGACAAAAATGTATTAATGCACCCAAAGAGCAATCCTCCAATAATTTTAATGGAAGACAGCAAATATAGACATATCATGGAAATATTCTGGAGAAAAAAATCCAGTGAGGAAAGAAAAAGAGAATATAGAACAGAGTACAAAAATCAGCATTTTGAATAAGAACAATTATAAACATTCCAGTGGAATTTGATTTGACAAAATCTCTGGAATGAATCCTACAGAATATTTTCGCCCTTTATTGTGCATGATACAATTATCCTGTAAATTTTATATTCAGGATTATTGCTAGAAATTCTGTAAGACGTTGAAACCCTTTTAATAAACCTTCAGTGCAGATGGTGGACTCGGGCTACTGTTAAAATGTTTTCTCCCTGAAAGTGATGCTTGTCATTTATGGCTTATATTTTTAATAAACCACCCTGAGTCTTTTGAAGCAGAATAGAGATATATTGTATGAATGTGTGTTTATGTATGTATAGCAGAGCAGCAGAGAACAAATGGCTTCAGTAAGGTGGCAGTAAATTTTTACAGGAGAATGTCTAGTGCATGTTCATAATCTTTCTCCAAAAAATCTAATTGAACTATGTTGGCTTGTGGTTTTTTTTCATTTATTTTAAAGATTACTCCAAACAAGTTTCTATACATCAAAAGACAAATAACAAAAAAACCCTTATTAGCTTCTATACAATATAGTCATTTCATAAAAATGATGGTTTCTGGGCAGTATACCAACTCACTAATGATTGCAGTACTTCAGAATTCCTCAATAACGTCTGCAGGGCAGCAGACTGGATAAAGCTTTTCTTGAATCAACCTATTGCTAACCTTATTTCATTTTCCATAACTATATCATGCCTTATATATTATTTGCTAGCTACTAAATATCTCCTTAAATATTAAGATGAAAATTGTATTAGAAACTTATAAGTTAGGAAATCCCATAATGAGTATGACTCCTTTCTACTGGTGCAGTTGTCAAAAGGCCAAATTTGGCTATAATTAACAAGAAGCTCCTATCGGCACATCCTAAGCACTATAATTTAACTACAGGCAGTTCTCGACTTACAACAGTTCATTTAGTGACCCTTTGAAGTTACAACATCACTGAAAAAAATGACTTATGATTGTTTTTCACACTGACTCATCTTTATGATGGTTGCAGTGTCCTGACGTCATGTGATCACATCTTGCAACCTCCTGACAAGCAAAGTCGATGGAGAAGCCAGATTCACTTAGCAACCATGCTACTAACTTAACAACTGCATAGTTTCTCTTAACAACTATAGCAAAAAAGGCTATAAAATGGGGCAAAACTCACTTACTAAATGTTTCACTTAGCAGCAGAAATTTGGGGCTCAATTGTGATTGAAAGTCGAGGAGTAGCTATATATAAAGGCCAAAAGAGCTCCGTGCTTTCATGATGCCATCATTTAGAATTTCATGAATGAAACACAGAAAACATTGGAGTCACACTCTTCTTTTTTATAGATATAAGGAGTATAGAAGTTTTCATTCCGATTACAGCAGTTCTGCTTGCTGTCCAAATCAAAAACATTGGTTCATGTTTAAGTATTGCACATTTCAACAAGGTCATAATTCATGCTGAAGGGCTGACCTTTGGATTTATGGGAAATAAATAAGAAATACCCACAGTTGAAAGTGCATGTTGTGTTCTTCCATAAGAGTTATATGTACATATCTATTTAGGTAGTCCTAAACTTTCTTGATCATGTAAAGAATCCTAAGTGCATTATAATTTTTGCTCACTACTAGAATGCCTACAAAAGACAGTTAACTGAATTCATGTGGATTCAGGTTGGATATAAAAGAAATGAATCTAAAAACTAAAAAAGTAAAAAATATAATCAAATGAACATATGAGGGACCATGCAGACACTCACCCAATGGTTGTCCTGCAATGATCCTGGCATTTTCCCCTGCCACAGCAGCTCTTGCGTGCCTCTCACTCATGTATTGTACAAATGCATAACCTTTGTGCACTGAACAGCCAACTATTTTTCCATACTTTGCAAAGATTGCTTCTATATCTCCTTTTTTGACAACGGCTGTATTAAGATTACCAATGAAGACTCTGGAGTTGATGGATTTGGGATCATTCTTATTGGTGACATTACTGGTCTGTGTTTTGCCGGTCATGGTTGGCTCACTTGACTTCAGTCCTGAAAGAAAAGATGACAAAGGATTTGATTTAGTTGCATAAAAACATGGATAGATTCATGTAAGAATTATACTCTAATAAGGGGAATAGTAACATTTAAATTAGTATAAACAAAAATTATGAGGAAGTTATGATATAATGTTGATCAATATTAAGAAAAATGTAGAATTACTAAATACCGATTTTAAATATTTTTATTTTTTATTAACTTGAAATGTATAAATCAATCTGTTAAAATCAGGACTTCAACAATATTCACTTATTTTAGATTGAACATTCAGCCTCTGGCTTATTAACTATTCATCTGCCTTCATCATGTAAAATAATAAAAGGTTTAGATACTACAGGTATTAC
Organism: Psammodynastes pulverulentus; assembly: GCA_025802295.1. Lineage (NCBI taxonomy): Eukaryota > Metazoa > Chordata > Lepidosauria > Squamata > Psammodynastidae > Psammodynastes > Psammodynastes pulverulentus. The sequence goes on along the minus strand of JAOYMU010000292.1, from coordinate 43,562,861 downwards.
TTAACAATCACAGTTGTGATCAGCAGCTCCGATGCTAAGCAATATGATCATTAACACATGATGCAATGGACTTATGACCTCACTTCCACCATGGTTAACCAAATAACCTATGGTGTTAAGAGAGATATCACATGACCACAATGTGCAATTTTTTTTGCCAGATTCTCTACTGACGTGCTAATTTTAATCAAATCACAAAGTAGTCTCTTGTTTAGAGTTGAATCTGATTGAAGTGACTTATAGTCCTTGTAAATAAATAGATAATAATGTACAGGGTGTAGCTACTCTGTGATGATGTAGTTTATCACATACAAAGTGTCTATCTTTCATTGGTGATTTATTCTGACATTAATATTTAGGTAATACAATAACTATGGTGATCTCATCTTTATCATTTTATTTCTTAGAAAACTAGGCAGGCTGCTTTGTATTTTGTTTTAATAAGTAGAAATGTCAGGCATAAGTACAGGAGCAGGAGCTGAGTTCAAAGCACTGAAAGTTAGTTACATGCTACCTATAAAAAAAAATCTGATCTACTAATGGCCAAGGCAAATTGGCACTAGCTAAGAATCAATGGAATTCACATGTGGCTGGAGTTATGTCTCTTGTAGCTGCAAAATGATTCCAAACTGATGATGCATTTGACCCTGCCTTTGGGCTTTGCCTGGTCATCTTCTACAAAACAACTTTATCCTAATATTGTTAAATACATTCTGACAATTAGAAGATACTTCTGAGTACTTATGGATATATCAATATATGATATTCTATTTTTGTCATGGAAATCATAATCATCAAACTACAAGATGGACCAGTACAAAATCATGCTTAGAAGGGCACTGGGAACAACATCAAGGCTCAAATCACTTGTTGCTCATAGATACAAGAGTTGCCCCAAAGGTCTAGACAGACTAATATGAGCACAACCTGGATTACAGGAAAGCCATGACTCAATGTTGTGTGTGTGTGTGTATGTGTGTGTGTGTGTGTGTATGCCTTGTACTATACAAACAGGTCATAAGGACCTTCCTCAAGAATTCAATGAGACTGGAAAACAACACTGAAAGTTAACTAAAGTTAACTTGCACAAGTGGCCATCAAATGAGGCATATACCAAAGTGATGCTGATCTTGTTGCTGTACTGCCTGTTCTGCATAGTCTTGAAGCCACTCAGCTAGTTTATCACAAGGACTGGATATGGATATAAGCTAAGAGTGGAATAACCATTGGTCAGTTCCAGGAGTCAACAATGATGCAAAACCACCAGAAAAAAAGTCAATTCATACAGATGTGAAAAGACACAAAGAGTGGATGGAAACTTCAACATCTTTTAAGTTAATGGTAAATTATCATGGAGCAGAAATTTGCCAGCACCATCTTTTTACTTCGGAAGGAACCAAAAAGATTATATTTCAGTTTCTCTTAAATCCAATTCTGAGAAATTATACAGAACTAACTGGATAACATTTTCTGTTTCACTGTTCCTGACAGTTTCTATTCCATAACCAAGGGAGAAAACAAACTTGTTAACATGGTAAAGGTAAAGGTTCCCCTCGCACATATGTGCTAGTCATTCCCGACTCTAGGAGGCGGTGTTCATCTCCATTTCAAAGCCGAAGAGCCAGCACTGTCCAGAGATGTCTCCATGGTCTTGTGGCCAGCATGACTAAATGCCAAAGGTGCATGGAACATTGTTACCTTCCCACCAAAGGTGGTCCCTATTTTTCTA
>JAOYMU010000292.1:43515577-43527230 GCA_025802295.1 Psammodynastes pulverulentus | reverse complement strand
GAGCTCCCTCCAGCAGGATCCTTTTGCAAGAATGTGGAAATTTTTGATTGTTCACTTGGGCTGGAGGCTACAGATGAGGGCGCAGACGATGATTTTCCAGATGGTGGTTTTCTGAAAGCCATGATTATAAGTTTTTACACCAAAGATGGCGCTAGAGAGAACAGACGACTGGTACAGGACGGAGCCCGGGAAAGTCCGAACGAAAGTTCAGTTTAATGAGTCTTAGAAATTCACTTCAGAAAATCAGGAGTCCACTTGGGAGAGATACAAGAGCCAAATCAAAGTAAAAGATTCATAGCCTTTCTTTCAGTTGAATAATTCCAGAGGAGGAGATTCAAACACTATAGCAAAAATGTAGTGGAGAACAAAGGGAAGCCATCTTGCCCCGCCCTCGACAGGAGAAGAAATAAAAGTTCCAGCTTACGTACTTTTGTTTTAAAGAAGCTCCATAGACACAGTCAGCAGATGCCAAATGCGATACAATACTAATTCCAAATGATTTATCCAAAAAAAAGAAGAGCCTTTCCTTTCTCCATTCCTGGAGAAGAAAGAGTTAATAGCCGCTTCGTCCGAGGGGGATACAACCTCCCCTCTCCAATCTACGTTCCATGCTGATTGAATTAGCACTCACGTTAATTTATTGCCATCCTTCACGCTTCACAAGTTAAGGGGAATTCATTCCTCAGCAGGAGCTGTAACCAAGCTTCTCATTCTTCAGATCTCCCGATTTCAAACAGCAAGAAGTTGCCTCCTCCTTCCCAGCATGCACGCAGATGCCTCAGGCTAGGCTGGGACCCCCCAACCGCCGTCAGATGGGGGGCTTCCAGCAAGCTGCCCTTAATGGCAGAGACCCCCTCCAAGGATCTCTGTGCCTCCGAAGAAGCCCATCCGTGATACAAAGGACAGATGAAACAAAGTTCCCTCCGTGCTCCTTGAAGATGGAAGTGACGTCTCTATTTTTACTTTTGTTTAATTGCCAGGAGAGACACACAATTCTGATGGATTGGGGCACCTTTGTCTCAATATAGAGTTGAGCTAAATCAGAATGAAAGTTGACAGTAAGCCTCTCCAGTCACTGCTTTTATTGCAATTATTGATCATGTGTAAAGCTATGCAACTATTTTAGATATTTCCTCCTGAATGTAGAGATATTGGGGGAAATAGCAATAGGATAAGATTGTTTGTGCAGGCTTATCACCACCCAGTTCAAATCCTGCCATATATTTAGTTTCAAGTGAGCTACAGTCAAAAACAGATACACAACGGTGTTGAACAAGGAAGACAAAAAGTGCTGTATATGTGCAAATTATTAATACTGAGAAATATTTCCTAAAGTGTAGTAAATTCTACAATGCACAGGTCAACATATTTGTTTATATTATATAGTCAAATTAAGTTCAACATAACTTGCTCCCAATAATTTGAAAATTGTACCTGTATGGAAGTCATATACCTATCTTTGAAACCAAGGTCCATTTTAATATCCATGGACATATGTATGCAATTCTGCTTTGACCTTATGTCCAAGTAAACATGAACAGTATTTGGCAGCAGATGCCTTCAATTAATTCATTTAAATCCCACTGATTCCCATAGTCTTCTGATTTTTTAAATAAACATAATTGCAATGCAACATCTCCAAATTATGAACAGGGGGAAAAAGGCTGATTTGGGATGACTATCTCACACATGCTCCTTTGTGTGCATGAAAAAGTATGAGTTAAAATCAAGATTTATTTTTGTTATGAAAGACCAATAACTGTTTATGTTATGTTCAACCTACTATTCACAAAATTAGTGGTATAAATCCAGTTGCTTCCAGGTATCTTGGACTAAAAAAAAAAAGGAAAGGCTACCTCAAGTCACATTCAATCTCTGCTACATGGACATATCCGTGTAGACTTTTTAGTAACAATATGAAAGTGGTTTGCTAATACCTTGTTCTGTGAGAAAGACAGACAAACAGACACATAGACAGATGGATGGATAACAGGCATAATGTTATTTTATTTATTTTCCAGTCTGGTCTAAAGCCCTGGGATTTCCTCGTGGTTTCCCAAGCATAACCCAATCACTTCTAGATCTGCATGCTATTTATCATGTCAAGTACTATTATAACAACTCATCAAAAATAATACTCAATGGTCTTATAGAAGAGATTTCTAATGGTTACCCTACAACCTACCCAGTACATTAAAGAAGCAATGTTATATTGGGTGTCATGTTCACAAATCAGAGTGGAATCTTGATTTCAGTTATATTGCTATGAATGAAGCACTAAAATAAATTACACTGTTTTGTTAAATTTGGTTTACAACTACAAATACATTGTATTTCTCTGTTATCATTTCATTATTTGATAAATTCTTCTCGTATATTTACCTATAAAGATGAATAAATCAAAGTGTTTAACAGGATAAAACACAGGAAAAACTATTAAAGTGAAATTTTTTTTAACAATGGGGTTAATATATCCGTGAGATTCAGGATTTTAAGGAGATTCCTTAAATTCTCTTTGAATGATCAGTATATATTTAAGACCATATTGTGTAAATTGGTTGGCTTTCTTCTGCTTTACCTTAACTCAGAACTTGAACAGTCTGAGTCTTTGCTTAACAACCACAACTGGGACCATTAACTTGGTTCATTAAGTGAAGCAATCACTAAGTGAAAATCATATACTGCATCCAGTTTTGGTCACACTATAAAAAAGATGTTGAGACTCTAGAAAGACTGAAAAGAAGGAACGTTGGACTTACATGAACGTTCTTCTCGAAGAGAACGACTGGCCGATTCACTATGCTTGGGTGATGACTCATCTTGTTACTAGGGACCGAGAAATCTTCCAAAGTAGACACGCCCACTCCAACGGCTCGTCAGTTTTTGACAAGGAGCTGTCCACTGAGGGAGTAATGTTAAGGAAAAAAGGTCTTGCTCCCCATGCCCCTATGACCAGGTCGCTTGAAGGGCGGGCGTGAATCGGCCAGTCGTTCTCTCTGAGAAGAACGTTCAGGTAAATCCAATGTTCCTTCTCCAGCGAGCGACTGGCCGATTCACTATGCTTGGGACTTACCAAAGCGGGTCGTCCTCTACGGATGGGTAGCAACCGGTCTGAACACTAATCCCCTAGGACCCTCTCAAGTACCCTCCTGCTGAACGCTGCGTCGGCAGAAGCAAAAGAATCAATCTTATAATGTTTGATAAAGGGTGAGGGAGAAGACCAAGTCGCCGCTTTACAAACCTCCTCTATAGATACCTGAGTGGTCCAAGCAGCCGAAGTGGCCGCACTATGGGTGGAGTGGGCTGTGACTCGGGTAGGAACCGGCAGAGATTGGCTCTCATAAGATTTACTAATACAAGCCTTGATCTATCTTCCCACCGTGGAAGATGAGACCCTACTCCCCATGGAAGCCGGGAAATAGGATACAAACAAGGCCTCAGACCTCCTAAATCTAGCTGTTCTCTTAATATAAATTCGGAGGGCCCGACGGATATCCAGAGAGTGCCTTTGCCTCTCCCGTGGGTGGACAGGGTTAGGACAAAAATCTGGCAAGATTATTTCCTGGGCCCTATGGAAAAGGGAGTTCACCTTAGGTACAAAGGTGGGGTCCAGACAAAGCACTACTCTATTAGATTGGAATACACAGAGATCTTTGCGCACCGAAAGGGCCGCTAACTCCGATATGTATCTTGCTGAGGTAATGGCCACAAGAAAGGCCACTTTAAAGGATAGCAAGCGCAAGGACGTAGAGCGTAATGGTTCAAATGGCGGCTGGGTAAGGGCCTGGAGTACTTTGGGAAGGTCCCAAGATGGATATTTATGTACCGTAGGGGGACGGAGATTGGTAGCCCCTTTAAGGAAGCTACGGATTAAGGGATGGGATGACAAAAACCTAGCCCTCCCCAACCCCCATACTGAGGCTAAAGCTGCTACCTGCCTTCTGATGGTATTAGCTAATAGCCCTTTAACTAGACCTGCCTGTAAAAACTTCAGGATCTGGGGAACAGACACCTGAAGTGGATCCAGTCCTTGACCTTTGCACCAGGAGGAAAAAGACCGCCAGGTGGAATCATATATTCTGATTGTTGAGGGACGCCTGGCAGCCTGGATGGTTTGGATGACTCCCTCAGAGCACCTGCTTTTGGCTAGGAATGCCCGCTCAATCTCCAGGTGGTTAGCTGGAGCCATTGAGGGTCTGGGTGAAGAAGAGCCCCCTGACTGAGCGACAGGCTGTCCAGGGGCAACCACCAGAGGCGGGCTACCGCCAGGTTGACTAGGTCCGCAAACCACGCCCTTCTCGGCCAGTGGGGGGCTAGAAGTAAGAGCATCTTGCGGATCACTCCTGGAATGAGAGGAAGGGGAGGAAAGGCGTACAACAGGCCCTGAGGCCAATAAGAGCGAAGCGCATCTGTTCCTTCCGCCCCGGGCACCAAGAACCTGGTGAAAAATCTCGGTAGTTGAGTGTTCTGAGGCGAGGCAAACAGATCCATGAGTGGACGGCCAAACCGTTGAGTCAGCTCCTGGAAGAGAGACGGGTTGAGGTGCCACTCTCCATTGTTGATGGTCGTCCGGCTGAGCCAGTCCGCCTTGACGTTGGACGATCCTGATATGTGGTCCACCGGGATGGATAGAAGGTTTGCCTCCGCCTACAGAGCCAGTTGCTGGGCTTCGAGGAAGAGACCCTGCAATCGAGTGGCCCCTTGTCGGTTTATATGAGCCTTTGTGGCTACATTGTCTGTGCGAATTAGTACGTGTTGCCCTGCAATGATGGGAAGGAAGTGCAAGAGGGCCAGATGGACTGCCTTGAGCTCCAGCCAATTTATATTGTGCCTGAGGTCCGCTGGAGACCAGCGGCCCTGAGTTACGTGGTCGTGAAGGTGAGTACCCCACCTGTAAAGGCTGGCATCGGAGGTGATCACCAATCGGCTGGGCTCCTTGAATAAGCACCCCTTGGTCATAGCCTGAGATACCCACCATTGCAGGGAGTGAAGAATCCTCTCGGGAACACGGACCGTCTTGTACGAATTGCTGATGCCCTGGCGCTGGAAGGGCAGCAGGTACCACTGCAGGGGATGAGTGTGGAGCCTGGCCCAGGGAACGATCGCCAGGCAAGAAATCATCTTATCCAACAAGCGGGACAAGAGGTCCAGAGAAGCCGATCTGTCCCTGTGAATACATCTTACCATATCCCTGATACTGTCCCAGCGTTCCTGGGAAAGAAACACTCTCCCCAGTTCGGTGTCAATCACTGCGCCCAGGTGCTGGATACGAGTCGCTGGCTGAAGGTGACTCTTGGTAAGATTCACAGAAAAACCGCTTGCCTGTAGGAACTGGATAACAAGACTGAGATCCTCCCGCGCTCGGGCGGGGGAGGAGGACTGAATCAATATGTCGTCCAAAAAGGCCTGGACCCTGATCGGAATGGAATGAAGGTGTGCGATCAGGACGGCCATCAGCTTCATGAACACCCTCGGGGCAGAGGATAGTCCGAAAGGAAGAGCCCTGTATTGGAAGTGTCCTCCCATATAATAAAAGCGAAGGAACTTCCTGTGGTAGGGATGACTGGAAACATGTAGGTATGCCTCTGTGAGGTCCAGAGAGGAGAGGAGGTCGCCCGCTCGAATTCCCTCCAGGATGGAACGGAGGGAGTGCATTTTGAAACGTCGGTATTGTACATAGTAATTGAGATTTTTCAGGTCCAAAATAGGGCGCCACCCGCCCGAATTTTTCGGAACTACGAAGAGGGTCGAGTAAAACCCCTTTCCCTGTTGCTCCTGAGGCATCCGCTTTATTGCTTGGATTGAGAGCAGATGCTGAATAGCAAGGTCCAGGAGCTGACTCTTTGTTGAACTCCTGGGCACAGGGCAACGGAGAAATAAATTCGGAGGAGTGGAGACAAATTCCAGTGAGAGGCCGAATTTTAGGGTTTGCAGTACCCATGCATCTGACGTAATGCTCTCCCATTGGTCTGTGAAGAGGGCCAAGCGCCCGATGGGAGGATCCCCCAACGACTCAGCGGGATCTGCAGTACGGACGGCCTCCTCCCCTTCGAAAGGGCCGTTGGGAAGGGAACTGTTGCTTTCCCCTATCCGCCTGAAAGGGCCTATCCCAGGGGTGATCATACCCTCTGAAGGAGGGGCATTGAGCCCGGTTATATGAGGGACTAGATGAACTAGGATGGAAGAATTGTCGCTGAGTGTAGGACCGGTGAGGTCTCCTAGGTCCCAAAGGTAATGACTTTCGGCCATCTTTGCCCTCCACCAGGATAGGATCAAGGGCCTCTCCAAAAAGGTGAGTGCCCTGATAGGGTGCAGAGGCCAGTCTCCACTTGGCCTTCATGTCTGCCTGCCAATGGCGCAACCACATAAGGCGTCTTGATGTTACTGAGAACGCCATAGCTCTGGACGCAAACTTGATAGCATTAAGGGTTGCGCCTGCTGAGAATTCTGCTGCCGCCACCAACTTGTTAAGGTCTTGGTGCAAGAGGAAGTTGGCAGGGTCTACGGACTGCTGGAGTTGTCTTAGCCAGCGTAGGGATGCTCTATTAAAAAACGAGGCCGAAGCCGCTGCCCTAATAGCCCAGGCAGAAACCTGGTGAGTCTTCCTGAAGGTCATCTCCGCCTTCCTATTCTCAACCTTGAGAGCATCAGCCACGTTAGAAGATAAAGGAGACGTGGAGGCTAAGGCCACAATCGGAGGGTCCACAGAAGGGACCTCAATATCAGATGACAGAGAAGGCCCAATGTTATAAAAGCGCTTATCCATACCAGTGGGAGTGAATGAAGCGCCTGGATGAAACCACTGTCTCTGAGCCACATCTGAGAAAAGTTTGGGAGCTGGTACTATTTCCTGCTCTAAGACAGGTTCAGCGAAAAGGCCATCTCCTATCTCCTGGGAGGACAAATGGGATTCAGGATCTCCTGACAATTGGGCTATTCTTTTTGCCTTCAGCAATAGGGGTCTAAAAAGGGCAGGTTTAAATAGTTCCATGAAGGCTGGGGCTTCAGGAGCTGTCCCTTCTTCGTCTGAAAGGTCCTGATCCCCAAATTCAAATTCCCTAGCCTGGTACTGATGCAAGGGAGAATCCCCCCCCCCCGGGATGAAGCTCTCGAAGATGAGGGGCCCCACTGGTCATGCTGGTAATAATCTTCCCTTCTATTGTAATGATATCCCTCTTGTTCTCTGGAATGGGCCTTTTGTTGCAAACCAGCAGCAATGCCTCTAGAAATAGCTTCAGAGATAATATTCTCAATGTCAGTGGGCCATCTAGTGTCAGAAGGAGGGATAACAGCAGTTGGAACAACTGAGGGAGAAATATCATCCTCTGAGTGCTCAGGGGCATCCCTGATTGGTTCTTGTAGATTGCCACTTGTTGCAGGGCAGAGCAGGGGATTAGGGCAATCTAATTCTGGGGATAACCTGGCATGAGGGTTCCAGAAACGAATTTTGAACTGGCACAGATAGAGGAGAGCCCAATAAAGAGAGCCTTTTGGAGGTTAAGGAAAAATTTGAATATCCCTCTGCCTGCTTCTTAGCCTTGGAGAAATGTTTCTCCAGGGCTTTATGTCTCCTTCTGGCATCTCTATCTTCAGCCGAAGATGCTGGGGAGGACCTGGGCCCCCGGGCCTTTTCTCTAATCTTCTTAGCTGCTTTTAAAGTAGCTTTGGAACATGCCCCTCTGGATGCCTTTAAGGCAGCTGCAGCCGCAGCGCTAGTCTCCGGTCTCACTGGACGGCTATTATCTGCCATAATTAATCAATTAAGTAATGAATTCCAATCCAGGCAATCTCCTCAGCCCCAGGCTCCAACAAACTCACAGTTAGAGAGGAATCCTCTTCGCGTCAAAATAAACAGCTTTAAAATGGCCGCCGAAGGTTCAGAGGCTTATCTTATAGCCGATCAACTGGTGAGCGATGAAGGCGCAGCCTGCCCACAGCTCGTTCACACTCACAGTTAAATTCCAAGCTGTCCTGGGCGATCTGAGGGCACCGCTGGGCTTACAGCTGTAAGCGGGAGCATATTAACATGCTGGGAACATTGCAGGCTAGATCAAAGGCAGAGCACTGTCACCGGAGGGAATTTCTCAGCGCGGGCTCCTGCTGGGCTCTCCGAGCCCGGAGAGGCTTTCTCTAAATTAGCCTTTCCCAGCCAAGCCTGATAAGTATGCTGATGTAATTGCTGCAAGTCTATGAAAAATTCCTAGAAATATTGACTAAGGTCGTTTCCTCAGGGAGAACTAAGAAAATAGGTCCCTTTGGCAAGACCGAGTCAAAAAAACTGAGAGGGAGAAAGCCGAATGGCCGTTGGAGTGGGCGTGTCTACTTTGGAAGATTTCTCGGTCCCTAGTAACAAGATGAGTCATCACCTAAGCATAGTGAATCGGCCAGTCGTCTCGCTGGAGAAGAGCAACCAAGATGATTAGGGGACTGGAGGCTAAAACATACAATGAACAGTTGCAGGAACTGGGCATGGCTAGTCCAGTGTAAGAAAAAGACCAGGGGAGACATGATAGCAGTGTTCCAATATTTGAGGGGCTGCCACAGAGAGGACGGGGTCAAGCTATTTTTCCAAGGCACTCAAAGTCAGACAAGGAATAGTGGATGGCAGCTGATTAAGCAGAGATTCAACTTGGAAATAAGAAGAAATTTTCTGACAGCGGGAGCAATCCACCAATGGAAAACCAGCTTCATCACTGGAAGCTTTCAAGAAGAGACTGGACTGCTATCTATCAGAAATTGTGTAGGGTCTCCTACAAGGTCCCTTCCAACTCTGATTATCTGTTAATCACATGACTGTAACTCAGATTCCCAGCCCAAAACTGACAAGTACAATCAGTTCACACCTTTGGATTTTGTTTGCACTGTACCCAGTATAGGAAGACTTGAATAATGCAAAACTATATTTATTCAAAGCCAGAATGGAAGCTTCTAATTCAATTGAGTAGAACACATAGGAAAGAGGGCATAACCGTCATATTCTCATAAAAAGAAATGTTATGATTTTCTGTTATATTTAACTGGGCTACCTAATGAGGCAGAGGCAACTTCAGCTGTTCTAAAGAGCATAACATTTACTTTTTCCTCTTGTGTTTCTATGTCATACTTTGATTAGATTCAAGCAAGCGTTTCCTCTCTTGCTTTCTCAAAACGGTGACTTTTTAGAAGAGAAATTGCCAATATTGATTTTTATGTTTTTCCCTAGCTAAAAATTAATTACCATCACAGGTCTGATTCCCCATCACAGAACTGACTGTCACCAATAGTCATTAAAGGGAAAAAAATACTTCATATACTCTTGGCATTCACAGTGGCTTTCAGAGTAGCTGGATAAACTTTAAAACCTCTCTAAAACAAACCATTTCTGACTTACAACTACCCTTCAAACCACCTCTGTATATGCTAAACATATGTAGCATTCTATTCATAATTTCAGTAGATAGTAAAGTTGAATTTGTTTTTAAATATTTTCTTCCAATTATAGCAGATAAAAAATATACTAATCTCTAGAAAATCTATTCAGTTTTTATAGAAAAAGGTTAGAATGACAAATTGAAGCATTTCCCCAAATAATAGCACCTATAAGCCCCAAATCATGCATCACTTAATATCTCTTGCAACCTTTCATTTTAATTTCCATTTATTTTCTAAAGTCTTGGAATTATTCTCCTCTGATAACTACCATCAAAACCTATTAGCAAATATGCAAGCTTAAAAAACCTGCTTTCAACTCTATCAATTCACAAACTCATTATTTACAAAATGCAGATTGTAAAAAGGAAGGAAGGAAGGAAGGAAGGAAGGAAGGAAGTTTCAATGAGCAATACTTTGGGGGAGTTGACAAAAAAGTCCATTGCTCGGGGGTGGGAGGAGTTCTGAGTTCCTTATTTTGTATAGTAACATTTTCCATTCATGGAAATATCAGATGATATAACTCTTGATTATATAAGCAAAGAGGCACACTATGTGTAAAAATAAAGATACTGATTCTTGGTGACAACATCCATGCAGTTTGCTGGCAACCCATTATTTATAAATGAAGCTGTAATTATTGCCTAGGAGTATGCATAAGGCAAATTCCCCTAAGAGAAACAGAGCAAAAAAACATATAACTTTGGTTGGGGGCTTTCAAAGAGACAAATGATTTTTCAGTTCAGAAAAATTCAAAGAACTGGAGGAAACAACTTTCAGTATTTCAGGTTATAGTATTCTACCAAATTAGTGGCACAAGAAGCATACAGGTACTTTTGATACATATAGCACTATATTCTTTTAAGGTGATTTAAAAGGAACTGTCATTTTATACATTATATTTTTTGTTTCTATTTATTCATTTTCCAGAGTCACATTTGGTGAAATGAGGGGCTATATGAATGTGACTAATAAAGTTCTAAATTCTGGCACTTATTTTGGTTATGAGATGAGAGTGCCTTGCTTTTTAATTAGAAGTATCTTCCCAAGTATCTTTCCAGCATAAATCTTTAGGTTTCAAATCTCCAAGGACAGGTTTAGTATTAGAAAGGAAAAGAAGTCACAGAGGCTACACAGTGATGGAGAAGGGAAGCAGGCAAACAAAAGTAAAGGCGATGGTTGGATCTGAAATGTGAAAAAAAGCAAAACATTAGTATTTCTTCCAATGTACATCCATAATGTTCGCTCAAAAATCACAATCTAAAGAAATTCAATAAAATGCTAAACCTTGTAGAATGAGAGGGGAAAAAAACAAAAGTTTCTTTGTTCTGAAAACCAAAGAGCATATGCAGACACATTGGTAACAAAGAACATCAGAACTTAAAAGGACTAAAAAAGGAAATAAAAAGAATCAGCTTTATTTTAACATTTATTTTAACATTCTTTTTAAGAGCTACAAGCATGTTCCCTTCTTTTATCTCATTCTAAAGAACTCATTCCAATTCAAGGTTAAAAATTTATAATAAGTGCAAAGTTTATTGCTTTTCTGCCTTGCTGCCAACATTACAAATGACTTCACTGGCATGACTATTCCGTGTTACCAGATTGTACTGAAGAAAGCTCTGTAAACAGAACTCAGTAAAATAAATACAGTAGCTGTCAATTTATTTCTCTTTTTTAAAGGAAATAAAAAATTCATACCTTACCAACATTCTCTGAAAGTTTGTATAATAACCTGATGATATAACACAATAACGCAAAAGAAAATGAAACATTTCTGAATGTCGAGCTACTACAGCTTCAATGTATGCATTCTATTTAAATCTATCGCAAGCTGTATTCTGATTTAAGGGAAATATTGTGTATATTTTGTATACAATATGTATATGTATATATATATTGCTTTGCGCGCACACGCACAAAGCTGAAAGCACCAGGCAGAAGATGACGAGTGGGACTCGTTGAAACGTCACCAAAATACTTTGAATCCTACATGGGAAAAGACCCGAATACACCAAGACTTGCAATCCTATACCCATGAAAATCTACGAAAACACATATATATATATTTCGATGAGGTCCCACTCGTCATCTTCAGGCTGGTGCTTCTGGCTTCGTGCCTTTGCGAGCAAAGCGCGATCGGAGCTGCCGTCTCTCTATAAATACTAGTGGGGAGGTAATGGGCTGTGTGGTAACATCCTGAGCTCTAGTACTGTGGCTTCCTGAGTGCTCGTTAGTCTTTTGT
>JAOYMU010000292.1:43499349-43514166 GCA_025802295.1 Psammodynastes pulverulentus | reverse complement strand
TTTGTTTCATTTGTAAGTCACTTAGATTCACTTGAATGAAGTGACAAAAACAGTTGCAATAAAAAAAATACATGAATGAAAAAAATACTATAATTCCAGCAAGATGGAATATAAGATGAGTGGGCATCAAAGAGTAGCAATGTATAAGCTTTAGTCAAAGGATCGTAAGGCGTTGTAACACTGTGAAGTTCTTTCTTTAACTTTCTTTTCTGCCGCACCTTTTCTCCTTTCTCCTTTCTTGAAAGTATAGTGTGAGTTGTATCAATTTTGATGCAAAAATGCTATTTTTTCTCCCCAAATTTAAAATGGTAGTTAGAAATTAATTATAAATCCTAGCAAGTAGAGGAAGAAAAGATGGATACACAAACAGACAACTAAATAAACTGAGCCCAAGTCAACTTCTGTGTGTTTATTACTTCTTGGTCATTAAATAAGAAATAGAACTTGTTTCAAGACTAGGTCCTACGGTGCTACATATTATGTTCCAGTATAAGGAAAACCAAATAGCAAATTAGTATTCTATGTTTTTGTGCTGTGTTTGCTAATATACATCTCCAAGTGCTTCTTGGTATACTATGACTAGGTATCACAAGGATGACACTGGGGACATAAATGAAAATATGGTAATTATGAAATTTTGATACCTTGCTTTGCAACTGGGTTTTTTTGACAGTTTCCATGTACCTTTCAGATATGTTATATAAGAACTTATGGAATCTCCAGCCAATATGGGTAAGCTGCTTTGCAAATGGGAAATGCATCTTAAATGTCACCTGCAGAACTTGGTTTATTTCAGTTTTATCAACACCTACAAGGAAGTGGGTTGACTACTTCAAGGTAACATTGTAATATCAATTTGTTAACATGACAATGCTATGGTTTCTTAAGAAAAACATGATATGCTATAATTCAATTTGACAGAAAGCTCAGATGATAAAAATCCAATTACTAGCTGTTGGGTATGATGACAAACTATGTAAATATTCAGCTTGACAGACCATAAAAACACTTTGGCAGTAACTGACTAGATCATCCTCCCCATGGAAGCGTCAGACTGGGAATAATTTTAGAAATCCTTTACCACTAAAACATAATTATTAGGTACAGCTCCAGGACGAGATTGCTGACTCTACATGACAGGTCTTTCACATACTATGTACATCCCTACATAGTATAAAATACACAACAATAAATTACACAGAACAGAAATAAAATATTAATATTTACTCCATCTAATTCTTTGTCATTCTTTGTATTTTCTTTTTGTAATTGCAAAGGGTAATGATATTAGTGAGAACTTGACTTCCAGGATAAAAAAAAGACAACTGAAGATGACTCAACGAAAGATGGAGCCAATAACCATAGGAGAATGAAAAGCTGAGCAAATGGTAAGCAAATAGACTCTTCTTAATTTTTCCCTGGAAGAGTATTTGAAATTACCCACAAGTGTTCCAGAGAGTAGCGCCTCATGAGGCAAAACAACAGTCTCCAAAGGGTTTAGATATCTGGGAAATGAGAAAAACTCAAACTGTGGTCAGCGCCTTTATGGACACTGGGTTCATATGCTTTTTTTTCTAATCATTTTAGGAATTGCTTCTTTCCAAACTCAAGTAAATTATTAATATTGCTTTCCAATACTGATAGAACCAGAAGACTTGTGTCACAGATGATTAAAAATCATTGCACGAATCCTGAGCCAGAGAATTTACCTTGTACCATAGGCAGGAAATCTGGATGTATCTTTATAAAAAGTGTGCCTTCCTTCTTTGGTTATTTCTCACAAATTCTACATATCTTCACAGAAAAAGTCTTGCTGAGTTCAATTAGGCTTACCACCTAGTGGTGTGCATATGGCTGCAATTTAAATGATCAGCATATTGTCATTCTAGGGAATAAAAATAATTAATGTGGACTTCTTTTCTAAGTTCCCTAAGTTATTAAAAACTATTTGTATGTAGAAAGGGACTCAGATAAACATTATACGAATTAGAAGATCAGGACTGGTCTGGAATGGAAAAATCTGGATGACATCTAGATGACAAGAGAATCCAGATTATTGCAAACCAAATTTGGTATCTTGACAGTAATTACAGTGAAGCATGTATGTAATAAGATTGCAGGTAGTCCTTATTTAGCAACCGCAACTGGAACTGGCAATTTAGCTGTTAAGTGAAGTGGTCACTAAGTGAAATTGCAAATGTGTTTATTATCTTATTTCAGCTGAAAAAAAGATTTCATATGCTCTTATTTTGAAACTGTTTTCAAAGAACTTTAGCAAACAAAAATGCTGAAATACATTTTGAGCTGTTAAAAGTACCTAATCTAATTTAACAAGAGTATACTCAGCAAATAGCAGTAATGGTACACTTTACAGAATATTAAGCACTTAGGAGTGAAGATTTTAAGAAAGGTATTTTTTGCAGGTACATTCTTACACTGGCATTTTTTGATCATATAAAATATACAAATCACATTAATGTCTATAGGCGGCTGAGAATGAAGATTAGATTATTTTTTCTATTCAGTTCCTCTAATAGTACTAATTAACAAAAGGAGAAATAAACACTGGGTTAAATGATGCGTAACAACTATTTTCTAGTCCAATTCAAGGTAATTGTTTTTGGCTGAAAAAAGATTTTAATGATTTTTTCTTAATTTACTGAAATATCCTCCCATTTTGAATATGTAACCTTTCTGGCCATCCCTTAAAGGGTGTTTCTAGTTCAGCCTTATTTTTACCAAGACTTCACATTTCTTCCTGACCCATCTCACTCAGATTTCCACTCTCCCTCCAATTATACTAGTGTCTGATTTTTTTCTGTGTTTGTATACAAAGAACAGTCACAGCTTCTACAAACTGATATAGCATTTATAACTTACCGTCTCCATAAAAGGTTGCATAAAATGCACTCAACAATGACACTGAGTAATATATGGTAAATTTACAGTGCGCATTAAGTATAATCCGGACACGTTTTTATAAGCCTGGTCCTATATAGGACCAATAGAAATCACATTTTCTAGTATAGTATTTTATTATAGGCAGAATGATACAACTAAACAGTCTCTGATGCTGGAGCAACAGCAGCTCATGGACTATTTCCATGGGGGGGGGGGGAGAGGATGGTTTTCCACACACACTTGCTGCTTGCACAAATGGAGCTTCACATGCTCACCTGTCATTTCCATGCCCGGTTTCCAATGGGCCACAGCCCAATTCTGGTCCATGAACAAGGAGTTGGAGACCTCTGATCTAATTGAACATGTTCCCTTGCAGGTTCTTGCAAAATGCTAAAAACACAAGTCCTTCCACCCCCACCCTCAAATTGTCAGTATATCATGCCCACTAAAACTCTGGCTATTACATAATTAAGAATAGAATTTAAGGATTAGATCATCTTATGGAATTTTAGGACACATCTCTTGGCCTTAGGATGGGATCGTATGGCTACATGACATTCACTGAGTCAATTCATTAGTTACAGAAACAATAGATTTGATGATGGATTGTTATCCATTTGTTATGCAAGTTTATTTTAAAAAGGTTTATTGTGATGAAAGTTTTCCAAAGCAGAGCTACTTCATCAGATGCATTTAATCTCATTACAAAAGCTATTTAGATCAATATTTATTTATTTTCCTAGATAACAAAATCCAGTTTGTCTAAGAATGTAAGAAGAATAAAAAACATTTGTCAATAATTCACATAAAGCCACTGCATTCAGCAAAAAGTACAATAAAAAGCTGTCAAGCTCTCCGTCTCCAAATCAGACCTGTTTCTACTGAACAATAGAAAGAGTAATCTGCATATTATCTTTACATCACTATTATCATTCTGGTTATGAAGTAAGCAGTGAAAAAAAATCTCTTAACTCTGAAGTGGATTAGAATGTTCTAAGTGCTTCAGGACTCAACATCGTGGAAGGTCTGATTTATATTCCAGGCATTATAAAGCCTCTGTACTCAGGAATGACAAATAGCACAACACTGAAATTGCAATGACAGCCTCCGAGCACTAGCAACTAGTGTGTTCCATCTTAATACTAAGGCTTCTGCGATTCTGTTCACTTAACATTCAAAGCAATTAACACTTCTTGTTGCATCCACATCCAGATACAAAACCTTCAAATCAAACCATTTACCTCAAGTGAAGTCAGCCTTGAATAATTCACAAAGCACAAAGCAACAGGGAGGTAAGAAAAAAACAGGGACATTTTATTTTAAAATGAAGCCTTGAATTTCAAAACAATGGCATTTGAAGAACCTTTCTATCCATAAAAAAAGGCACACAGGATTTTGTATAAAGGAAAGAGAATAAATTCTCAACAACAAAGAAAACTACACAGAATGTAGTATGGCAAATGAGAAACAACAGATATTAAGGTTAAAATTATAAATCCTGATAAAAATCATGATAAAGGAGTATTAACTGCTAATCTGGATAACTAATACCAACTACTGTCAAACACATATGATCATAAGACTACTCAATTAATAAACTACTGCCAAACATTTGTCCAGCTGAGGTTGCAATCAAATGGTGACCGATTATGTTTCTTACTCCAAGCAACCACATTTTCTCTATGACAATCTATCCCTATCTTGATCTTTGACATCTTCCACAGTGCAACCATTGAGGCTGTATAGCAGGGCTGTCAAACTCGTAGCCCGCGGGCCGGATGCGTAATGTGCTGGCCACACCTACGCCCAGTTTAGCGAAGGGGAAAAAGTTGTGATATGTCACATGATGATGCAAGTTTGACATCCTTTGCTATACAGTATCTAAGTCCATCTACCTTGCTACTGGTTGTTCACTTCTTCTCTTTTCTTCCACCTTTCCCAGGATTAGAGCTTTTTCCAGAGAGCTGGGTCTTTGTATAATGTGTCCAAAGTTACATAATTTGGTCATTTGTTCCTTGAGTGAGAACTCTGGCTGATTTGTTTGACGATCCCCTGGCTTATTTTCTTGGCTCTTCACTGTATTCTCTGGAGTTTTCTCCAATACCCAAGTTAAAAACCGTCAGTACTTTTGCTGTGCTGCTTCATCAAACCCCAACTTTCAATTCCATCGTGTCACTGGTAATACTGTGCCAACATGATTCTGATAATGCTAGATATATATTATTTGTACTCTAACTTCCAGAGTAATTTTCTAATTAGAAGCATATCCCTGGAGTTGCTATTTACCTTGGAAAATATATATATGCCACATAAATCCACCTAACAAGGAAAAACACAGCTTACTGATGGGGTGAATATTGGTGAGAAAATATAATTGGAGGAGAGGGTTATACTCCCTTTAACAATGGTTTGTATTAATGACAGACAGAAAGGAAGGAAGCTTTTTACATCTTTAGCACCTGCATAACTGAATGAAAAGGTTGCCAGCATATTCTCTGCTGCACTGCATTTCTCTCAATGCAGCGGGCAAAGATGACAATTACAGCAATGGCCTGGATCACTATTTTTCAACCTTGGCTACTTGGGGATGTGTAAGCACCAACTTCCAGAATGCCCTGGGAGGCTATGCTGGCTGGGAAATCCTGGAAGTTGAAGTTCAAACATTTTGAAGCTGCCAAGATTGGAAAACACTAGCTTAAACACTGAACATCTACACAAATGACCAGTAGAAACTCATGTAAACTTGTCTTGGAAATAGATCAAATTGTTGTATCTGCCTACGTCCAGATGCTAACCTCCTCCTGATAGTTCATGGGAAGTCTCTCTCACACTTTACAGGAAGGTTCAGCTTATTATATATTGTAATGCAGTATTACGTTTCTTCCACACTCACTTTGTATTAAGAAAAAAAGATGCTTCTACGTATTTTCAAAATATAGTCAAAATTGGGTGAGCAAGGGATAATTTTAACTCTCTGAAAGTTGTTAAGTTTTCAAAATACTGACTAGGTTTATACTACAGATTAAACCAAAGATAATCACATCGTGGCTTGCACAACAAGTGAACCAAACATTTATGTGAAAAAAGTTAGTCCAGTTATGCAGAATGCAATACCAAGTTACATTTAACAAATGCCATGAGCAGAGTCCAATGGGCATGTTTCAATGTGCAAATTATTAGAAACAGGGTGCACTGTCACTTTCATACAGTTAGTAGCTACAATGAGAGGGGGAATCTCTCTCATTGAATACAGGAACAGAAAACCTAAAAACAGAGTACAGTATGGATATATATTCTATATATTTTAGAAGTAAAAACTGCAGTATCAGAAAAAAATATTAGTTGCAGAGACTGAATACAGTGGGCACAAATTGATTTTCAGCACTCTATGTCAAGGTAAAGACACAAATCAGATATACATTCAAGAACATTAAGATGAATACAAACGGAAAAGTCGGATTACAATGTAAGAATAACTTGACCAGGACAAAATCAACGAAAGAATAATAATATTGACAATAATCATTAAACCAAACCAATGGTTTTTAATTCCTGTACTACTATAAAGAATTATGGTTATATTTATAAACGGGGGAATAAAAGCTTAAAACAGTGATGCTCCAAACAATTGGAACAACTCACATAATTAAAGAGCATTATAATCCTTGTAAACCTTGACTTACAGCCACAATTGAGCCCAAAATTTCTATTCCTAAGTGAGATATTTGTTAAGTGAGTTCACCTCATTTTAAAACCTTTCTTGCCACAGTTGTTAATGAATAGTATCAACTGTTATTGTCACAGTTATTAAGTGAATCTGGCTTCCCAATTGACTTTATCAGGTCACAAAAGGTGATCACATGACACTGCAAAAATCATAAATATGAGTCAGTTGTCAAGCATCCCAATTTTGATCATGTGACCATGGGATACTGCAAGAGTCATAAGTATGAACGATGGTCATAGGTCATTTTTTTCTGTGCCATTGTAGCTTTGTACGGTCACTAAACAAACTAGTCATGCTCTACCTGTATAGTTTTCAAATTCAAATTTCAAGTTTCAATAATAAGGACAGTTCATTAAATAACAGGGAAAGTCTACTGATAAAACTCATGTATCAAATATTCTTGAGGTCTAAACATATTGTAGAACCTCCCACCCTCACCCTTTCAGTATCTTAGAGGCATTATTTATTATAAGTTTTTCAATCCTGTACCTTTACACTTCTGCTGAATTTTTCAAATATTGATACATTCTAGTCAAAACAACTAGATTAAAATGATTTTTTCAATAGCATCCTACTCTGAACTCCATTATCAAGGATGCTTCTTTCCTTAGCACCACTGTGCACGTGGATTTCTCTTTTGCAGTTTACCTATAGAATCAAAACCTTCATTTAACTTTTGGTTTGAGACGGACCACGCTGTCACAGTAACCATTATTCCCCTTCTCATGCCACTACACCAATTGCATCCAATATAATTTTAAAATATTTTTCTAACTTTTCAGAAGAATTGGGGACTCTTGCTTTATATTTAACTACCCAGAAAAGTCATTACTCTTAGATCGTCTGATGCCTTCTTTTAGATTTCTTATTTATGGATAAAAGCAAGGATAATTATCAAAATATTTCTTAATAAAATAGTATACAGAGAGCTATTTATTTCCAAAATCATACAAAAGATAATAGGTACTGTAAACTTATAATCATCATCTTTAATGACCCCATAATCCCTTGTGGGGTGCAGTCTGGGCAACTGAATGGAGCTGAGTGTTTACTGGCCGATGCCCTTCTTGTCGGCAATGTTGAATTTCATTCAGCAGATATATTCTCATTGTGTCCAGTGAGAAATATCCCTCTCTACCTAGGATTGAACTCACAGCCTCCTGATTGTGAGGCGAGAGCTCCACTTCTAGGCCACCACACCACTTTACTGTAAACTTACAATAGTTACTTCCAAATATGTGGCCAGTCATAAACCAAGGACTACCTGTAAAGAAAAGGCAGTCCAAGAGCACTATTTATAGTGAAATCTTGCCAGAAGAGGATTGATTGCATTATCTTGGAAAAGATGAGCAAGACAAGGTGTTCTGAAATGTGGGACCATCACTAAGAATGTATAGCTCTGTATCTTTCCTCCTTTCACCTCACAAATATTAGGGAATATCAATATCCTCTATGAGGATATACACAGATAGTAGACTGGTCTTAGCAGAAGAGTCCTCTAAGCACACAGCTGCTATGCCATATATTATTTATACTATATAAAACCAGTACCTTGGTCCCAGAGCCCTGAATTGGCTGGACTGGTGTATGCTCTTAAATCTGATGCTCCTTTGAGAAATAGATGGCTTATAAGCAATGTCAATTAATGACAATTCAATTCTCAAAATAATGTCACCATATGAGCATTATTAAGAATTCTGGGAATTGCTATTCAGATCTACTGTATGTAGGGTATCAAGTTTAGAGAAAATTGGCATACAATTTGATGTCTGTTTTGAGGAGGTCTTGCATTCTAAAAGTCTAAGTTTAAGGTACTGGTTAATATGAAACTATACAGTGGAATATTTCAGTAATTCATATTTTTGAAAACTCTTGATTGCAGATTGACACATAAATATTTTTATTAAAATATGGAATATATTTTATCAATGGTTGGAAAATAAAGAAATCAAAAATGAGTAGAAATATAAAATATAGTAATATATAATAAGAATGTAACTATTGATATATTAATGAGGATTGTATATTAATAATTGTTTCCACGAGATATGTGTACCAAGACGACACAGTTTAAATGTAAAAATAAAATAAAAAACTTTAAAAAATATTTTTTTTAAATATCAGAAGTCATATAAATGATTGCTTTAAAAAGGTCTTGAATAATAATTAAAATCATGAATTACAAGTTCAGATTAGTATGTAAGTTTAGCCATAAACTCATATATAATGACTCCGAATGTGTCTCCAGTTGGAAGATGCAGGCATACTGTATTGGTTTTTGGTACTATTCATTAGAAAAATGTTTTTTGGAAAGACAAAACTTTTATTCCTATGTTTTTAATCTTTATTTAATTTTTCCTGATTTACAAGGAAATCTTGCTCCCCCAAGGACACCGAGCAGAAGGGCAACAATGCATAAGGATTCTTTAGGAAATTCTCCAGGGACAGAGCATAAGTATGCAGCAGCTGTGCACAGTAGAGAAAAAACTGGAACAGATGGTAACTAAACCCATGGTATTTCTATTTAGTGCATGTGCATGAACAGTGATTGGTAAAGAGCATGGAGACAAAATCTGACCATAATAGCACTGTTTAACACAGTATTTTTTTATCCAAATGATTATGTCATTTGAAGAGCCCTTGCCACATGAAAGCTGTCTTTCAAGACAAAAATACCCACAGCCCAACTCGGCAATAATTGAAACACCATGGGCAGATATATCATGAAAGTTATGAACTTCCAAAGTAATTTAAGAGGTTATGGACAAGAGTATCATTATTAAGTAGATGCTAATGATGTATTTACTGTAATACAGCCAATAACCAAACAGCATTATTTCACCAGGGCCCAAGACTTATTCAGAAAAGTAACGTCACAAAACAGATAGGCTAGCATAAAATATTTCCTGTACCCTTAAGACTTACATGGTCTCATGACTATTGCTGAATCAATATATTATATTTCTAATGAATAAAATATAGTTGATCATATCTTTTCTAAGAAAGATATGTACCTGCTAATCTGAAAAGTATGTGTTTCTATATGGATCTTGAAATTCTATTTTGTATTATAACTGAAATGCTAGCTAATTTACACTGTAAATCACAATACGTAGGTGTGAGTTAGTGTTTCATAATCCGATATACTTTGTTAAGTCATTTATTAAACAAGGTCTCAGTGTAAGATATGGTGTGAGTATTCACACTTCAAGCACAAGTAATGATTTTTGAATCTATTCAATTCAATTTTACTGCCTTTTCACACAATAATGTAGATAGAATACATATAGAATATGTTACAACATGAAAACTATCTTGCTCCTGTTGCAGAAAGTTTTAATTAAATACAGTCTTATAACTAGAAAAGCAATTATTATAGGAAAATTGAATGCATTTCCAGCCATAATTTAAACGTACCTCAAGAAAAAGTACTTCCTGATAATAAAAAAAAAAGTTGTGCATGTATTTGCCTTCATCACCAGTAATATCTTTAAGGTTAGCCTTTGGATTTTCTTATCATTGTCCATTGCTTGACAGATATACACAATTAGTTTTAACAACTGCCTATGAAATATATTAAGGCTGCACAAAGATTCAGATTTGAAGGGCAAAATGTGATTCAGAGCACACATGAACGCACACATAGCACCTGCTGTGATCACCTTAAATGTGTTTCTTTCCTGACATTGTACAGCAGCTGTGGAGGGAATTTGTTCTGGGATTTAACTGAAGTGTGATAAGCTAGAGACACTGCAGAGCATAGACTGCAATAGAAGAGCTATGTTAACTTATGGTAGGGGAAAAAAACTGAAAGGATTTTGATAGTATCTTTCTGATTAATAAATTTTATTTATTAAAATAATATAAACTTTCATGAGTTATAGCTGTATATGATAAGGTTTTTAATATTAATTTGAAAAGTGTTACCATATTCCTTTTGATTTTTGTATGCAAAGTGAAGAGATCTGTGTACAGTGAAAAACAGGACTTATTCACACATTTTTCACACTCGTGATAATATAAATGAAATAGCTTCTTAACAAACAATGAAAATTTGACTTGACGTATTTTCTTTTTTGAAAATAAAAATTAAAGCAATTCATTCTTCTGTTTAATTAGAATGATATAAAATTGATTTTATATGTTTTTAAAAATTATCTGTTTTTTAGTCATTGGTCAGTTTTAAAAATTATACAAATTATTTTGATATTTATAAAACTTTTCTTATTAGCTTTAATAAATGTTATAACATGATAAAGAGTCACCATGCTTAGCAACAAAAATCTAAGAAATGAATCTTTCTTTCAAAAACTAAGTATATCCATCAAGGAAGATTTTGAAAAGTACAGATTGTACACTCATCAAAAGAAGTAAGAACTGTCAGTTTGATGAAGTGCAACTCTCACCTCATTAGTATTGCACAAGGAAGCAAAATTCCATACAAAATAGAACTGCTGAAATATTAACAATTACCAGCTGGTCAGAATCCATCTTATATAGATAAAAATATGTCAAATATAATTTATCAGATGATCTCTGATGCCATACTCCATTTCTGTTCAATGTACTGAAAAATTATAGTACAGCTTTAATATCAGCTAAAGTAGGGGTGTCAAACTTGCGGTGTCATGGAGGCATCACATGATGTATCGGGACTTTTTCCCTTCGCTAAACCAGACATTGGCGTGGCCGCATGTGACGTATACGGCCCACGGGTCGGGAGTTTGACAGCCCTGATCTAAAGCAAGGGCCAAAGAGTTGAAAAGAATAACACAAATCTGTTATGTATCCAAGTATAATAGCTATATGAATAAATAATCATTCTGAAATTCAAAAATACAATCCACATTATTGTTTTGTGATTTCTGGGAAAGGAGAGATACATATCTTTCTCCAATTAAATATTTGTTCATTGGGAGTAGGAACTAATCTACTTTAACACAAACCACACATTTCTGCTTGTCATGAACTTTCTCCAGAAGTCAAACAAAAAGAAAATCTAAATCTCATAGCAACTGACAAAATTTCTTACTTATAAAACTAATGCAAAAGTGAAGCTTTTCTACCCATCCAACAGAAGCTAACCAGTATTATATTGTAACTACATTTTGGTTATTTTAGTAGGTTGTTCAATTTATCTTATGGATTTATAAAGAATGATGAACCAGAAAAACGACAAAGAAAAAAGTTATTAACATCGTCATCAATTATTAGAACAAGCTAAAGCTTTCAATGAGTTTTAATTTTGAAAATAAATTATCAGGAATCTTATAAAATTTTTCATGGTTTAGAACAGAGGTCTCCAACCAGTCTCTGGGGACTACTGGTGGCCCGTGAGAAAATTTTGGTGGTCCGCAGCGCACCCAGGTGGAGGAGCTGCTCCAGGATGACCAATGGGTCAGTCCTGTGACTAGAGCTCTGGAATATGGGACTGGCCAGACAGCTTGTGGTGGGGCTGGAAATCTCCATCATAGAGGGAGGCATGTTCAACTTGCAACTTTGCAGGTGGTGCAATGTGTAAGAAGTAGCGCAGCCCTCACCAGCCGGAAAGAGAGATGAGAGAGAGAGAGAGGAGAGAGAGAGCACGTGCGTGAGAGAGAGAAAGAGAGAGATGACAGATCCCGGTGTTTTCTTTCTGTGGGAAACGGGTCCAAATGACTCTTTGAGTGTTTAAGGTTGCAGAAACAAGCGGCCAAGCTAAGTGCCTGAAGGACCGCATTCTGTCACTGGGAGTCCAGGCGCTTCAGCGAGCGGTGTGCTGGATTCCTATTAGTGGTCTGTGGGATTTAAAATTATGAATTTGGTGGTCCCTGAGATCTGAAAGTTTGGAGACCCCTGGACTAGATGACCTACAAGGTCCCTTCCAACTCTGGTTATCTGTTAATCTTATTCTGCTTTAACCTTTTATTCCTGAAATTGTGGCATTTTCCCATTAACATTTTTATTGAATTATAAGATAAAATAAGATACAAAATATGAAAGAAAATAGGAAAACAATGAAAAGGGGGTGGGAAGTGAGGAAGGATTAGGAAAAAGGAAAAGCATTGACTTCTGACTTTCTTTGTTCCAGTTAGAAAGGGCATTAACATGAAATCTCAAGTTTTTGTTTTTTATAACAATATAGACATTTCTATAAGGTTCTATCAGTCTAATTGGTAAAACCCAAAATCAAAGTTTCATTCTTTTCCACTTCAAGCACAAAGTTCAGAAGCGTGTGAAAGAAATACTTTCAGTTGCCAATGAAAAGGTGCAGATTCCTAATATTAGCTAAATGACCATGCAGTATCCAAGCAGCAGTCAAGGCCATTTAACCTTAATGGCAAAAAGTATGTTTCTTTCACATTTCTCCATGATGTTTTGGTGCTATTCGTCATAGGATTCCAGGGAAAAAGAATCCTCTTCATTTTGTTTTTTGTTTTTCAGGCAGTAAAGGAATGCTAATAAAGCCAGAAAGTAAGGCATAAATCTAAGCCCTATTAAAGCAAGTGATCTCTTCTCATTCTGTCTTTTAAGAAGCATTCTGCTCATTTTTTATATTTAGAAATTCAAAATGTATGGCCTTTTCTTAAGTGCTTTTTAATATATTGACAACAAAGATCTCCTGCATTCATCCATTTAATCCAGAGATTTAGTCAGCATCAGAAGAAAATGTAGCCTTGAGCTGGTGAATCCTGGCTGAAGGCCACCATATTTTATGATTCTGGCAACAGGATGAAGTTCATAAGTTTTACAATGTCATTTCAATGTGTTTTGGGTGGGTTCAGCAAACAGAAGAAAATGTTGCCTTTTACAATTTGTTATGTTGTGGCATGTGCATGAAAAGTGAAACTGAATTTCAGAACCAATTATTGTGAGGGTAATATAAGAAGTGCCTTAGGCATAGGATTTAAAGGAATCTACTGTGACCTCTTACACATACCAAAGTGAAAAACTTTGCACTCACAATTGGTTACACTGTGCTTAATATCCATAAATTAAATTTTTGTATTACTCTGACATCAGTAGGTACTACATTTGTATGAACACATACAGACCTATATGGAAATGTACTCACAGAGAACACACACTGATTTTTTCAGAGGATTGTAAATGAAATGTTGATGCAGTATGCCAAAAGCACAACCCAGTTTTTCTGTATAAATTGGTCTGAAGTTTGATGGCATTCAAACATGAAAAGGAATTTGAATCGTCTGATCATAAATACGCTACCTCACAGGTATAATAGTGACTGAACTGAAGACACACAAACTATTTTACTCTGGAAGACTGCTTGTTAGATTCGAAATATTTTCCAGTCATGTCTGAACAAATTAGATCAAAATCTAATACTGCAGGCAATTTTAAAACAATTCAGGAATTTACGTAGACAATAAATGTAAAATTTATCAGATCTTTGAACTCAACAATGATCTATTACAAGTATTTGATTTCTCATTGTTCACATTTATTTTAATGCAAGCATTTTCATAGAAATATTTTTTTCCATTTGCAAGCATTTCTTTAAAAAAACCTTTATTCATCAATTTCAAACATTTAAAAACAAACATATTAATATTTTCAACAACGTTAAGACATCGTATTCGTATTCATCTATTTAATATGTCAGTTCCATTTTTCCTATATATTCAATATATTTACAGTATATACAGATTCATATGTATTAATTAGTTTTTATATTATATGTATTTCTATTTTCCAACCATAAATACCAGGTGTCCCAGACCAAATAGAATTCTGGTTGTTCTTTAACTCTTAATTCTAAAGTTAGCCCACTCATTTCTGCACAGTCTAAAATTTTCTTTATCAGTGCTCTTTCAGTTGGTATACTATCCTGTTTCCAGTTCTGTGCATACATATTCTTAATACAGTCCTTGTTACAGGTAGTCCTTGACATACAACAGTTCATTTAGTGACTGTTTAAAGTATCAAAGGCACTGAAAAAATGTGACTTATGACTGGTTTTCAAAGTTACAACCTTTGCAGCATCCCCATGATCATGTGATCAAAATTCAGGCGCTTGGCAACTGATTCACATTTATGACCGTTGCTGTATCCCAAGGTCATGTGATCACCTTTTGCAACCTTTTGACAGGCAAAGTCAATGGCGAAACCAAGAGCCTTGGTGGCGCAGAAGATAGGACGCAGTAATTGCAGACTTCTGCTAACAAGCCAGCTGCCTGTAATTTGGC
>JAOYMU010000292.1:43456629-43477489 GCA_025802295.1 Psammodynastes pulverulentus | reverse complement strand
AAAAAAGCATCTCCGACCCAGAGGGATTTTTGCAGGCATCTCTGAAAGACGGGGTGGTTCTCTGCAGACTGCTGGATCGCCTGCTACCGGGTACCATAGATAAAGTAAGTGTCTTTAATATTCCTATATTTCCCATTAAATCTCTCCCTCGGCCCCCTCCCCCTCCAGTCGCCTACGCCGGCCCGGCCCCGTAAGAGAATCGGGTTTTACTTGGGCTTCGCCGCCAGGGCGTCGCATAACGCAAGGAACGCACCAAACTGCCCTTCCAGCATGTGCGGGTCTTTGCAACCATTGCAGCCTAAAATCCCGCGCGGTGGGCTGCATAAGGCGAGGCTACCAGCCCCTTTGCGATTCCCCCGGATTTTCTGGGCAGAGATACCGAGAGGCTCCGACGGATTTAAAATAAAAAGAAAAAAGCGCGCATGACACGCCTGGATTCAGTCCGTCAGGCTCCTTCAATTCTGGATATGTCGGAAAGTGAGCCGAGCCTGGGACTCGCTTAGATCCACGCACTTTCCTTTGTCCAGGGTCTCTCACCTCCCCCCCGCCACCCCCAGAACACAGCCATTCCCCACCCTTGGAAAGGGAGGAAGCGTGTGGCCTTTTCCGTGGGAAGGCTCTTGCGCGGACACATCCTTCCTGTCTAGCTGCAGAGGCTCCATTGTCAAGCTTGAAGGAGGGGATGGAAACTGAGGGAGTGGGTGGGGAGGTGGGCCGAATTGGGAGCAGAGTTTGAAATATAGTAAGGCAGCTACACTTTTAGCTTTTCGGCCTTCAGGCAGAAGTGCCCCAGGCTTCCTATCTTCAAAATCGTACCAAAAAGGACAAAAACCCATTAAGCCATTAATCACCCTCTAGAATGATCATCTATGTGTATTTGTTTGTGTATATAGGAAAGAAGAGATGAATTTCTAGAAGAAATATATAAAATGTTTAGATTCAAAGATTTTTTTGTGCATGCATTACATATCTTCTTAATTATTAGTAAAAAGTAAAATTCTTTTGCTTTGATAGACATGGAGACATATTTAATTTTACTTTGAGATTATTTTCTGTAGATAAATACACACCATAATGTTGTACTGAGACTAGGTATGATAGTGTAGGGTTTTTATATTATAGTTACAATTTTATACAAACCTCACACACACACGTTAAGTGCAATTCAACATATAGGCTTCTATTTTTAGGGAAAATGAGAAGAATCACCTAATTTTAATTCTGCCTTGACACTCCCATTCCTATTGCTTGAATATGTTCTTCTTAGTGAGAAATTTCTTAAGGTGCCCACATTGCAAAATGATGACCTAGTTAGCAAGGCAGCTCCTGTGATTTATTGTGTTATTTTAAAGTCTAAGTTTAGTATCTTGATATTCAGATGGGGCACTGTGTGATGGGAAAAACCAAGGACATAAGTTTTTTTTTTTTAAATATTGGGCATGTAAAATTATTTTTAAAAACGCTTTCCTTCCTCAAATTCTTGTTTATTCAAGCATTTTCAAACATCAGTTTGAAATGAGAAGGTTCCATGTGTTCTGCAAGAGAGAAGGGTATGTTTATTCCACATGTATACAAATGTACTTAGCTCAGCAGATTGGACTTTTGTTTCTCTGTCTACTAGGAACCAGATTGTAGGGAGAAAGGAAGGGGCAATAGTGCTACACATTGATTCTTCCCCCCTCAGCATATACTGTACAATGCACTTTGACCTAGATATTGACTGAAGTTGCACTTTTATTATAATTAAGGAAAGACTTAATGAGAATGGGTAACTGAGCATTTCCATGTTTTGAGGAACTCTCAATAGCTGTGAATTAAGCATGAGATGCTGGGAAAAGTACATATATTGTTTAATGAAAAGATTATACTGGCCAGAACTTTTGGTGCTCTTTTAAAGCAATCAGAACATTAGATGCATAGTAATGGCCACTAGGGGGTGGATTTGCTATGGAAGGTGGCTCCTAGTTACAGCCTGAGAGATTATGAATTTGAATTTTGATTTTCTTTTCACTTTTTCACTCTGAACAATAGCCTTCATGAAGCCTTGGAGGTAGAAAAGTCCCTTGCATTTTTAAATTCCTTTCTTTAGGGATTTACAGATCTTACTTTAATTTAGTAAACAACACAATTTCTCATAAACCTTGAGTCCCCTTCAGGAATTTATAGTTTAAATACAGTTATCAGTGATCATCCTGAGGAAGTTCTGAATATATCACAGAATCACAGGATTGGAAGTCTTCTAATCCAAACCACTCTCTAGGGCAGGAATACCAGACCATGGTGGACAAATGGCTGTCCCACCTTTGTCTGAAAGCTTTCAGTTGGCCTCACAACTCCAGGAGGGAGGCTTTTCCATGGCTGAATAGCTTGCATGGTCAGGAAATTCCTCCCTATATCTAGATCATCTTTAAAATCTCTGCCAGTTGCTTCTTACCCATAAGAGCAGTAGAGAGAAAAAACACACCCACTTTCCTGCATCAGCCTGGGTATATATGGTTTGGTATAGAGTACTGTGTGGGCCCTGCGGTTGTATTTTATAAAATATGCCTTATGGATTTGTGTAAAAGGGATCTATTCAACAAATCATGATTTAAGCACACCATGTCTCAGCATAATTTGTGGACCATTAGGAAGTATAAATCCAACAGATCTAGCCCAATGGTCAACATGGTTTTGATGGAGGCTGCCTAAGTCTTATGGACTCATATTCAGCTTTTTTGAGATCCAAATTATGTTTACTATAACCATGCCACATATCTTGCAAATACATCTTTTTCAAGTAGGATGTATTGGCGGAGTGACTAGACCTAAAGTCTAATGAAAGAATGATTGATACTTAGCAATTGTACATTATGTACATTATGACTATAAAAATAAAATACAAACACAAACACACATCCTTCACATTCTATACAGTTGAATTGAAAACTCCTGATATTGCATTAATATTGCACTATACAGTAGAATTCAATATAGTTACTGCCCTGGGATAGAAGCTATTTTTCAGCCTATTTGTCCTTGTTTTTATTATCCTGTACCGTCTGCCAGATGGTAATAGTTCAAGAAAGGGTGCCCAGGATGAGATGGATCTTTAAAAATGTTTTAAACTTTCTTAAGGCAGCGGGCACTATAAAGCTCTTCCAAGGAGGGGAGAGGGCAACCAATGATCCTCTGGCAATGACGCTAACCCTTTGGAATGCTGTCCTATCTGCCACTGTGCAATTGGCAAACTAGACACAGGTGCAGTACGCTAAAATACTCTCTATGGTGCAGCGGTAGAAGGTCACCAGCAGTTTTTCCATTCGGTTATTGTTTTCTGAGAAGTCTCAAGTAGTATAATCTCTGCTGGGCCCTTTTGTCCAGGGCTGCAATGTGAGTGCTCCAGGATGTCTGATCTACTCCTTCTATAGTCCACTATAAGCTCCTTGGTCTTATTGGTGTTGAGGACCAAGTTATTATCCCCACACCACTTAAGCAACCGGTCCACCTCCTCTCGGTAGGCAGACTCATCCCCCCCGGAGATGAGGGTCACCACTGTTGTATCATCTGCAAATTTAGTAATGGTATTACGAGGGTGTGTGGGAATGCAGTCATGCTCATTCTCATTATAGGTAGAAAAACAATATAATAAATTGCTTATTTCTTTGGCAGTGGGTAGGTCTGACAGAAATCACACTAAGAAAACCCCTTTATAATCAATGAGACTCAGATTATGAGAACTGATTTAAGTTTATTCTAGATAGAACAATCTTTGGTCAACATGTTGTTAAATACATAGGATGGAAAATTCAGTTATCTCCCTTAAGCCAATAAGGGCATCTAAACGTGGTTTATACAAGGACACCATAGAATCAGAGTGTCTCCAAGCAATTTTTTCCTCTTACTGAAGTAATTCCCATCTTTTGAGGCTCATTTAAATGAGAGTGAACTATTGAGCAATATAATTAGGCAGGAATCTGTATTTTTACATTACTTAACACATTCCATTTGAAATTCATCTAGCTGCTTTTTCAGAATAGCTGATCATTAGCCATAATACTGAATAAGTTAAAAAAAAATATAGGCACTGCATACTTGAAACCAGCTATGTTTGAATATAAAGGATTTATAAATATACAAATTATAATGTATTGTCATAATATATTCAATATATACACATAAAACAGGAAAATGTTCAGAAAGGATTTTTGTTATTCTAACAATGCAATTCTTTTGAGTTTATAGTGCTAGCAAATTTCATACTCGTTTGTAGTGATTTTATCTAGCCAAGTAATGAAATGTGTACAAGAAAAGCTCAGAGAACATCAAGGACCCAAAAGTTAAACCCAAATTACATATACTGTTTGCTATTGGAGTGCAATTCTGCATTTATTTGCAATAAAGTAATGTCCCTTTTATTTAACAGAGCTGACTCATAAGTTAGTTTGCTAAGAATAAAACCAAAATATGAAATGTCATACAATGAAACAATGTAGTAAGGAAAATACATCTATAATTTATTTATTTATTTTGCTTTAAGGAAATATAAGCAATAAAATCTTTACTATATTGTTATTTTCCAACTTTGTTTTCTTTGGGTAATTAAAGCTTAATATTTTGGTAAAAATAACAGCAAAGATAGTCCTGGTTTCAAATGACCTTAATGCATTTATGGTAGCTTATTCTACAACTAACATTGCTTACTCTCTTAATAGTAAATTTATATAAAATAAAACTATATAGTCCCATTACCACATAAATGCAAATTATATAATAAAAATCTACCTCAACATGAATTCAAAGTAGCTCTGCCAAATGAAATGTGAACATTATT
Organism: Psammodynastes pulverulentus; assembly: GCA_025802295.1. Taxonomy (NCBI): domain Eukaryota; kingdom Metazoa; phylum Chordata; class Lepidosauria; order Squamata; family Psammodynastidae; genus Psammodynastes; species Psammodynastes pulverulentus. The sequence continues at coordinate 43,472,676 of JAOYMU010000292.1, read as the reverse complement.
TGTTGGTCTATTAATCTTATCTCTTGCTTTCAGGTGCAAACTGTTAGCCTGTAATGCACATTATAATGCATCACTTGGTTAGTTGAATATGAAGATACCCTCCTAAGATAGCACTCTTTATTATATATAGTGTCTTGTCATGTACACAGAATTATGTTGTTATATTGTAATCAAACCACCCAGAGTCAGTTTACAGTCAGATAGTGCCTAAATTGAATTATTTAATAACTAGCTTGTCTAGTTCAATGCACAATATCAAACTTTTTTGAAAAAAGCACTTAGCCATATTTTTAATCTGTTAAAATTATTGCATGCAAGGTTACAAGTAACAAGTACCACATTCACATTACACTTTTTGTTTTAAAGAAAAATAGTTGGAATAAATCAGGGGTCCATGGACCAGCACTGGTCCGTGGTATGCCAGAAACCAGGCCATGCAAACAAGCAAAGCCCCATCCATGCCTCATCTGGTCCGTGGATAAACCTCTCTCCACGGAACTGGCCCCTGGTACCCAAAAGGTTGGGGGACCACTGGAGTAAGTAACAAATGGTACAGGAGTTGGCAAGAGACAAGAGATGGATAATTAATTCCCCTGTGCCATTTTATCTGTCTCTCTTGCTGTTTTTTTTACCCTCATAGAGAAAAATATATAGGGACTTTCATGTCCAAAGAGCTGAGATTAACCAGAAAAGCAGCTATGGCTTCAAGCAAGGGGGAGGGGGGGAATGCAACATCATTAAGCCTTCAAAACCTGGTTTTTATACACAAAAATTAAAAGGAGGAGGGCACATATGTGCAAGTTACTTCACTCTAAGTCTAAGCTATAATTACAGACCAAGGAACTGGCATATTTATATACAGAAAGCAATGACAAAAAAGTGCAAATATTTCCACGTTTTATCTTTAACTTTCTTTATTACTTTGGAGAAATCCAGTTCAGACATTATTGTTTGTGTCTAAATAAATCAGAATAATATAAAAAGAAAACATATTTAAAATTCACACATATATAAATATTTTCCAATTCTATTATAAAGGCAGGACTCATGAAAGAAAATACTTTATATAAAGTTCAAGTTGCACTGCGGAATTGAATCCATATTGTTGGTTACATTTTAGTTCCAGTGAAAACAATGAGTAAGTTAATCAATATGAACTTAAGTCCGACTCATACTACTGATGTAAATGAAGGGAATCCAGAAGCGGCTCTAATGCTTTCCCAAATTAAAACACTGTGCATTTAACGGATTCTTTGTTCATATGGAGCAATAGTAGCTCTCTATGATTTACAACAGATCTTCCCCAGCCCTACCTGAAAATATGGGGAACTGGAGCTGCACACAGTCCTCGAGTTTTAATATTAAACTAATGCATTTTCCACAAAATAAGGGCGGGTTGTGGTATTTCAATTCCCATCATTTCTAATGTTTGGCCTTGTTTTCTGGAAACCCATAACGGCATAAGACCCTTTTCCTCTTTAATATATATTGACTCTCTCCCAGCCTTTCATGTGGAAAGATTTCTTTACCTTTAATCATATTAATTATGGTCCAATCCTGATAGGCTTAAGACTGATTCATTCCATCCAAGGTCAGTTAAACGAGGAAACAGATAGTTGGGCGCAATATGCTGAGGTTATAAACTGCCCAGAGAGTGCTGTAAAGCACTATAGGGTGGTATATAAGGCTAAGTGCTATTGCTAAATGAATAAAGGAAGTCTACTTGAAATACTAATTTTTCCTGCATTGACTCAAATTTCTGTGAAAAGGATTCTACGTTAATTAATTTATTCAGAAGCTAAACTACTCTTGTTAAGAAAATAAAAGAGAATGGGATAATAGTATTTTACAAGAAAGTAACAAGTGCTATCATATTATTTTAATAATTCCAAACTTTAAAAAATTAAAAATATTCTATTTATGTGGAAATTATTCAAAGTCCAAATTGAAAAACACTTCTGTGTTCCACTGCTTAATGAATCCCTCTACTCATTATTATGAAATATTCCCAACATTAGTGTTTGAGGAAGGATTTCCAAAAAAGGGGGACTGTACAGGAAGTTACAAGAAATCCAGCATTCATACATTCACAGAAATGCTACAGAATTTTCAAGTACTGTAGAATCTCTGGTCGCAACCATAATTGGTTCCATAACTTTGGCAATTTCTTTGTCTTCTAATGTTTCATCTTCAAGAATTTCGGGTCAGGATCATGTTTGATCGCCACCTGAGTATGTGTTTGTGACCAGATTCAAATATTTTGTGATTTTTTTGGTCAGAATCCGATTTAGTCGTGGTCAGAAGCGTTCGTGACCAGAGGTTCTACTGTACTGAAAAATGAATGAGTTGCAGAAGTAGATAAATAGAACCTATTTATACAAAGATTCGGATATATTTTTCTATTTGTTAAAACAAGTTACCTGTTAATTAAAAGTAATTAATTATACTTCTCTAGCATTTAAAATTTGTTGAGCCCTTAAAAGATAAGTTTGATCATTTATTTTAATTGTTGGTAAATGAATCCCTGAGTTATAACTTCAGACAATTGTGAAAATGATAATGCTTCATAGATAAGATAATCCCACATCTAATTTCAATTGCTTCAAAGAGATTCAAGAAATTAAAATAGTCATTTTACTCTGCGTAAAACAAAAGTATGTCTCTACAAAGCGTAGTTTCCATCTGAAAACTGGAAACAAAAGTAACTTCTTTTAGAGAATGAAAACTCATTCTTTTAATATTTCTTAAATTAAATTTTAATTAGACATTCTGATGTTTTTAACATCAGTAGGAAATATAATTGTACTTCCTCTAGGCAAAAATTTACATGGACATATATAAAAGATACACTGTGTGCATAATTATTAGCCAAGTTGTATTTTGGAAGATTAATTTTATTATTGAATAGCTAGTGCTCTTTGTCAATCCAAAATGTTAATAAACCTCAAACCTGAATATTTAAGAAAGTAAAAGCGAGGTGTTGGCTTTCTTGGGAGATTATCTATGTGTGCATAATTATTGGGCAACTATTAGTGTGCAGAATTATTATGCAACTAAATGAAAAATGAAAATTTGCCCATCTCACGCATTTATTTGCATCTGTTAAAATGAGAATAAACAAACAACTCAAAATGTACAAATAAACATTTCTAACATTTCAAGAAATATATGTGACCTCCAAAATCCCTTCCAACTCTGTTATTCTATTCTATTTTATTTTAAAACTAATTTTATTGAAACAGCTATATTAATAGAATCTTGCAAGTGTGAATGACCTTCCCACTCCCTCTCTTTACGTTCACATGAATTTTGGAGGGGCTTTTTTGAAACATTTTCTCAACTTAGTTTCTTGGAATGGACCTTAGCTGATCTTGTCTAACTGTTGCCTCAATAGTGCCTCTTCTTCATGTCCTTCAAGATCGTCCCCTATGTCTTCTACATCTAGATTTGTAAGGCTGCTTTATTTGAGGAAATAATTCCTCAAATGCACACTCTGATAGAACCTATTGTTAGTTCCCTATCCTTGGGAAGTAAAGGGGGCAGGGACTATCAGTCAATTTTTATTGTTGCTCCATTTTAGAATAGCCATTTCGAGACCAGATTAGCATCACTCTGACTTTATTTGCAATGCTCCCTTTTAAGGCTTGGGACAAATGTTGTCTTTTAATGCCCTTTTAATGTTCCTCAAGCATTTCTTGAAAAAGCTGAATACAATCCCTTTGCTTGTCAGGCAGAACTGGGCTGTTGATCCTCACATCTCTCTGTTGACTATTGCCATGTCTGGTTTCATTCCGTTTCTGTGGACATTTCCTGTCTAATTCTTCCCTGCAACTAAGTTACTTAGCCGATTTTCTGTGTCCATAAATCTTTTGAGGATCCATGTCATTTTAACATTCACCGTTTTCCAACACATGAACCTACTGCCTACTTTTATGGTGGCATCATATCTGGCATCACAAACAGGATTAGAATACAACGCCTTTGAGGATGAAGGCTGAAAGGGTTGTTCCTGCTGCAGGGAATATGTGTCAATTAAAATATGTATCCGATATTCAGTGACTGTAGTACATAAACTTTACATAATCTACTTTTATTTTTTTCTTTATTAAACATACTACAAATCAGATATTTGAAGCTGTAGAATATTTTTTAATTCTATCTTTTCTTCACTTACTATGGTAAGTAATCCAACTAGGATATAGTAATACAGGTAGTCCTCAATTTACATTTCATTTAGTGACTGTTCAAAGTTAAAACACTGAAAAAGTGACTTACGGTGATTTTTCACACTTACAATCTTTGTAGTATCCCCATGATCATGTAATCAAAATTCTAATAGGGAATAGGGTCTTCTCTGGTGGGGGCGCCAACCGTCTGGAACAAACTGCCTCAAACACTGCGGGTGCTCCCGGACTTGAGGTTATTTCGCCGGGAGCTAAAGACCTGGTTCTTCCAGCAGGCTGGCCTGGGATGACCACAGGGAATTTTAAATGGGATTTTAAAAATTAGATGTCATTTTAACTAAACTAGTTATTTTAGCTGTATATTATTTGTTTTTTGTTGTAAACCGCTCCGAGTCTTTGGAGATGGGGCGGTATATAAATTTAATAAAATAAATAAATAAATAAATAAATAAATAAATAAATAAATAAATGAATGAATGCTTGGTAACTGATTCACACTTATGACCATTGCTATGGCCCAAGATCATGGGATCCCCTTTTGCCAACCTTTAGACAAGCAAAATCAATGGGGAAGCCAGATTCGCTGAACAAGCATGTTACTAACTTACCAACTGCAGTGATTCACTTAACAATTATGGCAACAAAGGTTGTAAAGTGGGGCAAAACTCACTTAACAAATGTCTCACTTAACAAAAGAGATTTTGGTCATAAGTCGAGGACTACCTGTATATCGTCATTGTTATTTGTCCCACCTACTTGTAGGATCAACTTGCTTTGCAGGGTTCTCATCTTAGTTCTTACAGTAGTTTATTAATCAGGTGTTTTGTTTTTCAGTTGACTTGTTCCAAAGGCTGATTAAGGCTAAGGGGGTGTGACTGGCCCAAGTTTACTCAGAGGCCTCCATAACTCAGGGAGAATTAGAATTGTTAATTCCTTAACTCCTTGACCATATTAGGTACCAGGGCAGACTTTGCCATTTTTATAGCTACTTCATAGTGAATATTAGAATTGTATAAAAATGCAGATTTGGAAGGCAAAATATGTATCTTTTCCTGAGTTTATACATTTGCCCTTCATCATGGTAAACATGGTAATGCATTTATAGCACCCATTTAGAGTCTTAAACTGAAATTTCTGCATAGTCCTAATAAGTGCATAAAGCCTATATATGTAAGTACCAATATTAAATAATGATTTATTTTCAGCTCCAAGATAACAATTTTGATTATACCTAATAAGTAAATTTAATAATTTGGAAAAATTGTTTTGGAGTACATGGGAAAGATTAGCGTAGCATCTGTCTGCCATTCTTTAAAATATGATACATTTTTAGCAGTCACGTGGTCTTGGGAAAATACACCTGTTTTAAAAAATTGCAAACACAAACTTCATTTATGTCCCTGTGTGCTTTGAAGCACTTTTTGGAAATCCAATCCAAACTTACTGCTCAACTTTAGTGCTACTGTAAGTACATCTATAACTACCCAGTTACTCAAATGAGTATCATTAATGCATATTGATATTCTAATGTGACCTGCCAATATGTTTTGGCCTAGTTCCAATTTAATAAGTAAACAGATTATATTTATAATAGTTATGTTTTATTGTATATTATACATAGTACTGAAAAATATATATTAAAATATATGGAGACAAGACATTACCACTGTAATCTGGAAACCAGTTATATATAAAATTACTTCTTTTCCACAAAAATATTCATAAATAACCATTTAATATAAAAGTACTGAAATACTATAAATATACTATACTTATACTATATTTAATATAAAAATATCTTTTTATGTAATACAATTTGTTTCAGTGTACTTCATTTAATAAGAGCACAGTGCTCTACAGCATATTGTTGATCTTATCTCTCAAGTGGTCAGATTTATTTCCATTTAGAAAGAAAGTCTGACTTTTCAACAAACATAATCTAGATATTTATTTGTAATACTGAACTACTGTAAGTTTTTTTAAAATAAGCAGTTCCATGGCATTATAACTCGTGTTTCATTTTTCAACATGAATATACATGAATTATGCATCAATTACAACATTTACATTTGCAAACTTCCCATTTTCCACATTGAGAACTAAAACATTTTATCAATATTCTTCTGCCTTCAAATATTCAAAGTTCTATTTAATTAGTACATATAACTCTGTTCCAAATAACTTTGCTTAAATTCAGCTGGAAAAGCATGTACTTTAACAAAAAGATGAGTATCAAAGTTCTATTCTCCAATACACTTGCAAACCAATTCTATACCTAACTTTAAATATGATTTAATTGCTTCTTAGAAACAGGTCTCCTTAAAACAAACTGGTTTATTTCTACATAAAAATGTCAAATTCAGGCTGTATCTTTTATCTGCCAGATTCTTCTGAACAACTACATCTTATCAAAATTGAAACAATACAACATTTGCTCCAAGTTTTAAAATGCAAGCATATACACATTCATTACATTCATATTTCAGTAGACTTCAATGGATTCCACCAATATAAAAGCTCACAAGGTTTTGTTTTGTTTTTCTATTTAAAAAGATAGATTTGACAGTTTTATTTGTACCATATCAAAAACTTTGTCCAATCAATTCAGTGCCTGTTCATACATAGAATATGCCATAAAATCAGGCACTATTCTATAAAATCAGTGAGCTATGATACCTGCATTACTCTAGGCAACAAATGAATGCAAGTCTGATTGTTTTTGCAGATCATCTTAACAACAAATTTTATAAATGATTGTTGATACAGTATAGCTATTTTTCATATTTTAACTACTTTTCATATTTTAACTAGAAACCTAAGCATTTGAAAATATGTATAACTAATAAAGCCAATAAGCCACTAATTACTATTAATACATTGCTGCAATGAACCTTTCATACAATTAATATCTTCAATTTCTTGAAAATATTTTGCAAATAAATTGGCTGATATTCTTAATACTTTTGATATTTATTTAAATTATGTAAAGGATGTGTACTATACTGATGTATCAGTCAAACAGCCCAAGTGCAAGCATCTTTATACAGAAAAAGATTTTAATCAGGTCAATGGGGTTTTCTCTGCTTACTTAAGTTTGTATTCTCAATTTTACCTTTCAGTTTATCAATACTGGATCAAGATAAACAAATTTGAATTTACTCCTACATAAATGTGCTTATGTTTTAGAAGTAATGGGAGTAAATGGGATTCAAGCTGCACTGTTCCAAATAATTTCTTTCCAAGCAGTCTTGTTGGGTCAGTGATATATGAATTACATATTTCCTCAAGTTTGCTATGCAGCTTTATGCCATGATACTGTAAAAATATGCAAGTCTTTGCTTTTCTATTATGTTGTCATGCCAGTCTCCACTTTTCTACCAACTTAATTTATATGGCTTTCCTCTAATACTAGCAGTTATAGCAGGTTATACATACAAACTTTTGCATCATTATAAATGCATGCATGAAGTATTTCAAATTGTAGATACTATAAAGTTGTGGTAAATCAAATAGATGTGTAGATGGTGAAATTTATGAAATGCAACTGCTAATGTGTACATGGTGAAATTTATAAAATGCAACTGCTACACACTTGTGTCTATTAGAGAAACTATTGATTTCTTTTTTTATACTGTCTATTTAATCTAAACAATACGATCTGAGTATCACAAAAACTGCAAATATGAAAGATTAGTATCTAATCCTTATCCTACCCTTCTTTGCTCAAAAAGGCTGTATGATGTGGAGGAACAACATAGTTTGCATCCATTTATTCATTGTTCTGTCTTTTCAAATTTCAACACAAAGCAACTGCAGAGTTTCACATACAAGTTATTCATGTCTGGTCCAATGACTAAGCACTATTGAAGAAGTTATGCTTCATAATATTTTAATGAATGGACAGTAACATTAACAATTTTTCAAACCAAAATAGAAATCTACAATTTATCAACACTCTTTAGCCTCATAACTGGACACAAACGGGTAGCAGTCAATAAATTATTTTACTCTTTACTAAATTAATGTAACAAAAAAGAACTTAGGAATAAAGAGAAATGTATGTGTGTGCTGGGAGGGGGATGTATGAGGCTCACAAGGAAACAGGTATGGGAGAAACACTGACTGTCTGTCTGTCGCAGACACCTAGTGGGCAATAACAAAATCCCAACATTTTTCTTCTTACAATAATTAAGTTCTGCCACTGTCAATTTCTTAAAACCATCAGTGCTCCTGTGAGATATATTTTCATTCAGGTAAACTTCCTTCATATACACAACTCCTCATGCTGTTTCAGTGACCTGCATACAATTAGTAAAATATCTTGCATCCTCTAAACAGTGTTAGAATACCTAGTATCATCAGTCATCACTTACAGGTCTGCAGTTCTACACTCAAGAGAACTTATTTGGGAGAGAGAAAAAAATATATCTCATAATGTAATTTACAAAGAGTGGAAATGCCTACAAGGAGCTGAAGTACCTGCACTGGGGAGATGTTCAGTTGTTCACTTCATCTTCCGTTGACAAGGAAACCAAACGGCACTTCATTCTCCAGGAAAACCTTCCACTGCCATCTTTTGAAAATATATTTATTTGTATATATGTGCATAGCTATCAACATTATGATAATTATCATAAAATTATCTCTGTATAAAAATATTAAAAAATGAAACTCTGGAAAGGAAATATTTTTTGGCTCTCTCCCTCTCTCTTTTACTACACGGCATTTTTTGGGAAGGGGGGGGGAGGAAGAATTTAAAAATGCTCAACAGTACCAAGCTGCAAGAAAAGTTTCACATTATAAAATCAGAAAAAGAAGAAAAACGGCTGATTCCAACCGGATGTCCCAAAAAAGAAAAAGAAACAAAACAATAATAATAAAAAAACATTTAACAAAATTAATATCTCGCTCGGTGGCTTGCACTAGAATTGCAAGATCACAAACTGTTTGTAAACGTTGCTGTAAAATGCATTTTTAAATCCCATATATATACACAAAAAAGCAAAAAAAGAAAACACCGTCAAAAATCTCTGCAAAAGAGAGTTAGTTAAGCAACATGCCCACTTCTCATCTCTTTGCTTTCTTAAAAAAAATGCATAATAATTTACATCGCTTTTTGGTCAGTACAAAACCAGTTGCATGTGTATATATACGTAAATAATGTGTATGCATTTACACTGTTGCTAGACTGGCAAGTATATATTTTTTTTCGCCGTTTCTTTTTTCTCTTTAAGATTCCTAGCGACTTCCAGTCCCAGCAACACCTTTTGCTCCCAGTTTAGTAAACCATCGCATGCTAAGAAAAAAAAAAACTTGTCATCAGAAAAAGGATCAAATCCATGAAAACAAAGAGGTAAAAATAAAAAAGCAGCAAAAACAAAAAAAAGGAAGAAGAAAACAGGACAAAAAAAGGAGGACAAGAATTTCAGCGGAAAGGTACTCACCGAGCGGGAGTAAAAGGAAGGAATAAAAACGCGAGTTACTATAAAATACAGTATGGCGGTGGAAGAAGGAATGAAGCGCTTTTTTCCCCCTCTTTAGTCTCTGCCTCAGGCAATTGCCACGTGATTCTGAGCCAGGCTGACTCGCAGGCAGGGGGAAAGGAGCGGGCGGGGAAAGGGGCAAACCCCACCGGAGGAGCCCGACTCGCTCGCAACAGCTCGGCGGCAGCAGCTGAAATAGTGGCGCCCGTGGCGGCAGCGGCGAAGGAGGCTTGGAACCGCTAAGCAGCTAGCAGCAGCAGCGGCAGACTTTAGCCTCGGCAGCAATGGGTGGCGCTGGCGACAGCAGCAAACAGCAGCAGCAGCCAGACGAGCAGGTGCCCCGCGCGCAACACTAGACAAATGCGGGCGCGCGCGCGCTCGGTGGAAGAGCAGCCGAAGCAGAGGAGGCGAGAAGAGGAGCGGGAGGAGGAGGAAGAGGCGGGGGCGAGAGCCGACGCAAGGAGGGAACGAAGTGGCGGCAGCGGCGGGGCGGGGGGGGGGGGAGGCAGAAGAAGAGAGGACCCCCTCTTCCCGCGCTCACCCACATTCTCTGAGTAGCTGGTGCGCGTGTGTATGTGTGTCTCGCTCTGTGTGTGATTGCGCGCGCATGTGGGGGAACGGGTGGAAGACACGCACTTCGAGGTGCGGTGGCCGCAAGTTGGTGCTGCTTGCCGTATCTGTACATCTGCGTGAAAGAGAGAGAGAGAGAGAGAGAGCAACCGCTGTGATTTCATGGCCGTTGGCAGGATGAAAGTTACTCCTTTCGCCTTGCGCTTGGCTGCGGAGCGCGTTCCGGGACGGCCTTTGGCGTTGCAATGAAAAGAACCGGGATTCCTACTTTGACACCTGAAAGACTGAGGGACTTAGGTTGGCGAAAGCCCCTTCACGGTGTGCGGTTTTCCCGGCCTGAATTCGGCGATAGTCTTTAGAAAAACCGGTTCCACGGCACCTTCAGGTGTCCCGGGAGTCCCGTTTGGCCGTCAAGATCTTTGTCCTCTTCCACAATTAATTCCATTTCCCTCCCAGAAGGAAAGGCTTTCTTCCCGTTTTGAAGAAGAAATAGTCTTAGATGGTATTAGACTTGAGAGGTGCTCTGTTATCAGTACAAAATCTTAGCTTCATAGAAGGAAAATGTTTTTTTCATCCTTTTTTGTTCGTTACATCTCCCGTCTGAAATTGATAAGCAAAGAATATTCTAGTCTGGCTCTTCTAACTATGCAACCCATTAATATTTATAAAATCTAGGGATTCAAACTATTTTCTTTGACAGTTCTACCTTTTGTTTTGAGAGTGGTTGAAAATTCAGATAAATTCCTTTGCTGCCAATTTTCTTCTTTAGTTGAAGGTATTTCGAAATGACATATAAAATGTAAACAGTCTGTAACAGGATCTCATTTCACCAGTCTTCAGTGACAAAAACTAGTGCAGTATCTTAAGACTCACTTTGAATTCATTGTGTGCCTGTGTTTAGAATTAAATTGTAAAATTCTTAAGCTTACATTAAGCTACATTTTTTGAGAATTTACCTGAAAGTAAATTCTATTCAAGTTAGTGAATCCTAGTGCCAGTATGCTTATCTATTAATTCTATATCCTTCTTTTCTTCATTGATAAACATGTTACCTCCAGAAGGATGATTACACATAAAACATACCATTAAAATCAGTATTTAATAAAGTAAGTGTTACATAGTTTGCTTCTATGAAACAAAAATAATCAGTCATTGATGCTGAATAGTGAATGGATTAGTTTGTCTTCCATCATATTCTAAAATGTCTTCTTTGCTTTTGTATCTTTTTTTTTTACTTTTTGTGTATTCCAGGAAAATGTATGCCATCTTGAGTTCTTTGTGGAAAAGTGGTTTATAAATCTAACAGATAAATGCTGTTTTCCTGTTTTCCCATCATTTTTAAACCTAGTTCTCCCTAGAGAACTGTAGGAAATAATAGCAGTTTCATCTCTATAGTGTATTTTGTCCAGTGCTTTCTTTATGAATAAAGTTGAAAATGCATAATAATACAAATAGTTATTTTATATGTAAAGAGAGAACTTTTATGGCAATTGCAAGACCTACTATGGTGCTCCCAGGCCATGTGACTTTTATGGAACCAGCATTAAATGAATAGCATGAATCGGTGGAAAATATGTTTATTTAAACATTTTTAAAATTATTTTTAAAATAAGAAAAGAGCCAAGATATATATTTGTAATATATTTTGAACTGCATCTGTTTAATCAAAATGGCCCTATAGTAGTCAAAATCAAGTCAAGTCTCCTAATGGCCATTTCGTGGTAGTTTTTTTAATAGTGTTACAGAAGGGGTTTCCCAATACTTTCTGAGATATTTTTTTTCCAACTTTCCAATATATTGTTCTGAACTAACATTATTTGGAGTTCGCAATCTCAGAGTCATTGAGATTTGGGCAGAATATGAAATTAATAAATAAACTAGATGTATACAATTTTGAAACTTGGTGATGGCTGGGCAGAATGAAGACATAAATTTTCAAGCTTGTATGGAGTTGATCCAATTCAGAAACCCCAACTAACTGAAGACAAGGTATTGATGATGTCCAAAAGCAATTTTTAAAGAAGCATGAAAAATGCTCAAGATGGTTAGAAAAAAATATTACAAGCATAAGTATGAACAATTTCAGTGAAGAAAAGCGAAACCCTGCAGGAAAAGCTTAATGAAAATCTGAAAAGAAAAAAGAACACATGGGAAACAAGATCACAAAGAAAGAGTGCAGAAAGGTAGTTCAGAACTATGGAGCTGGTCTCAGTAAAGCTTAGAATGAAATGACGTTAGCAAAGGATGCTTACTACAATATAATAGGCTTTTTTAGATTATGTTCAAAACAAGAGGAAAAGAAAAGAGTCAGTATACAAATGGATTCTTAGTGAAAAGAGCAAAATGATAACAGAAAACAGAAAAGGCAGAACAACTGTCTTATCGAAAGACATGTGTAAGGTGTTCCATATAATGACCATATAGATTTTGACCACAGTACAATATGGATAATTTTGTCCACAGTACAATGTGACAGTACAATATAAATATTAAAAAATACAGTAAATATACGTTATATTTGTCGGAATGAAAGCTTTTTTAAAAAAATATTTTTTTCTGTATACTTCTATATTTAATAGGTACATCTGATGAAAGTAAGTTGTATCTTTCAAAGTTTCAAACCAGTATATTAGTTTCTGAAATAGAATAATAATTTATGTCTGTAGATGGGGTGATCAAACCACTCTTTCAAATGTGCCTCCAAACAATATAGAAAACTGAAGTTAATAAAAATGTGCACTATTTCTGTAGTTTGCAATAGATGTAAAACATTCTCTGCCTTTTCTGTGTGGAAGAAATGTGAATATTTAATACAGGAAGAAACAACATACTGTCTACACTCACGTGGAAGGGTAGAGATGAAGAAGAGGGATAAGAAGACATGTAAAAGAAGCAGAAACAAAGATAGTATTCATTGTGCGATTTAAAAAAATGTTTTGGGTAGTTAGCATAATTCATAACGCAGAGAGTAAAATATTTGCCAGTTATATTGATGATCTTGCAGCATCATTTAGGGTTGTATGCCCTTTTCTTAATTACTTCAAAATATGTTCTTTGCTAGCATTATACTTAAGCAGAGATTTAAAAAAACAATGAGTTTTAATTATAATTGTGACAAGCCTGAAAGTCAAAGATGTTTATGTGAGAGTAGAACAGATCAACATGCTATATAAAACAATACAACATAAATATTTACAGGACTTTTGATTAAGGCAATTTTGGACACATTGAACTTAGCAGTTTCTCCCCCCCTACCCCCTCTGGGAATAGAAAAGGATAATTCAAATCAGTATGCCCTTTGCAGATGCTGAATCCATGTGAATTTTACAGGAAGCATCCAAAACAGATTAATGGCTCTCCAGCACAAAGGTTTTTTAATTTAAAATTTACATTAATGTTTAGCTCTCAGGATATTGTTTTCATGGAAAAGGAAAGCATTGTGATGAAGTCATCACAAAATAACTACTGAAAGATTATATATAGGAACTAGGAATCAGAGATTTCACTTAACAGAGATGGCAAGTATATTGTACATATGTGTCAATCACAAACATAGGCTCTTTGTATTTGTACATTGTTAATCAGATTTCAAGCTAAGGAAGTATTTCCTAGCTTTCAGATGTTGGCAAAATAACACAGCAGCTACTATATATTGCTAAATGTAAGGACCAAGATATTGTAAAGAATAAGTCATAAGTGATAGTCTGGAAGCTGGAAACCAGAAGTGAGTTGAGGATTGGAAAATGGTCAGCATAAGAAGGCAAAACCAAAAATAAACTAGAAGTTAATAAAAGGGAAACCAGAATGTAAAACAATTGCTAAGAAAGACTCCTCTGAATGGAAAGCTAATGAGAGTTATTCTTTCCCAAAGGTTCTTTTGGAAGCAGACTCAGTTCAAGCATAGAAGATTCTTTGTGAAGAAAGTGCCACTTACAGTTCAGTAATTAATTGCATAGGGCAGTACTGTAATCACAAATTTCTGACAGCTAGCAAGGGCTTAAAGATAGATAAGCTTGTATCACACACCATCAACAGGAAACCAGTATCTATCAGACTCCTCAGCTCAAACTTGACAGAAGCTATCGAACCCAGCACAGGTAGATAAGAATCTTGAATGCAGTTGACTGCCCACTGTCAGTATAAAATATGTTCCTTCTTATACCCAGGACACTTTTAATCAAGCACTGTTTTTTCTCCACTTTCCCACAGCTCAGTGGACTTTTGTCTTTTTTGTTTTCCAGACTTAGTAATGGGTGGGTGGTATTGTTGATATAACTAGCATAACTAGCATTCCCTGCTCTGGGAAACTGCATCTCAATAAAACTTGCCCAGTATAGGTATTTAAGAAACATCTTAAATATTTAGGAGAAGCATTCTTAAGCTACCAAAGTAGTATCTGAGGTTATGGGAAATAAATGATTTTGACAATGAATAGAGAAGAGGGGGATCATAATTAATCAACAGCATCAAGAGATTTGCTATGATCAAAATACAGTAAATAAATAATTCTATGACAAAAATCAATATTGTTGCTTAAGTGTGGGAATAGGATTGTATTTCATGGCATTGTTTATTGCCTCGTACAATTCTATTCCCACAAGTATCAATAAATACAAAAGGAACTTACTAAGAAGATAAAATGAAGAATGTTTAAATCCATATTATACTAACAAGTATTTTATATATAATATTCCATAGTAAATAATAATTTAATCCTAATAATTTATTAAACTTGTATGCTGCCCAACTCACAAGGAATCCAGCCATAAAACTGGTAATTAATGGGCATGCAAATTTGATAAATATTAAATGTGATTTAATTAAACTATTAATATTAGAATACTATGAAAAGGTGAAGAACGAGCTTTATTTATTCTTACTTAGCAATAGCAATAGCACTTAGTATTATATACCACTTTATAGTGCTTTACAGCCCTCTCTAAGTGGTTTTTACAGATTCAGCATATTGTCCCCAGCAATCTGGGTCCTCATTTTACCCACCTAGGAAGGATGGAAGCAGTGGTAGGATTCAACAGGTTCGCACCTATTCACGAGAACCAATTGTTAACTTTCTAAGCCAGGGATGTCCACACTTGGCAACTTTAAGACTTGTGGACTTCAACTCCCAGAATTCTCCAGCCACAAGTCTTAAAGTTGCCAAGTTTGGACATCCCTGTTCTAAGCAGTTCGGAGAACCAGTTGTTGGAAGAAATCTCCTTCCCAGCCTTTCCGCAGCTTTGCGTTAAGCGTGAGTTGCATCCATTCCTGGATTAGGAGTCTCCATGCTCATATGCCCTGGCCACTTCGCGTATAGATTGCTGTAAAGTCCTCTACATGGGACTGCCCTTGAAGAGTATTCAGTCATTTCAATTGGCGCAAAATACAGTGGTGGAGGAAATGATGTGCAGTTATCTTGGCCTCCACACATGACACCTCTATTCTACAAACTCTGGCTTGTCTACAAGGCTTGTTGCAGGTTCTGTCCATTAGTGAATGTTATCTCATAGGACCCAGGAAGAGAGCCGTCTCTGCCATGGCATCTGTCCTTGATGGTCTTCAGGAAGGGCCTGAAGATATAGTTTTGCATCTGGCATGGGGATCAGAGAGCGGTATGGAGCCCCTAAAATGGCTGTACAGTTCTTGAATTAACTATGCTCTCCCAGTAATTGCATTGTACATTTGACTGTTGTAACATTTTGTATTGTTTGGACAGATGTTCTATGTTTTGAAGGGCTTTTTTCCTTCCTTCCTTCCTTCCTTCCTTCCTTCCTTCCTTCCTTCCTTCCTTCCTTCCTTCCTTCCTTCCTTCC
>JAOYMU010000292.1:43446372-43456529 GCA_025802295.1 Psammodynastes pulverulentus | reverse complement strand
GAAGGGAGAAAGCCGGCCTCCTCGCTCTCTTTCTCTCTCCCTCGCTCCTCGATCGCTCTCTCACAGGCAGCCATCGGTGCCTCCCGCCCCTAGCGCTCCACGGGCCGGATTAAAAGGTCTGCCGGGCTGTATACGGCCCATGGGCCGTAGTTTGCCCATTCCTGGTCTAGGTCATTCATTTTTAAGCAAAAACCTTTTCACGTTTATTTTTAATATGGTCTCTTTATAAGGCTAAAAGCATTCCTGCAAAAAAAGATGAAGATTGGTTCTGTGTTTTGTAGTATGTCAGGTTCCCAATTACAGTTTTTGTAATTAAAAAAATAATAAAGTATCCAATAGAATTAAAATCCTGACAGCATAAGGAACTTTTCACATGCTGTTTGATATCTACTGAAATCTAGTTGCCTTTGCAATAGTTTATCAAATAATCTTAAGTGTATCCAACAGCCACTCCAAACTCCATCCATTTGTCTTGTGCAAGACATCCAAGTAAATATTCTCTCTAGCTCAGGGTGATATTAAAAGATCACTGCCACTCTTACAAGTAAGTGATTCTGATGGAAAAACCCTAAGCTATTTTGGTGGTGTGCATCTAAATCTGGAAAATTGCTTAAGGGCAGTAAGATACTACCTTTTAAAATACTATTAATTTAAGGAAAATATGCGTTAGAAATTATGGATGTGTGCTTGCCTATCCTCTTGATATATTTTTGGTTCAAGAATATACTCCAATATGCTTATTTATTATGAACTTTTCTGTCTATCATGTTTCTAAAGCAGCTAACATTTAAAAATAATAGCCAGTATCAAAATGATAATTGAACATATAAAAATAATAAAAAAGATGTAATTAAAAACACAAGATATGGATAATGTTTCTAGGAAAACATTTCATATTTCACATTTGAAGACACCAACTGTTTGATAATCCTGCACTTCAGTTTAGCAAGAACTTTGAAGAATGTAATCCAGCAAAGACTAAATTGTAGAAAAATTCAATATGAGGTAGAATAGATGGCTCTTCAAGACCCCTAGCCTAAAACCTTAGACCTTGAAATTCATTGGATAAGGTTTCAAGTGTCTGTTGTTTTTGTGGAAAGGGAACTACTGCTCCTATTAATTCCACGATGTCTTGCTTAAAAATATAGTTACCATATTGGAGTCTACAGATGTTGAGTTGAAGAAGATCTCTCAAAACTGCTGTCCATAATTCACATTTCTAAGAACCTTTTCAATTATCTCCTAATTATCTCCATACAAATAACTGTCCAAGAAGCTAGCATTTATAATCTTTTCCATTAAGTATTCCAGCTTTGTTCATCTTAGTTTGTCAGTCTGTCGCTTCTGTTACATTTTGCTTTTGTTTTTTTAGTATGGATTTTGACATTTTTGACTAAAAAGTTAACATTGTTGTCTTTTTGTTGCTTTTGAAATTGTTACTGATTTTTTTTCATTATTTCACAGCATCTTTTCTCTTTTGTAAGCTACTTTACAGCTACCTTTTGGAGTGGGTAATGTGTTAAAAACATACCAAATGATGATACATAAATGGTTGTAGTTTCCATGTGGTCTGTAGAGCTCTTTGCAGTAGTCTACTCATGATATTACAAGGGCATAAGTGACTGTCTGTGAGTCTTCAGCTTCAAGTAGGCAAAGGCTGTCCTGACTCCAGCTTCTACAAGTTGTTTCAGCAAGAAAGTCCAGGAGCATCCCCAGGAAAAGGCTGGAAAGTAAAATGTGTTCATTCTGAAGCCAAACTGAGGAAAATATGAAATATTCTGCAGTCCTAGATAGAAGGATAACCCCAAGCTGTCTAACTGATTGTATGGATTAAATTTGACAAAAATTGTGCATCTTATCATTCATGTCTAATACTTGTAATGTAACAAAGTTATTTTCATTATATAGAGAGCAATGTTTCTGAATTGTTTTAACTAAAATAAGCAACTAGAATGTCAGGGCTTTGACAATTTTTGTGCCTTTAGTTTCACTAACCATGGAAAAAAATTACTTTGACTCCCAACTCTCAAGGTTCAATGACATCAGGATAATTAAACATAGAACCTCTTTCCCACAATTATGAAATCAATGGCAGTTTCCATGTTTTACAGAAAACACTGAGGTTTTGATAGGATTTAACCTCATGTAGCATATTTTTATTTCATTTTGAGGATGTACAACGATTGATAATTGATAAATAAAACCTAGTAATTATCCTACAATAAAGTTTTATTTTACTGACAGTAAATATATAGATTATGTTTAATAGATCAATGGAAAAAATTAGAGAAATTTTTTACAAATAGTTAACTTTGCTAGTACATTAATTTCAATGAGCTCAAACATACTAATGATCAACTGGACTTTTAAGTAGTAGGAACATTTATTTGATGAATGGTCTTGTTAAACAAGGACTAATTCATTTCATAAAATCACAGAGGATATCTCACAGCTCATCCAGTCCAACAAACTGCTCAGTGCAGGATATACTAAAACATTTTAGAAGATGGCTATGCAATCTCTCAAGACCTCCACAGTAAAGGCACTTTATTCCAATGATTCATAGCTGTCACATACAAAAAATTAAATATTCTGAAATGTAGTCTTTGGGATATAATCCTTACAGCTATATTGTCCCTTCCTTTCATGCTCCTCCATATATTTATGAGAAAACGTATGTCAGAAAAGGTCATTTTGTTGAACCTCTGATTTTTCAAAATTAGTTTTCCAGCAGAGATCAGGGTAGCTGAAATAGTGACTATTGTCACTATTGTGCATCTCTTTGAAAGGTGATTTAACACAGATATATCCCATTCATATCTTTCCTTTTCAGATGCTCTGTAATATATAATGACATCTTTTTCGTTCCTTTTATTCTTTTCTAAACGCTTTCAACATGATTTCAGTTTTCCAATTCATGAATTTCTTCAACACCCAATCTTTTGTGTCATTCTGCAGGTCTCAATAAAGTCTAATGGTACCTTATTTGTTCCCCTGTCTTAATATTTCAAGTTTCCCTGTTTTGAAGTCAAAAAGGAATCCATGAGAAAACAAAATATTTGATCCAAATGCAACAGTCCAAGCAAATAACAAGATTAAAATACGTAATATAACATATTTTCTGAAACAATGCAGTAACAAATTATTGGTTTTATACACCCAGTTGCTTTTTGTAGGTGAAGGCAGTGGCGCTTACCTGTTTCCAGCCTGTTCCATCCAATACAATTCAACAGATGTTTGGGAAAAACACCTGCATTGTTCCTCAGTTGTCTGAGAAACAGGCAGCCTGCCAATTGAGAAAGGGCTGAAAGAAATCTCTACTTAATGAAGTGAAAGATAAATTGGGTTCTAAAATGAAAGTAGTCCAGTTGTTGAAATTTCCATAATATTATCCTTTATCCTTTCAATACATATTATCCTTTATCCTTTAAGATCTCCATCAAAATCTTGCTTTTAACTTCAAGGAGCCTGGCAATAATTTCAACAACTTATTGTTGCTGTTACAAGGAAAATCACATCATTTTTTGTTTGTTAATTTGCTTATGGCAACTGCCTTTATTTCCAATACCAATGATTGCTGAATAGATTACCAGTGCCTTATTTCAGCACCAAAATCTGGTGCAGATCAATCAATTGCTAATGCCATTATTCAAATGATACTGTAATTTGGTTAAACACAGCAATGAGCTATGGCTGCCATAGTTGCTAATCCTACCATTCCTAATCTGATCCTGTTACCTTGCTCCCCAGGCTGGTTTCTGGACGAGTATGATGGGATAGCTAGGCCAGTTTTATGCAGAAACTGCTGTTAATGACTGCCAGAAAATTATAGAGAACAGAAAAATTTACACATTATGCAAAGTAAGCACACTGTGTAAAAGTATATAGAAGATTTTATTGTATTTAAGAGATGTGGGAGGGAATGAATTAGTTTTGATTGCTCAATTTTAAAAAAGGATAATCTAATAGATTGCAAGATGAACTAGTTTGCCAGGCCGAGTTGCTTCCTAATGTCTTGGACTCTTAGAATTGAACTTTAGCATTAAATTAGCAAAATCACATAAAAGTGTACCATAAACCAAAAGTTTATGTCTTTGTTTCAGCACTTCAGGACAGTATGCCCTTGCCTCTCTTCTAAATTTCTCGCTAAATCACGTATGAAGTGATATACTCATGGAATAAAGGGTCATACTGCTATTAACTGATTCAAGTATACCAAGCCTGATAGTTTTGAAAGGATCTAGGACAACTCTCCCTAACCCACTTGCCCCAGCCAATTCACTGTGGGACAATTTGTCGTGATCAATTTGCCACAGGACAATTCAATGCAAGATAACTCAAGAGAGTAATGGTGAGTTGCAATGGACCTTGTTTTGCTTTAGGTTTGAACCTTCTCAAGTTAGAAAATCTCAAGACTGGGTGAGCTGAAATTCTAATTGCCTCCTCTCCTGAATTAATTTGCATTGAATTGTCCTGAGGTGAATTATCCTGTGCTGAATTGGCCATGGCAAGTTGTCCTATGGCAAGTCATCTGGGTGAGTCAACCATGATAAGATGGCTGGGGTGACTTAACTGAGGTGAGCTGGCCACAGCGCATTGTCCCATTTTCTTTGGTAAATGAGGAAGCCTCCCTTTCAAGAATTTAGAAGGGACTCATCAGGCAACAAATAATGCTCTGACATATGATGCAAGGAACCAGCACTTTATCCTGCTTAATAGGTGGGTCAAATTTTTCAACTTTCAATTTCCAAACATTGGGAGTGCTCAAAAGTTGTGACATGTCTTGAGG
This sequence comes from Psammodynastes pulverulentus, assembly GCA_025802295.1. Classification (NCBI taxonomy): domain Eukaryota; kingdom Metazoa; phylum Chordata; class Lepidosauria; order Squamata; family Psammodynastidae; genus Psammodynastes; species Psammodynastes pulverulentus. The sequence goes on along the minus strand of JAOYMU010000292.1, from coordinate 43,451,740 downwards.
ATTGTAAAGATATTTTGGTTATTTTAATATAATTTAGATGTGCTTGGTAAGTAACTACTTAAACAGCTTTTTTAAACATTTTGTTTCTGTCTGCTCCGCTTGCAAGCGAAGCTGCGGAGCCCGACATTCATGCTGAGCGGCATATCTGTGACACTCCAGGATGGCCTCTGAGCCCTGCTGACTTCTGTACTTGTCCCGTTCATCCGCTGTGGCCGGCTTAAGGGTTTCCTGACTTGTCAGCGTCACTACGATCCCATGGCAACCTGTCAGCTATATGGCGTACACGGACTGTTTGCAGCATTTGGACCATCTGAGGCACTTCCGGTTCATTGATTTCCGAGTTACTGGCATGCCTCATTGTGTGTCAGAGTGTGGGTGGAGCACAGGTGACAGTAATTGGGTGTGGCATGCGTGATTTCATTCACAAGTGGGTAGGGTCTCAGTATAAATAGCTCTGGGATGCAGACACACCCAGCACTGACTTCGACTGGGTTTTCCAAGCTTTGCTAGTGCTCAATAAAACATTGGTGCAGAATAGTAGGCTTTTATTTCTTCAAAGCGACAGGAGGATTCTGGTGGTGGCAACTCGGTCTAAGAGTTTCTTTCACAAATATTGTTTTATGCTGTCAAGCTGGTTGTATATATTCTTCTCTGTTATTGGACTCAGGAACAGTAGTTGCCTTTATTATCAAGGCTATACCTACTCAGAAAAATAACAAGTTAATTTTTATTTATTTATTTATTCAATTCCTATAGTCATCTCAATCAATGACTCTGGGTGACTTAAAATTCTAAAAAGTATAAAAACAATTGAAACAATAAAAACCATTTTAAAAACAATTTTAAAAAAATCCATAATAAATATATAGAGCAGTCAAGATATTTAGCCAGTCAACAATAAAGCCGAGAAATGTGGCCCTTAACATATTCAAGCTCCAGGAACACAGCCAAGTTTTTAAAGCCTTATTAAAGGCCAACAGGATTGGACCCTGACAAGATTTGCAACACGCTGAATCTATAGATCAAATTGGATAGATAGAGATTCTTGGAAAAAGGCAGTCCCTCAGGTAATGCATATGATGAAAAACACTTTCAGACAAATGTGATTTTACGGTATGTTGCTATATTAACTGGCTAAGTTGCCTCCCTCTCCTGTTCTGAGGCTTCTATTTTTTTTTCAAGAGCTATAGGTAGTACAATTACTAATCAAAAAACAATTGGAACTTGTCAAGAATGCTTACAAGCATGTTGCTGACAGGTAGTCTCCTGTTGCAATTGGAGATTGTGACTTTCCATTAAGATCTTACTCTCCTCGTGTCCCATTCAAGAAATTGGATTCAGAGTTTATTGGTCCCTTCATTCAGAACCTGCTTCACTAAAATGAGAATCGGAATAATGGAGAACTGAGTTTCTTTTGTGTTAATTTTCTTCATAAAGATTTATTTATTTGTATCCTGCCTTTATTTTTACAAATGGCTCGATGAATATTTTCTAGCATACCTTCCTCCTTGCATTTTCCCTGCAACAACAATGCTGTGAGATGAATGAATTGAAAGAGATTGGCTGACTCAAGGTCACCCAGCTGACTTTCATGCCTAAGCAGGACTAAAACTCGCAGCCTCCTGGTGATGGGCCCAAAGTCACCCAATCGGTTTTCATGCTTAAAGTGGGACTAGAACTTGTAGACTAAACTAGCTCTTTGTTTCTTTAAAAGATACCTATGCAATAAATCACTAGACCTCAACCAAAGTGAGCCCCAATCTTAAGTCAGCGAGAATTATATAGAAAAAGAAAGAACATGCAGTGATCCATAGTGTGTAATTAATCATATATTTTCCAGCTTTACATCACTAAATGAAGTCATTACTTGAAGCTGATACTTGGTGTTTTCCTAATCTGCCCCATTAAAGAGGCAGCTGGAGCTGGACATTTTATTTTTTCCTGGCTAAACATTCAGTTTATTGCAATAAGATGGCTCTGCTTTATGCTTCCCCTTGCCTGGCAGATTTAATCTCACTTCCCACCTCAGGGTCAAGTGTGGTTAGTTACAGCATCAGAAAGCCTTGTGCATTCCTTGCTTATGACTTGTGTTACATGGGTAAATATACCATATTAATATTAAAATAGAAAAGATCAATTTCTTGTTTTGCTTTGCTAAGTATAAAATTCAGACTTCCAAATACCACAGCCTGATGTCAATTTATTTACAACTACCAGCAACAACATAGCCATTGTTCCATCATTCCCTACTGATTTTGAAATGATTCCATATTCCCTTTTCTTCTGCATTTTTTTTAAAGTAAGTGAAGACAAATTCAAAATGGAATATATTTTGTATTCCAGTTCAGATGGGGCAAAGTAGAATATTTAATTCACTGGAAAGGTTGTCCTAACACTAAAATGTCCTCAGAATCTGGAGTTAATGTTCACACAACCTGATTTCTGCATTATATTATTTGCAATATGCATATAGGCTAAGGCCACTGTGAGCATTATATGTTCACATAAAAACATCAGAATTTTGAGTATGAGGATGATCAGGAGGAGGAGGAGGAGGAATTGGAACTCAGAGATGGAAATTGTTGTTGCTACCTTCTTTCATCCCAGTCTATAGTTTCTGAACCAGGTTGCTATATGAAGATACTGCGTTCTTCCTTCCATTGAGGTGCGAGATACTAATTACACCCTACTGTACTCTAATGGGAGAGGTACTGATTTGGAAGAATGACCTGAGTCATCACATGGTCAAAGGGGACTTTTCTGTTTCCAGATCCTTTGGCAGGATTATTGAAGAAAAGAAAAATGGATCTATTCTATCCTGAGGACTGAGTCAGATGTTGGCTAGATCCAGAAGCATTTTTTCTTTTATTTGCAAGAATAAAAGCAGCACCCTTAAATCCAAGGCTTATCGGTTGTACCGGTATTTTGTTAATTATTTTAATGTAAGATATAATCGTTCCTTTCAAGGATTACTAAAGAGATTAATTACTAATGAATTACTAATCTCAGCTGATTAGTTTATACCACTTACTCGAATAATACAGAATTATTTCTTCAACTTGATCTGTTATATTTCTTTCCAATAAAGTATTCCTGGTTTCTATGAACAAATAGGTGATAGTCAGAAAGTAATTATGACTATATGATTTAATTCTTAAGAGGTAAACTTTTCTGCAGCTTTTCTGGATGTAGACATACTAAATATGAATACATGCAAATAAAAAGTAAAAAAAAACCAATAGTGGTGGGAGATTGATAAAAAAAATAATTGTGCTAATTATTGTAACAGAGGGTATTTAATTATATTACCTTCTAGTTCTTGCCATTTTTAGAATTGGTGCAGAAAAGCAATTTATGTAATGGTCTGACGTTTCATAGTTTATGAGAAAGAAGATCAGTTCTAAGTTAACAATTATTAAAATCAGCATTCAGTAGAGCAGTTTAGAATTATCCTATTAACTTTGTTTTTGTAACATTTATAGGTTGATAGAATATACTGTTTGGAACTCCTACTATGTACCTTCATTGGAACCTAAATGTGAAATAAGATACGGTATGTTTTGCTTAATTTTGTTGAAGCATTTACTCTTTGCTGTTATAGAAACCAAGAATTATTCAATAACTTTCTGGTGAAGCTGACATTGTGTACTCAAATAGAAAATTGAAATAACCCTATGCCAATGTGGATAATTTAGGTTCTGCTTTCAAAAATTCAAAAAGCAGACAACAAGATTATTTTCCCCTCCCAATAAATCTTCCTGTCAATATTTCTGCAACTATTTTCAGGTTTTATATGACTATAAAAAGCTCATGCAAGAAAGCAAGATACATTGGTCTACTTCTGATATGCCTTATCAACTCCCTCCCCAATAACATAATGTAGAGAATGATAACTTAAAGATATATTTATTTTGAAACATTTGAAATATTTTGGGGATGCTGCTTATATGTATATGGTGTTTATGAAAATGTATTGCAATAATAAACTCTCGCGCAGACACAGTTGTGTTCCTAGTTAGGTTTAGAACCTGCACCAAAGAAAGCTAGAAATCTAAAATCCAGTTAAGTTTCTGTACAACAGTAATTGTCAGTATTTCAGAGAAGTATGCCAAAAATCCAAAAAATGTTGTAGTACAGGAGGAATTCCTTTCCCTTTGGATGAGATTTTATATCCGAGAAATCATATGGAAGGGAAACTCGCATTAACCCATTTTTCCTTATTAAATTTCTGTATCCTATTGAAAAAATTGAGGTGGAGCGTTTTTCGCCTGCTTTATCTTGCACCAGGTTTGGGAACCAGAATGCCTCAGGAACAGTGATCCATTTCCTCGTTACCTTGCAATTAAACTATTGTAACCTGCTTTAATTGGGGCTGCCTTTGAAGATGACCCCAAAGCTTCAACAGTCCAATGTGGCAACATATCTACCAACTGGAGCAATTAGAACATGATGCAACAGATTTAGCAATAGAGCACCTATAATTGCATTCCAATCCAGTTTAAAGTGCTGGCGCATACAGAACTGTCTCTTTTGCCCAGACGTTGTCTATTCCATGCAATTCTTTTAAGAAAACAATGCTAGAATGTTGTATTTCATGTGAGTTGAAGGAATAGGATTTCAGGTATATATTTTCTCACTGATTGCCTTTGCCCTTTGAGGCACCCTGAGTTACAAGATAAAAAAAATGTCCCAATTTCCTGTTTTATTCTACAAAGCATTTTGGTGCTGATATATTGACAGTCTTAATTAGTCAGATTTGCACTATTTTTAATTATGGTGTTCTTATTTCTTGATATTGTAAACTATATTGAGTACTTTAGAAAATAGACAATGAAGAGGCTAGGCAACAAGCATATTGTTATAAATATTCAGAAGATTTTAAAAAAATAGATTGCGAACATTTATTCAAATCACAGATATATGTAATCTGAATTTAAATATTATTAAAGATTAAAGATTAGGAAATAGGCGATCATGGGCCCAACTGTATAAATACACATTAAAATATGCATAAAACCAACAGAGTGCCTAAGAAATAGAATATTTCTAAAAACAGTTAGAGGTCAATATCAGAAATGCATATATTAACAGCAAGCTTTTAATAATTTCAAAGAACAAATCTTGATATATGATCCAAAGAGTAGCTAAATATTGAAGTGTGTTACTATACAATCCCAGGAATGTCTTTTTAGAAGGAAAATACTTTTTAGCTCAGCTAGGCTTATTTCCAGGAAAAGGATACATACCCCTACAGCCTTAAAAAAAATAACAACACGCGGCTGGCTTTTGATCATCAGGTGTCGGCCGTGTCCAGGAGGGCCTTTTACCAGGTTCGCCTGGTCCGCCAGTTGCGCCCCTTGCTTGGCCG
>JAOYMU010000292.1:43421409-43434798 GCA_025802295.1 Psammodynastes pulverulentus | reverse complement strand
GTCACGTGACGCGGACTCGAAAAAGGTGCCGGAACGCAGTACCGCTGCGTTCCGGCAGAAAAAAAGCCCTGTGTTTAGTAATGAAGAGAAGGATTAGGGGTGACATTATTACTGCCCCCCAATATTTGAAGGGCTGTCTCAAGGAAGAGGATGTTGATTTTATTCTCCATAGTATCTGGGGGCAAGACAAGAAGCTGGAAGCTAATCTGAGGAGACACAACCTGAAAATAAGAAGGAATTTCCTGACAGTTAGAATGATTAATCAATGAAATAGCTTGTCTCCTGGACTTATGGGTGCACCATCATTTTCAAGAAAAGTGGACAGCTTTTTGTTGGGGATGATATAAGGACTTCAGCCTATGGCAAGGAATTGGATTAGAAGACCTCCAATGTCCCTCCCAATCATTATTCTATATCCTATATGTGCAAAGGTGTCTACCAACCAAGTATACTCTCACTGCTCTTGTGGAACTCTACTATAGTTGCTCAGAGTCCATATCAAGCATTGTGTCCAATTTTCAATACCAAACTTAAGAAAAATTCAGAAAAACAGTGACCTTGCCTGCATTGATTGATGTCAACAAATGGCTAGATATTATTCAGTATGCTGCTGTCAATTACTGAGGTCTTTCCATGGTTTTCAGTATTACAAGAAACCTAGGGGAAACTGTAATCTTAGTCTACCTGAAAAACTTTTGGCAGGTTCTAGAATATGAACATATAAATACAATTGAAAACTGGAGAGTTTTCATCTTGATTTGCAACATATGGTATCTTGAGCAACTTAGGAGAAAGGGATTTATTATGACATATGTTTTATGGCCTGGAGCCTCATGTTATCCTATGCATCTCCTGAAATGAGTCCTAGTGCACAAAAGCATATGCCATAATAAATCTTTTTTTCTATAAGGTGTCAAAAGTTTCTTTTTTGTTGTTTTCTTTTTCTTTTCATCAGCAGGTTAACATTTATTACTTGTTAAAATACATTCCTAAAACAGTAGTACAAACAGTGGTTTTTTTAAATTTCTAAGGCTCATTTTACAACATTTTCACTGTGATGAAATTTAACTAAAGAAATAATGGACCAACTACAGAAAATAAGCTGTTGTTTTCAGCTCAGCATTCTTTAAAGGAATGAAGTAGAGCTTCAAACTGGGTGAAGTACAGCGATAAGGAAGTATTATTTCTTTGTTCTAGACATGGATGGCTAAAAGTCACTTATGACATTAGATTTCATGGATTTCATAATGATCAACTATATTCCAGCTGAAACTGTCAAAACAGAATACAGGAAAATGAAATATCAGAAACTGAGAAAAAACTTTATGTATTCTTTTTAAGTACTAGCTGAGGTTTCTTTGGAGTTGAAGGGTAAGGGATATATTGAAGAATAATGCATGAATATATTTATCTTTCTGTGCAGTTGCAGAAATACCTGAATAGGATTTCTGCAGATTTACTAAATTGCATTACTTCTGTTTTATCTGGATTAAGCTTCTACAGATTATCCTTTGCTCTTATCCAATCTAGTATTGCTTCCTTTACCTATACCTGTGCTGGAATTCATCTCCTCTTTGGAATTAAGTTGCTGGGGAGGTGGGGAGAATCATAGGGTTCTCAAAATCATTATGTCAATAGTTTCCACAAAAGCTGCCCAGCAAACAAGAGAAGATCTTGGGACATTAAAAAAGCTGATGGCTGAATGTTGAAACAAAAGAGTGCTTGCATACTACAATCTAAATCCATTTCTCTAAGGACAGCTGGAGTTATTCTCACACCTTGTCTCTATATCCTATTCCAACGAAGCATAGGGTGAACAATGATAACAAAAGCTGAGAAAGCCAGGTCCTATGGAGATCTTCTGTGACTCATAGATATAACTGAGACCAGACCAAAGGCCAGAGTGAAATGAAATTGAAATTGAAAATTGAAAATCCCTCTCCAATTCTGGGTATCTGAGTTGTGGTTCTTTTTCTCTTGAAAAAGAACATATCTTATACAAAGGTATGTATGTACGCTTCTTGACTGAAAAGGTATGCATATTTCTTGATTTCTGCCAGGGATATTTTTTCCCTGTGCTATGCAGTATATTCAGACTTATTTAGCTGGTTATTGATGGGACAAAATGTTGGACTCAGTGGCCATAGATGAAATCCATCAGGGCTCTGACTTATTCTAAGATATTTATTTACTAGTGCAATGTCCATAAAGGAGTTCCAAACTTAACAGCAACCCAGATTTTGTCCATCATTAAACTTAAATGTGCACAATACTTCCAATAAAATAATTACTTCCAGAATTATAATCTCTAGTTAGTATATTGTACTACCGGTAAATGTTTTGTCCTTATTTTTTTTTTATTTTTTTGCTGCACTTAGCAATGGCAATAGCAATAGCACTTAGACTTATATACAGCTTCACAGTGCTTTTACAGCCCTCTCTAAGAGGTTTTACAGAGTCAGCATATTGTCCCCAACAATCTGGGTCTACATTTTACTGACATCGGAAGGATGGAAGGCTGAGTAAACCTTGAGCCTGTGAGACCCGAACTGCCAAACTGCTGCATTTGGTGATCAGCAGAAGTAGCCTGCATTACTGCATTCTAACCACTGCGCCACCATGGCTCTTAGCCTAATGTTATTGATTTATTAGTTGTTTATAGATTCACTTGCAAGCTGTTTTTTCATGGGTTTGGTAGGTGAAAATAACTGTGGCACCTCACTGGCTGTTCAGAGAAGGAAAAGTTATGTGTTATGTGTTTAAATGCACCTTAAAAAACAGATCCCTGAAATATATTCACTTCAAGAGCATATAAGTTAAGCAGTGAGAATTAGTGTGGACTTTTATATTGATCCACTTAATGAGTTTGAAGTGTAAATATATTAATTAGACTAGCCTGAACCTAATTATTTGGTGGTCTTGGAGTTTTTTTCCTCATGCTTGAATAGTTACTTGTCAGAGCTACTTAATTTCACAAATAAAAGAATAAAATGTTTAAATATCTCTGGGGAAAAAAGTTTGTTTCAACCATGCACTGATAGAAAAAAAACTGAGTATCATAAGTAATATTTTCCTCTTTTCAGTAAAACAATCTTAAACTGCACCCAGATCTTTCAGAGCTAACTTTCTCTGAGCTTGTGGGTTGATTTCTGAATGTTTCATTACCCGGCTAGATAACATCTTCAGCAAAATTTAGGGAATGTCAGTGTTAGTGTTCTTCTATTTATAAGGGCTGAATGTGGACAGTAGGTCTTGTGATGGGAGGGTCTCATCAGGGGAAGGTCTAGTGAGGGGGTCTTGTGAGGGGTCAGATATGGGTCATATCAGGTGAAGGTATTTGGGAGGTGTAGTGATGATTGGAGGAGTTGTGGGCTGGTTGAAATTGGTGCTGTCACTGTTTGGTTGTGGGGTTGATTGGAATTCTCAGGGCTTCCTAGGCTGGTTGTAGGTCAATGTGTCTGTTGTTGGAATTGCTTGTGGAGTGCCAGGCTTCAATAAACTCGCACGCATGGCGGGTGGTAGCATGGTATTGTTGTATTGCTCCAATTGAATTAGTGCTTTTCAGTATCAATGTGGCCAGAAATTAGGGATTTTGGATCATAGCGTTTGACTTCCAGCTGGTGTTTGTGGATCCTGGTTTTCAATTGATGAGATGTTTGTCTCAGATAGAATTGGTTGCAAGTGTTACAGTTGATTTTGTAAATTACATTATTTCTTTTATCCTTCTGTATCTTGTCTTTGGTTCTAGATCAGGGGCATCAAACTCAATTCCATTGAGGGCCACATCAGGATTGGTTTGACCTTGGAGGGCTGGTGGGGGTATGGCCATGGTGGGCATGGTCATGGTGGGGCGTGACACAGGACTGCACATCTGCAGACATGGTTTTATAAACTTATAAAAATAGGGAGGCATACATTTCTGAGATTTTGTTTTTTTAATACTTACTTGATCTCCTTGATCACCTTATGAGAGAGAGATCAGATCAAGAAATTGAAACCATAGGAAGATTACAACTACAAAATTGTTGACATGGGCTGCAATAGCAAAATCCTACAAGCCTGAAAGTTAAAATATATTACTTTTCCTCCCTTTTATAACCTTCTGAGTCAAGGACGGCCTCTTGGAACACTCCAGAGGCCCTGTTTTGGGTCTGGACAGCCTCCTGGAAGACACCGGAAGTCCCATTTTGGGCCTGGATGGCTTCCTGGACTACTCTGGACACCCCATTTTGGGGCTGGATGGTCTCCAGAGTAGTCCAGAGGGCTCCCATTTTTGCTAGCAGAGCAGGCTGGTCCTTTACTATTTTTAGACTGGCCCCTTGGGCCAGATCTAAGCACCCCACAGGCCAGATCCGGCCCACGGGGTTTGAGTTTGATAGCAATAGCAATAGAACTTAAACATAAATACCATTTTATAATGCTTTACAGGCCTTTCTAAACTGTTTTTTACAGAGTCAGTATATTGCCTCCAACAATCTGGGCCCTCATTTTACCCACCTCAGAAGGATGGAAGGCTGAGTCAAGCTTGAGCCTGGAAGGATTTGAACTGTTAAATTACAGACAGTTGATAGTCAGCAGAAATGGCCTGCAGTACAGCACTCTAACCATTGCGCCACTGAAGCTCTCCTGATGATTTCTGGTAGAATGTGGCTGTGGATTTGTGGGCTGTTGTTATTCCTAGAAGCTGGAGAGTTCTGGCTGTCATTTCTAACACTCCTTCTGTGTATGGTAGGTTTAGTTTTTGTGTAATGCTATGCTGTGTGGTGCATTGTGGCTTGGGTGCTGTGTGTTGGCTGCAGCACCACAGCACTAAGAAAAGTGGAAGAGAAACAGCTTCTTGACGTCTTTCTCTGCAACAGCTATCCAAAAAACTTTTAATTCCAACACACAGTACCCAAATCACAATGTTTGTAAAGAAACATGACTTGGTAAGATGAAAAATAGCATCCCTTTGTCCCAATTCTCCAATGTTTTGATTAGAAGCCAGGCAGAATTACAACAAGTTATTCCAGCTACAATAGATTCACAGCTGTTCTAGAAAGGACTATATTTTCTGAACTTTTTCTGACTCCCTGCCAGCATTTTTGATAAATAGGATCCTACAGAAGTGAAGGGAGATGAAGGAGAAATTAGAAATTATTGGGTGAAATGACATGCATGCATTCTTGTCTAGAGTCTACAGTTCTGTCAGAAAGAAGAAAGATGATAGGGGAAAGCTAAGAAGGGAGCTGAATCATTCTGGGACAGAGAAGGAGATAAGCTGCGGCAGAACCCCCCCTTCTTTCTATGAAAGAAGTAAGAAAACAATAAACCATAATCTGAGACAGAGGTGAAGCTGTTGTGAAGTGTTCTGTCTGGAATCTCCAAGACACAGAAACAAAATAATAGCTTTTCAATATCCCTAATCCTGAGAACCATTAGCAGAAAAAAGTGTGTTAAAAACTAAACCTGAAGTGAAAGCAGGTTAGAGTCTGATTGAAAAAAATTCTGCACCACTTAAAATAAATATTGGCAAAGATTGAGGAATGCAGGATTCAGTTCACAAAGCTAAGTAAAATACAGATAAATACATAGGCTAATAGGAAAGCATGTGATGTGTTTATTTATTTAAGCAATTTATATGCTGCTCATATTATAGTGATGATCCTGACCAGCATACAAAAGGTTAAACCAAACATTAGTAAGTAATCACTTAACAGTCCACCACATAATTAAGGTCTGAGGTCAAGGAAAAAAAATATTCTCAGTCAAATAACCACTAGTAAATCTTGTTAATGTCCCAGCCTAAATGCCTGCAGGAATACCTAAGTGTTAAGCACTTATGGAAGATTAACTGAATGTGGGGAGGCTATCTGAATTTTATGGGAATATGTTGTTCTAAAAAGCAGATTCTGCAACCTGGAAGGATGATTCCCAAGTCCAACAGGTTTACACTGCTTCATAGAAGGGGCCTAAGTCAGAGGTGGGATTCTATCAGTTCGTCCCTGTTCAGGCATACCGGTAGCTCCGAGGATCAGCTATGAGTGAACCAGTTCCCTCCGACCATCAGCTGTTGGGCCCAGGCAGGTGAATGGGCCCAACAGGCAGTGCTTTATATTCTGTTTTTCAAGCTCAGCTGCACTGTGTCAGCTGTTTAAGTCACAGAGGTAGCAGGAGAAGGCGACTTCCTAGCCCTCTGCACGCGTGCTCACTGAACCGGTTGTTATACCGGTTGAATCGCACCCCTGGTCTAAGTACATGGTTTGTCCAATCTTTGGGCTTGTTTAGGCCACGCTGAGTGAAGAGGAATTGTCATGGGTCATATATAAAATACATAATGTAGTTAGTGTATACAAATAAACTTCCTTTTTCTTTAAATTATCTTGTGGATTATCCAAGGAGTTAATGGTTGGATATACCTAGTCTAGAACATGCCTTCCCTCTCAGATCTGATGAGGACAGCAGAAACAGAAATAACCAATCATCAAATAGACTAGCCCTATGTCATTTAAAGCTTTAAATGTCACAAGCAGCACCTTGAATCGTATCCAGAAGCCCCCTGGGGACCAATGTAGCAGTATTATATGAACATAATATGATACTGCCTATAGCACTACATTCCAGTCTGAAGCAAGCATTTAAAAAATTACTTGAACAAATCCCCCTTTCCTAATGGAAATTAACCCATTCTCCTGCTTTCTTTACACAATGCATTTTGCTTCTGAAATGGAAGATCTTAATTCTTATTCATTCTAATTTATATTCCTAAAGATTGTCAGTGACGGAGTCTTTCTCTTTATTAGTGAAAAATCCATATGTAACCTCTTTTTTTGTATACATTCTCTATAGTATTTTATGGAAGAAAAACCTTTCTAGTCATACATTTTACAATAATAATTTCACTTCCTAGGTGGTTAGGTTTTCTTGGCCTGCAGCCTGACGCTTTCCAACTGCCATATGAAATTTTGCTGAAACTGCCAGGAATTATTATAATAAGATTTTTTTTAAGGAAGAAAAAGACCATCTGTCTCACATTATTTATCATCCTTCAGTTAAGCTTAATCCCATTTCTTAGGTTTCCATCATACATTGTACATTGAGTGTCTTCAAAATAAGAAGTAGACATACTTGTCATATTCTCACATCCCCTTAATATCTAATTTATTCCCACTTACCTGTTTTAAGAGCATAATTTATATGAGAGTTTGACTAGTACTTTTCTCAATTTCTTTTCCATTTGGATATGATTAAAAACAATAATAATGAAACCACTCTTAACATATATGTAAAATCATCCTTTACATTGGGCTCAACTGAATGGATTATCATTATCATCATCAAAACATCATCTTTCAAATTCATGAATTTCTTTCAGGATCCAATCACCTTATGGAAGCTTTGTATCTTTCAAAGGGATGGCGCTTAAGCTATTGTATCACAGTGTTGTTTTTGTCGTCTGATGTGGTGGAAAGTGCACCTGGAGCGGGAGGGGGTGAATCTGGCCAAGAGCATCATGGTTTCCCAGGGAGGAGGCAAAACATTCCAGAGAGAAGCCCAAAATAAGAGACTGTACATTCCTGAGCTGAATGGGGGATGTTCAGGGTATCCATATCCTAGAATCTCTCAGTGTATATCTCTTAGGCCAGTTTTTGTCAACCTTGGCAGCCTGAAGATGTGTGGACTTCAACTCCCAGAATACTGGGAGTTGAAAACCACATGTCTTCAAGCTGCCAAGGTTGAAAAACGCTGTGTTAGACCATTCAAACCAAGTTGCAAAAGAGGCATACAAACTGGCCAAGTGTATAGCAGAACCAAATTTAAACCAAGAACAGTTTAAAATTATCCACTACTCAAACCGTTAATTATTACAATGCATTTGCTGCTATCTTCTGAGGAGATATTCATAGATGGACAAAAATAACATTTTTCTGCCCTACTTGGATGCCATTCAGATGTGTGGATTTCAGTTCTTATAATTCTCAGCAAGGGGTATGTTTATCAAAAATTCCTGAAACTTGGAGGACATCTATATTAGAAAATACAATTTCATTAATCATTCTTGACTTTCAATAGCTTTTTTAATGTCTGAGTTTCTCTAACTGAAATGCGTTATAACAATGGAATACACATTATTGTTATTTCTTTGTGATTTTCCTCTTTAGGCAGTGTATATTACAATAAATGTATACAAGAGGAAAATTGTAAGTAATCGTGTAGAATACATGTACTCAGGTTGAGATAATAATCTTCCTCTTCCCCCCCCCTCAACTTATTTCTTTTAGTATCAAATACTAGAGGGTTGAATTACTAGAGGATTGAACCTAAACATATGGAATTTAATTGTATTGGATCTATTGGCTCCATATTGACATTGGAGTATTTCCTGCCAAGTTGCAGATTCGAAGGTTCAGAAGAACATTGGAAAGCTTATGCCTATATACATACTCTGCTGAATATGCTCCTGTTTCTCTGAACACCATTAAGAATGAGTTTAGTGGCTAAGCATCAGATTGGAAAGTGTGAGTTGTCATTCTAGTCCTGCCTTGGGCATGAACCAGTGGTGGTATGCTACTGGTTTGGCCCGGTTCTCTCAGCTCTAGAAAAATAGCAATGGTAAAATGCTTCTGAAAAACCATGCCAAGAAAACAGCAGGCACTGTCCGAGAATTGGACACAATTAAACAGAAAGAAAACTCCCGTTATAAAATACTTCTGATAGTATTCTATGTTAACCTAAACATTTATTATTATTAATATATTTAGTTAAATATAATTATGTTTCCAGAGAAATTATTTATTAATAAGATGCTTCCATAGCTGTGTTAGATACACATAATGAATACTCCAGACAAAAGCAATTGACTTCTGTACAATATTGGTTCCAGGATTTCAAATTAAGGGTTAGTAGACCCTTAGAATAAAAACTCTAGCTGCACACTCAGAAGATTCACATAAATGTGTATTTTCTAGCATTCAATTTTCCTTTTGTATTGCTGTGGAAACAATAATCAAAGTGAAATCCTATTTTATAATATAATAGAAGTATCATTAATTAATATTCATTAATTCCCCAAAGAGCTATAATAATGGAAGTAAATATTTCTTTTATCTATATTATTCAATAATTAAGGTACAAATTAATTACGCAAATACTGCAATCTCATCATGGCAATTTAATTTAGCAGTGATTGTCCTATTTACATGGGAGTTTCACAGCCTCTAGTTCAGCAAGGTAGTCTTGGCAACAAGCAAAAAAAAAAAACAGGGTCAGAGAATGAAAAAATATTCCAATTGATAGGTCTATTATTGATGTTGCAATTATTATAGTGATGGATTAGACATGGAGAGTATCCAGCTTCAGTTACTCCAGTGACTATGGAGATCCCTGCTGACTCTTGAATCATCAACTTTCAACTTAACCTATTTAATAGAGCCAGATTCAAGGTACAAGCAGATAAAAAACCAAAATAATGCTTTAAGTTGGTGTGGACACATTTGTCATACCTATCAATGCCTCTGTAAAGAAGATGCATCAGAATCTATAACCATGATGAAAACTTCAGGATAGCAACAATTTCCATCGCACTTCTTCTTCAACCTTATTTGGCCTGGAGGGAGGGTAAAAACAAACAATTATGGAGATAATTTCCTTTTCACAGTCCTTTCCGGAAATGCATCTCTGTCATGGACATTTGAAGAGATAGCTAATCCTCTGATAAATAGACTGCGTGACCCTGGAAGGAGTTTATTGACTAGGAGATTTACTTTTTTCCTTCTCTTTCTGTTCAATTGTGTCCGATTCTCAGAGACTTTACTTAATTCAGGTCATTTAGAGGTCAAAACAAATTGCTCTGGGTTAATTGCTGACTCAAATGACTCACTTTTGTAGTTTGCAAACCATTCTTACCCCAACCATGACCTAATTACTGTATAATATAAACAGAACCATTATATCTGTTCTAGCCTTTCTCTATAAAACTGAAAAGTGAAAAAGACTGAATTTTAGAACGGGAAAAATAATGCCCAGCTTCAGATTTGGGGTCTAGAGATCTACTATACCAAGGTTGAATACTAGATTGAACTGCCACTGAAGGAAGAAATGGTCAAAATAATTGGTTGTCCAAACTATCCAGTGCACACCAATCTGTTTTTATTTTATAATAGGTTTTGACACACAAAAAAATCTCCCTGATCCATTCTGTGTGAGAGAAAAAATGAAGTATTCACACTATTAGGCTATCCCTCAAGATGTATACCACCATCTCTCTCTCTCTCTCTCTCTCTCTCTCTCTCTCTCTCTCTCTCTCTCTCTCTCTCCCCGCCCCTCTCCCTCTCTTATTCTCTCTCTGTGAAGCCATTCTCTTAAATTCTTTGAAGATAATTTGAAGGAATTCATGAAATACAGCAATATTCTGTACCATACTCATCTTCTGTGTAGAATCCTATGCATTTTTTAATAATGGTCTCAAAATGAACCTATCCACCAAACTGAAGTTATACTTTGAAAATTTTGAAGTGTTCTAAAGTCCAATTTTATCCTTTCTCAATTCACAGAATCATCTAAACAGCTCATTCAGAAGCCTGTAGCTGTCACCATAGAACTATAGTAAAGAAGGACAGTTGCTTAACAAACCTGAAAATCTATCATATTTAAGCATCACTTGTTTTTCATTAGCTAGGTTCCCTGACTTACTACTTATATCCTTAAATTAAAGAAAACTACTATGTGATACAATTCAGAAAAAGACCCATGACACTGCGATTAAAATTAAAACATGCTTTCATAAAAGGATTACTTCTATTTTCAAATTACAGAACAGATGTGAAAAAATAAATAATGTATAATGTAAGTTTCATTCTGAATTTAAAGCAGAAATTAGCTCTGCAGGTAGAAGATTTTTTTATTAAGCAAGCATAAGATGTATATATGGATGAATGATAATTTCTTCCATGCAGAAGCCAGTGGAAACAACATATGTCAATAAACCATACTAGGCCAAGTGGCTACTAAGCCTGAGATAACATAGATTGTGCTTGTGGAGAATGGGTTTTCAGACGATTCTCCTTCAAAGGCCAGTTCCAACTGATGTTGGTAGGGAGTAGAGATCTAGCCATAAATCTGTGTTTTGCAGGGTGCGGCAGAGCTCAATTCCCTTCCCACTCTTATTTAATTTGTACTGCCAGGTGCAACCAACCAGACTCACATGTGCAGAATTCAAACTAACTACTTTATTAAGTTCTGCCTATAATACAAGAATTTCCCCCAGTCTGCCAACCTACTATTCAGAACATTTAGATAAGGTTCTGAGGAATTGGGGGGAGGGGGGTTAGCCTAGCCCTTTTGTGCTTCTGCAATGACTCCAGGCTAGTTTCACATTTGATCCCTCCTCCATGCCAAGCTTCCCAATATCTACATAAATTTATGAGATTATTCATTGGCATGGGATTAAGTATCATTAGTATCCATAATTATACATCTCTTCCCTGGGTCATCCAAATAATGCCCACTGGGATTCTTTCCAAGCAACTGGAGACTGCGAGGATCTGAAAGGGAAAGAATGGCTTTAATTCAATGATAGCAAAACTGAATAGCTGTGGCTTTAGGACCCCCTGGTCTGATATCTTCCACAATGATCTTTGTATTCTTTTAGAACAAGTGACAGCCATGGTCAGGAAGGCTTTGCACAAATCCATCTCTATATGGGGTTGTTCTTGAAAAGCATTCAGAAGCTCTACTAATCCAAAATGTAGAGGTACGCGAAATTTTGGACACATAATACCACTCCTACTTGAGTTGCACTAGTTCTCAGTAGAGTTTTAGATGCAATTCAGTGTGCAGGTGGTCACTATTGAAACCAGGCATGGCACAAAGCCACATTACTTATGTAACTGCCTATTTCCAGTGGGTTTGGCTCACCTCACAAGATCTGGCAGGGTGGGCATGCCCTGGGTCCATTTTGTGAAACAATGTCACTTAGTATGATCCAAGAAGCATGCATTTCTATACCAACATTTGTCCTATGGAATTGCCTCCCCTTGCAATTCAGATGGGCCCAAACCTGCTGGCTTTCTGGAAAGCCTTGAAACTTGTTTGTCCCATGAGCTCAGGACCAGGATATTAGAAGAATCCATTATATATGGGGTTTTTTTTGAATGACATAGAGTTTGTAAGAGACCTGGATTGTTTTTTTTTTAACTGGTTGTTGGCCTATAGTATTTTACATTGTGGTTTTATCTATGCAGTTATAGCCACCCAAAGTCATATAGTTAAGATGGGTGGCCAGATAGTAAAATTCAGTAAGTAAGTAAGTAAGTAAGTAGGTAAGTAAGTAAGTAAGTAAGTAAGTAAGTAAGTAAATAAGTAAATAAGTAAATAAGTAAATAAGTAAATAAGTAAATAAGTACAGAAGAAAGGAAGGAAGGAAGGAAGGAAGGAATGAAGGAAGGAAGGAAGGAAGGAAGGAAGGGCAATAGCAATAGCACTTAGATTTATTTACCGCTTTACAATGCTTTACAGCCCTGTCTAAGCGGTTTACAGAGCCATCCTATTGCCCCCAACAATCTGGGTCCTCATTTTACCCACCTCGGAAGGACGGAAGGCTGAGTCCACTTTGAGCCTGGTGAGATCTGAACTGCTAAATTGCAGTCAGCAGAAGGAGCCTGCAGTACTGCATTCTAACCACTGCGCCACCATGGCTCATAAACAAACAAACAAACAACAAATAAATAAATAAAACAAATACCAAAGCGAATGCTTCTTCCTCCATGGCGCCGAGCAACGCTCACATTTAATCTCTCCAGTAATCCTTAATGAGGACATGCTCTTATTGCTTCTTCCTCTGTTCACGTCCCACTCAACCCCCCCTTCCCGCCATTCCATGATCTGAACAAGATGTCTGCCGCTGACAACGGCACCCATATGCTATTTATCTTGTCAAAACGCCTTCCCTCTGTTCACATCTCCCATTTTGTTCTCATTAATAGCGATTACGGGGAGGGGAAAAAAATGGGGCTAAATGCTGACTTCGGAATAATTTATCCCAACGTATAAAAGGCATAAAAGGCGTTCTCCTTTAGCGTCTGTCAAGACTCCATTTCTCCGTTTGATTTCGGTTTTTAAGCCTTTGACCCCGAACTATATACGCAAACTTACCGCCTTTATTGTAGCAGCCGAGTGGAATAATATCTTCCTAGCAGCCTTAGAGAAGAAAATATGTCTCGTTTTTTAATGTGGCAATTTTTTTTATACCAGGCTGTTTTTTAAAAAAAAACCTACCATACTTTTTGGAGTATAAGACGCACTTTTTCTACCTCCAAAAGTGGGTGAAAATTTGGGTCAGGTCCTCTTTTATGATAACACCCAGAAACTTAAAACTGGCCACTTGCTCCACTCGGTCTCCATTGATAAGCA
>JAOYMU010000292.1:43382568-43394823 GCA_025802295.1 Psammodynastes pulverulentus | reverse complement strand
CGAAAAGGTTCCGGAACGGCGTTCCGCCGAGTTCCGGCTCAAAAAAAGCCCTGTGGGGAAGTATATAAATCTAAGTGCTATTGCTATTGTTCATGAAACCAACCTGATTTTATGAACTTTTTTGTACCAGTCATTCAGTGAAACATCGTGGTCCTTAAGCGAACATCATGATTATTAAGCCAACCAATAGCTGAAAACTGGAAATGTTGGTTTTTGGCAAAATTGTCATAAAATGTGGCCATGTGACTGTGGGATGCTGCAAACAGCTACAAATGCCCAGTCTGGTCATGTGACCACAGAGGGGGCCTGACCCTCAGAATTTCAAATCTAGTAAGGCCCCTCTTTAGGTCAGTTATAACTGTGAATGTTGCTAAGCAACTGGTCATAAATCAAGGATTATTGGCCAATCAACCCTCTTTGGAAATCCTTTCTTAAGGCAACAAATGACCTTATTTGTTTCATGTAGATGTTAAATTGGTAGTAGGGAGGGTGGTGAACCTTCAAGTACCCTGCCAAACTTTCTTCATTACATTATTATGCTTTGGGGAATATTAATTTACAAAATTGTTTCTCTTTAAAAAAAAAATCTTTTAGGTTTTGGTTATCCACTCAAGGTACTTGATATCTAATCAAATCTGTCACATCTCCATTTCTATTTTTATTGCATGTAGATATTAATTATTGGAGATAATAAGCTGTTCTACCTCCAACAAATCCTTGACAACAGTGGTATGTCCAAAATAGCATGCAAGATGAAGAGGTGTCCAGCCAAAGTTAGATTTGCTTCTTCCTGGGTACACACAAGTAAAAACCCTTATTAGACCACCCTTTTTAACAATACGCCACCATGATTTAGATATTACTATTTACATGCAGTTTCACAAACAAGATGCAAAACTGGCAGTGAAGTCAAAATTTACAATAAAATACTATTCAGAACCTAAAAATCAAAAGGAAATTGAAAGGATTTTTTATGGTAATTGTCTCAAAATTGGGCAATAACCAGATATTAGGAGGTAACAATAACAAAACGTTAGATTCATGCAGAAAAACAACTGTCTGTACTGTTCAGTCTAAGATAAAATCAATAACCTGGGAAGCCATGAGTCGAGTATTGTGATATAATGATTAACTGGAATACTGGATTAAAAGGAAATAATAGCCAACCTGCTTCACAATGTGGTGAGAATAAAATTGAAGCAAGGAATATTTGGAATGTAAATTTTAGAAATATAAGGGAAGTATTATTTCCTAGTTAAAACTGCACTTCCATCAAATGGGATAGTAGTCTCTAATTTAGACTAATTTCAAAGTGATTGGACAAACATGAGACCAATTAGTTTACTTTATTGTCATTGCACCTCATAGAACGAAATTAAATACCTTCTTCAATGTACATTATGACTATAAAAATAAAATACAAACACAATCGTTCACATTCTATACATTGAATTGAAAACCCCTGATATTTCATTAATATTGAGTTACTGCCCTGGGATAGAAGCTGTTTTTCAGCCTATTTGTTTTTATTATTCTGTACCGTCTGCCAGATGGTAATAGTTCAATAAAAGGGTGCCCAGGATGAGATGGATCTTTGAGAATGTTTTGACCTTTCTTAAGGCAGCAGGATCTATAAAGCTCTTCCAAAAAGGGGAGAGGGCAACCAATGATCCTCTGGGCAATGACGTTCACCCTCTGGAGTGCTGTCCTATCTGCCACTGTGCAATTGGCAAACCAGACACAGATGCAGTAAATTAAAATTAACTAAAGTGTCCTCCCACCTCCCAGGACAAACAGCGAGCGAAGGAGACCAGAGGCGTGCAGCTGCTCGTTTCCAGCCCAGGCTTTCGGGGGAGCCTCTTGATAGGAACTCCGCAGCCGGCGGGTAAACCCAGAAGCAACAGTGGGCAGAATTCAACTACAGTACTGTATCTGCGGCTCCAAGTCCCCTCAAACTACACTTCCCACAATTCCGCGGGGGAACCAACTCCCTCTTGCAGCGGCAAGAAAAAAAAATCGCCCTTTGGTGAATTCTCGCGGTACCCACACTTCCGAGAGAATGGAGGGACAGGCAGACGAAATTAGAACGTCGAGACTGCGCATTAGCTGAAAGTCAGAGGGAAGGGGGCGGGGCTTGCCGTTCTCCTCAGTCTCGGTCCCGCCGCCATCTTGTTTCACCGCCACTTCGCGCTCGCTCCGTTCCCTCACATCCCCGCCCCCTCCCGCTCGTTTCGGTGGGAAGCGCCCGAGCTGCAGCTCAACCACTGGCATTCTCCGCTGCAGCCGAAGCGCAACGGGAGTCACGGACTCGGAGCTGGACGGTGAGTTAAAGTAAGGCGAAGGAAGCGCCGCGGTGGAGTGGCGGTTGGACTTATCTTTCCCTTCCCCCTTCTCCCATCGCCGCCATTCACCCTGCCCGTCCTTCTGATTGGTTGGAATGGCCCTCCGCTGTCGTTCCTGATTGGTCGCCGGCGGGGTAGACAAATGGGCGGAACTGTCGCCTGGCCATTGAGTAAAAGATTGCGGGCGGACCGCGGAGAAAACAGTGTGCAACGGAAAGAGCCTTTCCCCCCGCCCCTTTATTCCAAGCCCTCGAGGCGGACATCGGAAAGGGCGGGGCTTGTGACCATGGGTAACTTTCCATAGAGGAGAGCAGAGAGGCCGGCAGGGCTGAGTCAGAGGCGGGGCTTAAGTGGGAAGAACCTGAATTTCTCCTGTGTTCTAAATAGCTAAGAAAAAGTCAGAATTCTGGCCGGGTTCCGATGTTGCCCCGAGCCGTTAATATAGGCTTGTATGGGCATTGCATGAGTCCTAGTGATATGGTTCATTCAGTAAACCATGATTCATTTAATCATGGTAGGTTTTTCCAACAAACTCGGTACCTGGGTCCTCTTAAGAAGGAGGCAAAGATGTAGGTTTCATCTCTTGGAATTGCATGATTCTCAGGAAGATCCGGTGGTGTTGATCGAAACTCGTGCTGATCTCTGGCTCTAAGTTGGCAGCCTGTTTCCCCTACTTCCTATGGCTACGATTGGGATTAGAAGAAGGGTATATAGAATGCAAAAGAAAAGAAATATTTAAACCTCTGTGTTTCATTGCTCCAATTTCAGTACCAATAGCAATAGCAGATTTATATACCACTTTATAGTGGCTTTTTACAACCCTCTCTAAGCGGTAGTTACATTCTGATTGTTGAAGTAGTTTCTATCATGTTTTTCTGTTGGAAAAGCAATGATTATATTAGAAAATAATGCCTGTTGTAACTGGCAATACTGTAGAAGTATGAATTTTGTCTTAAAGAATTGTGTCTCCAAAGCATTAAAATTATCATTGAAGCCCCAAAGTTTGTCTTTTTCTGCCGAGTTAATTGTGATATTTGTTGAAATTGATTGGTTTTGTTCTCTTCTGAGCTGTTTACCTTGATTATGCATTACTGTCTGTTGATTTCCATTGTTGTTTAAGTTCACTGTCTAAACTGCAACTATGCAGCAAACCTATTTAGTAGAAAAGTGCCATTTAAACACTATCCAAACCTGCTTCATGGAAAGCTGCTTTCTGTTTTCAGATTTGTTGCATGTCTAGTATGATACAATGTCCAAAATATGCTGTTTCTTACAAGAAATAATACAACTTTTCTTAATAGATTTCTGTTGAACACCTAGATCAGTGATGGCGAACCTTTTCGTCACCAAGTGCCCAAATCAGAATGTGTGTGCATCCACGTGCATGTGCCAGAGTGCCGGAAAACTGAAGACCAGCTTGCTGGTGTGCACATGCCTGTTTTTTGGCCGTTTTGAGGGCTGTTTTCAGGCCATTTTTCAGACCAAAAATGGCCCTGAAAACGTCCCAAAACAGCCTGGAAAATTACCTGGTTTTTTGGCCATTTTCAAGCTGTTTTCTGGTGCTCCGGTGCCCCTGAAGACCAGCTGGCCAGCGCGCATATGTGTATCAGAAATCAGAAGAGCACCTGGCGGTGGTGCATGTGCCATTGAGTGGGCTCTGTGTGCCACAAGGTCGCCATCACGAACCTAGATCATAGGAAGAGCCAAGTCATAAGGGAGACAGTTTAGTGTACTTATTACAGTGCTAGTCTAGAAACTATGAGCCCATGAGTTTTAGTGGTCCTTTACACAGGAAAATCAGTTTTTAAAAGTTGAGCCAGTCACAGTCACTGAGGCCAGCCTGCTATTCCCCAGGAGTATTGTGGGGGGAAATAAGTATTAATTAGTTGCCTTGAGTTATACAAAATAAAGGTGAAATGAGTCTAAAAATAATTCTTTAAAAAAAAATGAGCAATTTGGATTCAGAAACAAATCTGAATATGCTTCATATATGACCTTAAGTGTGGGGCAGCTAACTTTGCAGGTGTTACATTTTAGCTTGATTCTAGCTTTTAAACACTTCTAAATATGTAATTTATGTATCTACCAGGGCCACTTCATAACCCTAAATCAAAATTTTTGTTCTGTGCTGAAGAAAATAATGCACATTTTTCAGTTTGTTGGAAACTTCCAAAGTGTTCCAGAATTCTTCTGGATCCTTTCCTCATGGAGAGTGACAGCCTCCCATCCTTCACTTCATCAGATGCTAGGAATGGGTTGAGAGATGTGGGATTTAATTTCATTTGGGGGAGGTGAGGGAGAGAAGGTGGAGAGGGGAAGACATGACAGTTACATAGAATCATGTCATGAGAGCTTATGCTTATTTTTTTCTTAAATATTTATTTAAATTTACTGGCTGCCCAACTCCAGTGGACTCTGGGCAACATACAAAATTAGGAGAGACATAAAAACAGTTAATAACATTAGCTCATGCAGCTCAGACAAAAATAATGTAAGATCTTAAAGCCAGTGAGAAGAAAAAAAAAGCCCAAAACCAAAAATATCTTTAAATTTTAAGTCCCAAAGTCCAATGTGCAAAATTAAATCCAAAAGATTTTAAGCGGGGCTAGTAATTTCAAGGCGCTATTGAATTAACAAGCCAATACACACTTTCTTCTTAACTTTCACTTTTCATTCCTTTGTCTTAACAAGCCAGCGCCATCTTAGTTCCCTTCCACCTCCACTGTATCGACTTAAAAAAACAAGTTTCCACGGAATTGAAGATAAAAATACTTGCAGTTATAAATCCACTGTTTTGATCTGCCTGCTTCACTTCCCTGTTGGTTTCAATTTTGCAGCAGGGATGGTTGCGACGTCTCGCTCTGCCCTAAGCAGAGGCATCCCATCTTCAGAGCATATTCAGGCTACAAGGGGGGTCTCACCTTTCGAACCCCAGAATTAATTCTGGGGTTATTAGGGAGCTCTACCTTTCACCCAGAAAAGCTCTCTTCTCCCTCTTATCCCAAGGGAGAAGGGTCTTATGCTGCTAGACAGCAAATTTATGCTGTTTTAGTGGCTTACGAAGAACGGGGCTGGAGCTCCATAAAAGAGCTCCTGCAACGTCCTGCGGTACCACCGGAAGTCTAGTACTATGTATTCTTGAATAACTTTTCTATTTAGTTGGGTAACTAATCTGTATATTGGATTGCTTCTCCTCCAAGCATTAATTGTCTGATAAACTTTGAGAAACTGCATTGTTTTAAGGAGGATTCCCCCCCATTTACTTTAAACTCAATGTTCATTAAGAACTCAATTCCAATATCCACCTAATATAACTTCATCTTTTTTACATTTTCCAAGTTCTATAAGATATACTCCAAAAATAAAAAAGAATTTTTCATTCATTAGAATATTCTGTCTGAAAATCCTTTAGTAAATATATATTGTCATTTGTAATTAATTAAATCTGGCATTTTTCAGATATTATAGATACCTTTAATGTTAGAATCACATGCTAAAAGTTGATCTCCAATTCAGAAATCCTTCAATAAATTTTTATTTTTTAGGAATGATGTGTTTCCTGGAGACAGATAATGTAAGCTTCATTTGCAGTAAGTGAAGATTTTTGATTGCTTAACTGGATTACCCAAGCCATTAAGTTTAATAATAGAATTCTCAAATTAGTCATTGCAAATGCTTGGTTCAATTTCATTTACTTTAAGTGATAGCTTATTCTCTTCATTTGATATGGTTTTCAAAAAAGTATATTTATCCCACCTAAAATTAACAATTTTACCATAACTAGAACTTTTTAATAGAATGAAAAGGTAAACATGCAGGCAAAAAGGGAATCACACATGAATGGTTTTGGAGGAAATTGGAGAAATGGTGTACTTGGCATGTTTGCCATTTTGAATTATTAATAAAAAAACATAAAGCTGGGATAAAAATAAAATAAATAAAAGAGAGATTGTACACTGTGAAGAGCCTATGGCATCAGAGATCTCAGATTCTGTATCCCTGGCTTAAAAAAAGAAATAAAGACTTTTGACAAGACAGAGTTGTTAGGTACCTTGTTCGTGTATATCCATGTGCTTGTTTGCTTGTTTGTGTGTGTTCATTCTTTAAGGAACATATCTAGATATTACTGAACATCCTTAATAAAATCAATAATTATATAAACTTCTAATAACTTATCTATTTAAAAAGATCATTGTCAAAATAAATAACAGTTATGGGTGAAATAAAAAGCAAACTCATGTTTAGGGAATCTCATTTTGCTCCTGTGGATATGACAGAGACCAGGTCATATGTCCTAGTTTTCGTTATCCTTGCTGAAAAGGAGAAAATATTGCTCACTTTTACAGTCAGAATTAAATTGACTCGAGGAAGCAGAGATCCAGCCCCGACCAATTGTCTAAGGCAGTGCTTGTTTCTCAATCTTGGTGGCTTCAAAGTGTGGGGTCTTTCACTCCCAGAATTCCCATCTAATATGCCTTAAAGCCTTCAAGATTGAGAAAACTGATCCAAGGCAACCTAATAAGGGAGAGGTAAAACTACAGCTACTCCACATCAATTAAAGTCACCCATGTAAACATTGCTCTGTTAATTTTCAAGAGAGAAGTACTACTTCCAACATTGCTGCAACCTTTAAAAAGCAGAGGTTTTCTTAACAATAACATAAGGTAGATAACTTTTATCGTCATTTTATTTTATTGTGAGAACATTGACCCACATTAAATATGAAATTGTTTCACATGCATCTTATATAATAATTTTTGCTGGTTTTGCTTGTAGAATCCCAAGACATTGACAGCAAACCAGAGAAGTAGAATTTCTTCATCTAGAATCCAAATTCTTTGGAAGGATATTATTTTTCTGCTGTTCTAGGTTTCTTTTTATCCATATGTTGAAACTTCAATGAAATATGTTATCTTTCTCTTCAGAATTGTGCTTTTTTATTTTTTGCCTTGCATCACATAATAACACTAATGTACCTTGGCATCTAAAAGCTGAGGTAATAAATCAGTGTTTCTCAAACTCAGCAACTTGAAGCTGTGTGGACTTCAAAATTCTCCAGCTGGGAGTTGAAGACCAAATTTCTTCAAATTGCTGAGGTTGAGAAATACTGCAATAGGTAGATAATGGTTGAGAAATGGTTGAGAAATCACCTTCAGGGTTTTTGACCTCTTTACTCTAAGGTATTTTTCAGTCTGGAAGCAACTTTAGGGACCTTTTCAATCCCGCTTTCTGAGCCTTGAAATTCCATACCAGAGCTATACATTGCTTGTCTTCCCCTAATCCTTTTTCAGTAACAGTTTTCATTTTATTGTATGAGGATTCATATAAATCAGCTGCATGGTTTAATTATAATTGCTTGAATACATCTAAATTTGTTATTTGATGTGCATAATTTCCTGAGGGCTTCAAACAATGTGATTTATTATGTGTTTAAATGGAAACCCAGCTATAATACATTCTTTTTTTCAGAATGCTACGTACAATTTGAAGGCTTTCTTACACTGAATTGTGTTGGTGTATCAAAATTTCAAATACAAATTTAGCAAGATGTTTCAGAAAATTTGGAGCTTTTTAAATAAAATAAAATAAAATATACACAAAAGTAAAAAGGGAACAAAGAATTAAAAACAGAAAGAAAGCTTTCTTTTCTTTGTTTAGTTTGATGAAAAGTTTTTAATACTTCCATCTTCAATTGTGCTATCTAGCAATTATATCTTTATGAAAATTATCTTTCTTTCTCATTAGCCAAGTATTTAATGACACTTTTTCAAAAATCTTCTGTTTTAACTTCCATAACCAAATTTAATGAGCCAAACCAATTAGTAAGGAGAGAGATTAGATATTCACCCACATTTTGTAGAAAGTTACATATTTTATTATAAGCCTCTAACTCTTCCAAATGGGATCAAATATACCTTATTTCCACTTAAAAAGTAATGTTTTGTAGTAATTATACTGTTGTACTAGTGGGAGTTAGGTTCAAATAGAAAAACACTTGGTGACTTTGGGACATTCTGCTATCTTAGTTTACTGCACAAACGTGTTATTGTGATGATAAAATGAAGGGAGAGCTCATAAACTGTTTTAGGGTTCAGAATGAAAAGTAAGGTATAATTCTAACAATTAAATAAAAGGTAATACATTGTTTCTTATGGTGATTCCCTGCGGATCAAAAAGAGGCAGAATAGCACCACAAGATTCAATTACCTCTGAGTAACTGCAGAGGACTTGAATTCAAGATAATTTTACAGCTGAATACCATTTACCCTAAATCAAAGTTATTTGGCAAATGTGGGAAACTTACACAAATAGGAGGAAAGAAGAGCATCAATAAGATTCAAATGGATATTTTTACATCTCTAAACTCTACACAGCAAAAAAAAAAAAATTAACATGCTAAACACAAATTTCTTCATCCCTTCTGATGTTGTGGGGAGAATAAGGCGAAAAATATTACATATATTAATTGTAAATAAAAGGAAATATTTTTCTAAATGTGGAATCGTGATAAAGTAGCATCCTTTGGATGAAAAGAATTAGTGAAATTAGTTCTATTGCAAATCGTAGAACTGAATGCTCTCCTGACTTAGGGCTATTCGTTTCAGGAACCAATTTTACATTTAAAAATAATCCGGCCTCCAAAAGTTGTTAGAATACTTTTTTTTTAAGGCAAACAGAAAAACAAACATACACACATGTAGATTGCTACTGAAATAAATGTTAGTTGTGGTATTTATGGAAAAAATAAAAAATGCAAGGAAATATGCATTCATTTTGCTAGCAGGAACTTTGCTCTGTGCATGCATGGAATATTTAAGGGGGGCTGCAAAGCAGCTACTAAATCATCAGAAAGATGCAGCTGCATTATGGCTGCAAAGGGCAGATGTAGAGAGATGCTTAGCTGAAAAGTGAAGAGGCTCAGCAAATTGGCTGCACCAAAGTAACAAAGATACCCTGAATGAATGTGATCCATTCATATTGCTGGGAGTAGTAAGCAATACAAAAGCTTTGCCTTTATTTAGACATAAATAAGAATAAAGATACAAAATACATTTGAACAGCTTCAGATGGTAAGGCAAACAAATGATAAATGTAGGTGTATGTAAGTTATAAGTGCAACAGTTCATCTTAAACTAAACACACTGTTAAATAAAAGCAACCTTCGGATGCTTAGCATAAAACAGATTACGGATTCATTGCTGAAATACTATACCCAATATTTTTATTTGTAAATGCAGAAAAGAAAGAAAACATAATGTTCTGCTTTACTGGCAGAGAAATAGAGCATGAATCAAAGTAATAACTATTACTCTTTGGTTTAAATTCATGTTGACATACATATAAAACAATTGAGAGTAATATATGAAAAAAAGAAGTAAAAACAAGTATGATCTTAGAAACAGTGATAGTATCCAGTTAGTGTCTGTCTTGGTGAATCGACAGCTTCCATCAATGACAGGGGAAGGAAGTGGCATTGATAAGGCTCATCTCTCTTCAGTGCATCCACCAGCTTTGCTTCAAATACCATTGGTGTTTGATTGATGGGATTTTTGCACCTAGATATCTTTGTCCTTCTCACTTGTCTATTTTACAATGGATTTTTGCACCTAGACATGTTTATCCTTCTTGTCTGTTCTACAATGGGCTGCAATGGCATAGCACTTTATGTCAGAGCCATTTGATTTTGCAGATCTTTCTTTCAGTCAGCTTAATTAGCTGTTAAACAAATAAAGGGAAATATTGGCTTCTGCAAACCTCCAGCTGCTTGACCTGTGACATGAGAAATACAGGGCAAGACGCTGGGTAATAGATCTCTGCTAATTTGAAATGAGAGGTGGTGCAGAATTTCAGTAGCTCTCAATAATTCTATTTTTCTAATTTTAATTAGATTCTTTGCAGTTACATGTTCTTTGATTTGGGCTCATTGATCAATGCATTTTGTTTTAATGGGTTTCATAATAATAAAACTTGGCATTAATCTAGACCTTTACATTTTCAAAGTGCTGTATAAACATTCCAGTAATTAACTCCCATGAACCCCTATGAGGTAGGAATTGTAGCCGATTTGCTGTGATCTAGTGCCAAAGGAACTGAGGCATGGCAGGTTTGAAGGATCTGAGTCACAGAGGCAGTTGTACTATAACATCATGTTCCCTGTCCAAATTCAGAGCATACCATTCTATACACTTTCCTGCAGATACCCTGGCAGTAGATGGATAATAAATGAAGGGATGAATCTAACTGAAATCTTAACAAGTTTCAAGTGAAAGCCTTCCAACATCAGAAGCTTAGATGTCATGTTTGTGTCAAAGAGCTTTCTTTATGCCACAGCATTACACAATTGTTAGGTTATAGTCTGTTATTTGCACACTGAGACCCAATATCCTGTAATGACTTGGGGTGGTGAACCTAAGTTCTACTCCTCCTTTAAATTCAGAATGTGGCTGGGTTGACATGTCCTTGCTATATCATGTCTTAACATCTAGGCAAGGGTCCTCAAACTTGGCAACTTTAAGACTTGTGGACTTCAACTCCCAGAATTGCCAAGTTTGGAAACTTCTGATCTAGGCAGATAGGATGTGGTTCTTAAAAGTAAAATTCCTTTCAAGTTGAGCTTGATTCCTGATTACTTGCTAAAGACATTGTGTGAGAATCAGATAATGATTCTAATTGTCATGTAGGATTAAAAATTGACTTGGATTATCAGGATAAGGAAATTCTGGGGTGATTGGAGCAAGTTGTTAAATTACCCTATCACAAAGAATGAATAGCTATTGCAGCATTCACTTGTTCAAGATGATACGTCACATAAATGGTGATATAAATGACCAGTAGTGTTGAATATTTAGACATTGAAAAATTGAAATGATGGGATGCTGAAAAAAATTGAAATGATGGGATGCTGAAACTCAAGCCATGGATTCCAGAGTTGAGAACCGTGTCCAGGTAGCTCTGTCTGGCAAGCAAACTTGCTCTCCTTTGCCACACAAAAGAAGTAATAATTTGCTTATTTAAATGTATCCATGGTTTTGAAATCATCCAAAACGGGTGGAAAGGGTTTCCTTTCTGTGGCTTATTAGTAAACATGCCCGAGCAAAGCTTCTTAATCAGACAAAGGAAACCAGGCTCTTAGGGGAATTATTAGGACATTATATTCTTTTTGGTCTCCGTAGACATCATTACAGCATTCAGGTCTTATTCTTAGCAGCCTCCAGCCATCTACACTGTTGGCTTTCTGGGATAAAATGGTGCTTTTAGGAATGGTGTAATGCCAATTGACATAAAAAGCATGTTTATTCTCTGTAAAATAATTTGCCATAATACAAGTACAAATTATAGAATTGTGAAATGGATCATTTTGGCTATCAAATCCCAACCCACAGCCTAGTGCATTAATGCAAATTAAGTATCCTGGCATCTGGCTTCTGTAGAATTATTTAGTTCCAGTAGCAAACTATTCTTATTGTCAGAATCTGCCAGTAACATACATTTATTATTCTATATTATGTACTCTAGAAGAAATGGCACAGGTCTTGACCTTCTTCTATGTGAGAATCTTATAGAATGCGATTGTATTCCCTCATATATTTTTTTCCAGAACTAACCATATCCAGATGGTTTAAACTCTATTCATATAACCAAAGCTTTGGCCCCCTGATTATTCACATTATCTCTCTCTTTGAATCCTTCTTAAAATGCCATTTAAGATTTATATGAAACAATTACAGTACAATGCAAGTTTAATAGTTAATTATGCTATGCCAGCCTTTATGACTCTGTTGACATTGACTGATCTAAAATAAAACTTGGTTTTAGTAAAAGATCAAACTTGTTTACACTTGAGTGGACAACCATTAAGGCTGTGGGCCAAACTAGAATCTTGAAAAAAAATCAACTTCCAAATGCTTCTGGG
>JAOYMU010000292.1:43347692-43359920 GCA_025802295.1 Psammodynastes pulverulentus | reverse complement strand
ACATTAATTATCAAGATAATTATATAAATAAAAGCCAGGTACAACCTTTATTTTTTTTAAAAAAACATTCTCTTAAAATAGTGACATGTTCCTTGAAAGTAATTTCTATAGGAAGGGTCCATCGCAAAAAAATGTTCCATTTTTAGTTCTAGGTGAAATGTAACAAACCAAATATAATGAACAGAAAATCACCATCACTGTGCTACTGCAGTGATTATACATTAAAATAATGATTTAAATGGAAGTACAAAATAAAAATAGACACATAAAATATTAATACAAAACTGGTTCAGTTCTCCAACATATTAAATCTAGCAGCATTTTTCAACTTGGCATCTTGAAGATATATGGATTTCAACTCCCAGAATTCCCTAGCTAGAATGTTGGTTTAGGTCAGGGATGCCAAACTGGCAGCCCATGGGCCAGATGCGTGACGCAGAGGCCAATCATGATATGTCATATGACATGGTCAAGTTTGAAACCCATGGTCGAGATTCCCTAGAGTCAAAACTCCATCTTCTCATTTTTACAATATAAAGTCATTTCAGAAATGGATAATGAAACCTTCTTTTGAATCAATTCTTGTACATTTAAAAAGTGTACATTTATTTCTACCTACAGAGAATAATTCCTATTAGCAAAACCAAGCATCAATAAAGGTAGAATTCTTTACAAAATATCCAAGTCCATATTTTTGGAGAGTAATTCATCACATTCACTACTATAGTTTTCTCCAGAGTTATGTTAACATATGCAGTACCCTGAAGTCAGGAAACAGCCATGGATGCATATGGCAAATAATTTGAGTCAAGCAGCTTTTAAATGTCTTGCAATCTCAAGACAAGTAATATGATAAGTATGGAGTTAAACTATTTTTAAATATTCTTTGACAAGTCCAATAAGCATGGAACAATATTTTTGGATGATTAATTTGATCCAAGGATCATAAGAAGAACATACATTCCATATTCCTTAAAACTTAGATGCAATGCTTTTTCAAAACTGAATATTCCACTCCCTCACTCCATCTATTACTTATATTATCAGTATTAATATTCATCCTGTTTTTAAATATATATATATATATATATGGTTTTACATCCGGTGAAGAATCTCTTAAAACATCCAAGTATTTTGAGTAACTCTGAAACTGCTAAAATATTCAGGCCATATTACTTTATTAATGCATCTTTTGCTGGTAAATTCTCTCAAGCAGATGATTCTGGTAAGTTATATTCAAAACACACAGCCTTCCAAAATAATTAATAAATAACCTTTATAATCAGTTGATTGAAGGTATTAATCCCTTGCTCGGCCTGACTTCTAATAAGGCTTCCCTGCTGTCTTCAAATTGAGGTTATTCTATAATGCCAATTCTTAATGTGATTCAGGGTCAAAAGTTTTTTTATTAATGTCCAAATATGTCTAGTGGCTTAAAAGGGCAGCAAAGACAGCTCTTATTTTCTATAAGTTATCTTTATGGATAAGATTTGCCAAGTTTCAAAGGAATCGTACATTGGTTGCCTATAATATATATCCAAACAGGATGATATTCAAAGAAATTCTCATTCCATGAAAATATGGCCCTTAAAATAAAAGCCTAGCATCAAAACATCTGACTGATCTTACTAATGGGGAAGTATGTTGAAACCTCTGAAGATCATTTATAATCATGGCAATTTATACAAACTACTCATAACTGGGAGGGTTTCATAGATGGTGTCAGAAAATGGTTTTGAGAGAAGGATGTTCTCATTCACAAAATAGTTGCCACAACATGTCTGGAAAATTAGAAAATGGTTGCTTCCCAGAAGCAAGGTAGAGAAAGGTAATTTGTTTCTCTTTTAGCTAGAAGTTAAATGGAATTTGAATCCAAACATAAGGCCATTTTGGTGAATATCATAGCTTGTTGTTCCAGCATCTATTTTACAGAAAACTAGATATACTGATAAGTTACCAAACCAAATGCTTTTGGTTATTCAGGTATTTGGATCTAATATACATTTACAAGCATCTTTATGGAATTTAAAAATTTCACTGCCTACCTAAGAATTTTTTTCAGTTTCTTTTATTTCCAGTTGTATAGTATACCCTTTTAACATGACCAATAGTACAGTCAATAGCCATAGTACTTAGACTTACATACCCCTTCACGGTGCTTTACAACCCTTTCTAAGTGGTTTACAGAGTCAGCATATTGCCTTCAACAATTTGGGTTCTCATTTTATCAACCTCGGAATGATGGAAGGCTGAGTCAACCTTGAGCCAGTGAGGCTCAAACTGCCGAACTGCCGGCAGTTGGCAGTCAGCAGAATTGGCCTGCAATTCTGCATTCTAACCACTGTGCCACCACAGCTCTTATAAACAATGGTTACTGATATTTGGGTTTCTATATAGTCTTGTTAGAATTACTTCAAAATATCATAATGTTGGGCTTGGTGACTTGGGTTGCAGAGGGAAATCCCTATTCAGAAGACTGGTCAGATTCAATGGGATGCTCAGAATTCAGAAGACAATATTTGTTTTGCTTCTTGGTGGAAGAACAGAACAAAATAGTAATAACAATAATATATGTTTTTATAAATATCATTATCCTGGCACTAGACTCAGAAAGGATTCTTTAAATAATCATCTCATCTGAGTCAACATGTGAAATTAATAGAAATAAGAATTAGACACTACCTTACTTTAGGGGAAAAAAATGAAATAATTAGGATATTTCCTTTTTAACTTAAGGGTCTCTCTCATATTATTTATCAGCAGTATGAAAAGTATGGAAAGATGGCTGCGTACACCTGCAGTATAATTGATCAGACTCTACTTGCTTGTTTATTTTTAGCATATTCTATTGATTAAAAAAAACAAATACTGTGGGGCAGATTTACACAGCTTCCACAGTATAAGATACTGCTATAATTTATTGTTTCCATACTCAAGTCTAAGGCATACAACCCCAAAACAAGATGAATTTAAAAGTTAACGGAAGGAGACTCAAGGTTTTTATCTTTCATAAAATCCTAAGTCCTGTACATGGGAGTCTACCTAACACTTGCTTAAGTATTATTTATTTCCATAATTAGATTATTTTATACCATTATCATATACAAAAGGCAATTTCATTTTGTGATATTCAGTAGGGATATAGTGTATAAAATATTTGATCCCTGTGAATTCCAATGAGGGTCAAACTGTTCAAACCCAATATTGCAAGACTAAGCCACTATATTAAAAAGGAGTTTGATTGCAAAAGAGCAAGAGAAAAAAAGAACATCTTTAAAGATCATTAAAAGGGCCTGAGTAAGAAAGTAAGACATTCTAGAAAATAGATATAAAGTCAGAGAAGATCTACCTGTATGATTATCTCCAATCTACAGCATGGAAAACAGGACATCCCCTCAAAATTGTATATATCAAGGCAGGTTTTTGAATTTGTGTTTCACAGAAGTCTGGAGTTTTCAAAGAACTTCACTGGTTTCCATGAGAGGCTGAAAAAAATTCAAACCCAGCCAGAAATATTTTCAATTTGCAATTTTCTTATGATATAATGGAAAGGGTGGGGCTTGCTGCTGACATTCAGAAGCACAGTCTTCTAAGAGTCATTTATGCTCCATTGATCCATCCCTTTGCCTCTTGACTATAGTGGTGGAGGTTTTTTCTAGTAGTTTTCACACCTTGAAAACATATTAAAATCCTTGGTTTAGGAGGCTGTTATAATTGGAAAACAAGGCAGAAAAAAGATGACCATTGCAAAAGGCTTATGCTCTGCATCTACAGTAATGTACCTGTATTTTTCTTGACCAGATTTTCAAAAATAGCTTCTTCCTAGGGATGAAATAAAGTGATTAGCCCAAGATTATTTAGATGGCGTTGGGCCAAAGGTGGGACTAGAATTCACAGTATCCTGGTTTCTAACTTATATCAAATAAATGAACAATATGATTCCCTAGCTCTGAGAGGGAAATTAAAATTGATTGCCCTTATTAGCAAACTCTCAAAGATTGGGGTAGTATGAAAACA
The DNA here is from genome assembly GCA_025802295.1 of Psammodynastes pulverulentus. Lineage (NCBI taxonomy): Eukaryota > Metazoa > Chordata > Lepidosauria > Squamata > Psammodynastidae > Psammodynastes > Psammodynastes pulverulentus. The sequence continues at coordinate 43,355,903 of JAOYMU010000292.1, read as the reverse complement.
AACAATAGAAGTGAAAGTAGTGTAGAATGAAACTGAAAAGATAGAAAGGACAAATGGTCATATATTGGCATTAGAAAGGTTAATGAGAAATAAGAAAATAGAACTAGATATTGAAATACAGCATTTGTAAAATGCAGCATGATGCCCAGAGGACAGAAAAAGAGAAATCAGTTCAATTCTCTAATACTTAGGTTCTAAGAGGCTAATGGATTATGTGACCTATAAAAATGAATAATTATTTGGTAATGCTGAAAATATCTCGAGCTGATGAAGAATTATAAAATGGTAGACACTACATATTCCCAAATAAAATATGAGAATATAGTAGTATTCACAAGTGTATGGAATATTAGGGTTAATTTCAGTGTCTGCAATATCATTTTTAGATAATCCTTTGTTGAAATTACAAACTAGAAATTAATTTAATTTTTTTTTACCTGATTCGGACATTTATTAACTATGATTGTAGCAAGTAAAAATAAATTTAACTAAATGGAGTTTGCACCCTTTTCTTCCTTGACTTTAAAAGTGACCAAACCCAGTTCCTTTCTTTGCCTAATGCTATCGACGCCAAATTGATCATTCCAGACAAAGACCCCTAAAATGCCATCTAACCAAGAACAGATCCTGCCACCCAGAGTCATTTGGTTGAGTTTGGAATCTATTGAATAGCCTGATAGCTAGCTAGACAGAATAGCTGTCTAGACAGACAGACAGACAGACAGACAGACAGACAGACAGATCGATGACTTGTATTGTGTTATAGTAAGGAGTTGAAAAACCTAATCTTCCATCCTCCATTAAACTCATTACCTCAAAGTACTATCTTCTGGACTTCTCCAGCTGGCTACTTTGGGTATTTTGACTAACAATAGAAATAACCTCAGTTACAATAACAAGGATTTTTCCAACTTCCCAAAAGTCACCAATAAATCAGGTGTCTAGGTCTAGGATTTCCCATCTTATGAATCTATAAACATTTTGCTTTCCCATTGTTCAGATATTCTCCTTGTAGAGCAGACAACCATCAAATGTTGCAAAGAACTTGGTTTTCCTAGGTAGTGCTCTATATTTCTGAATTTTCTACCAGAGATAATAAATTTTGCATAAGTGAGGATCTTGATTTTAGTGCAAGCAAATAAATTTATTCATTTATGCTTCTGTTGGAGTATTGATACAAAGTTTTTTAAATATATTTTTAAAAGGTATACTGTACATTTCAAATGTTGTCATAATAATCCAACTAGACTTTCCAATCTTGTCTGTCCTTTCCTCCCAATATTGAACTACAACTATCAAAGTAGCTGTAATAGTTTGTGGTTAACAGAGATGAAGATGGCAAATGAATCTGCCAAATAATGCATAGCAGATTTACAGTTATTCCAAGCTCTAAATTCTGTGTAGGTGGAAATATTTCCAAACAAAGCCTTAGGCTGTAACTATGCCATTTTTAATTTCTAAGAAATTCTTGTCTCTCTGTGGAATCAAGAAGCATTCTCAGGAAAACTGTAACTATAAATGCTCTCACTTGCTCGGCAACCCATTTATTTATTTTTAATTAAAATAAGCTATGGAAAAAAAAGAAGAGCTAGTTGGGCACAGAGCCTGGTAGGCAGCAAGAGAAGTGTCACCTTGCACATATGTAGGTATCTATTGCTGGCATTTTTTAAAATGTAAAAGTTCCTGAAATATTGCCATACATCTGATGAATTTTTAACAGGCTTTGCAAGATTTTAATAGCAAAATCTTCAAAGGCTTGGAGATTCAGAGAGCTATGTAAGTCATAGGCCAAAGTCAAGCAATAGCATTTATTGCCAAATTGAGTGTCTATCTAACTAGACAATATGGTAGCAGAATTCTAAATTTAGTAATCATACAGAAGTTACTTATCAGTCTATTTTATGCATTGGAGGGTGGTGGCTCACATGGTTAGGATGTAGGACTGAAAATCGGCAGGTTCATATTCAAAATCTGGGTTGCTGCTGCCTCATGGAGTGTGCTCCAATCACACGCTCCAGTTCCTATCGACCCAGCAGTTTGAAAGTGTCACTGTCACCCACAGTGATTAGATAGATGGGTACCACTTTGGCGGGCAACTTAACAGGGATATGAAAGAAGCCCCAACCAGGTGATCCCTGGGCAGGGTGATGTGATCACCTATTCCTTTCAACTTGGAAGCGTCTCAGTGCTTCCGACACAAAAATGAGCAATGCAAGTTCATAACATAAAACTCTGCTCTGTTAGGTTTTTGTATAAAGAATTAGTAAATATTAAGCAGTAGGAACTTTCAAAATCAAACAGTTTAACGAATGGTGTGATATAACCTGGGTTAATTAATTCTCAATATGTATCCACAATTTTTAAAAGTGTAATTTTACAAATAATTTAAAGATACTACAAATATGCCCTTGTATTCATTGCAACTATCACAAATAATGACTGATTAACGGGAAAAATATAAAGAGAGATATATGTTCTAGAAAGTTGCTAAATATTTTTAAATAGATCTTCAAAATATCTTACTTAAATAACCATTATTTTTAATCTAATGACAAATATTAAAGCATCCTGTCATTAGCATAACAAAAGCACATCTTCTACTTTAATGGTGATATATAAGAATAACTTTTGTTTGGAGGGAATCATATTAAAGCTGAATGGAATGTTCAATATATTTATGTTCAATATTATCATTGAGAAGGAGAGAATTGATATAGCTATTGTAGAAATTACTAGTATACTTTGGATTTTTATGTCCACAATTTATATTTATCTATTGTATTTTACTAAACTTTTTCTATTTGGTTTTTAGTCAAACAGAAAAATAACTTTTCAGCCAGGGATTGTTTAAATACTTGGAGTTACCAGATACAGAGCACAAATCCTGACAGCCACTAAATGGCAAATTATAACTCCTCCAAATGTAAAACCTTTACATTAATCCATATTACATTAATAAATATTAATGGTGTGCTTGGCCCTGGCATGATACATTGCATGAAACCTGTCATTGTGGCTTAGCAGTTATGCAACTGTGGTTTATTTAATAAATCATAATTAAACAAGTATGATGTGTAAAACCTGGACATGCTAAAAATAATTTCCTGTGTTTAATAAGTTAACTGCAACAAATCTATATATTGGTATTTACCTGACAGGAAGTCAATCTATAATAATCTGTGAAACTGGCAAAACTACTGTAAGACCAAAACAAAAATTCAAAAGAGTACAAATGATGAAATGTATGCTAGCATGGAAAAGAAAGAAAAATCAACAAACATTTCTTTTATATCAGAAATACAAAAGAAAATCTTAGAAAAGGGTTTGGTAGAACATAATGATCTATTTTGAATGTATGAAAGAGAGTCAATTGTTTTCGTTAATATTTGGAAAAATGATCACCTTTTTAAACACATCATGAATTCTATGGATTTTGGAGCAAATTTACCTGGCTGTGAAATCAACTCTAGAAAGAGAACAAAGCTCAACGAATAAACACAGACATACACCTGATAAAGTAAACTGTAGTACATGAAAGCTGCTGTCTTTTAATCAAATCTGTTAGTCTGAAAAGTTGCTACTAGACCTGTCATTTTCAGTTATCACATATTATCAGAGTTATCTCCTACAACATTTACAATGAGAAGCATCTTTTTAATTAGGGTTAAATTTGTGAAGCTAAATTTGGGCTATTAAAATCCAGACACCTGGTAGCTGTAGCTATGTTATAAGAACACTGAAGTATCAAAGAAAAAATGTTATTTTAGTTGTAAAAAATTTCAGCAAATAACTTAACTGTAACAAGTTACACAAGGCTGAAATTTGCAGACCAATGCTTGATAACCTGTAAAAAGTCTGAGCAAACAGAGGGAAAGAATTTAAGCAGATATAAAGGTAAAGAAATATGGAGCTATCAAATACTGTTAAATACTGCTTCCTGAGAATTTTACCTTAGTGGTTCCAGTTGTTTAGGCTTTCGATGTTTTAATCCATCACTTGAAACTTGTTTTGTGTAGAAAGATCTTTGCTTCATATAGGAACTTGCAGCTGAAGACAATAAAATCCTTTCTTTCCACCTGAATCCCACTTCCTACCTCTCACTGGAGAGCTTAGTGGCTGTATTTTGAAACTAATAGTTCAAAAGGACTTTCAAAAGTAAGTTTTCTCTTAACTATCTCCCCTGCTACATACTGCATATGTTTAACTGACAGCTGTGGGCACAACTGCCAAAATTTACGTTTTGTTTTTAACTAAATCCCATTAGATACTACTGTGGATCTGTTACTGGCAGAATATGCTTGCTATTGCATCAGTTTTGCAGGGGAAAAATCAGCTTCAACGCCAGCATGGATATTAGAAGGTAAATAAAATACTCTAATAAAATAGAGTAGTAAAAAAACCCCATGAAATATATTATTTTATTAAGAGGTAAAGTTTATTGTCTTTGTTTCTCTGTCTTTCCAACATCATTTCCAATCTTCTTTGTTTTATGTTCTTCCACTATTTTCCAGATCCAGAAATAAAATGACAAACTATTTAAAACTTGAATGTTAAAATATGTATGAACATGCTTAATATTGATTTCTTAAGATGCTCATAGAATTTAAGATCCTGATAAGTCCAACCGAACCAGTATATTAATTATGTATCTATAATCTTAATCATGCACTTCACAGGACTATGACTGCTTCCCCAATTTTGTGATTGGGAGCATAGTGAGTTTGTGCCATAATAAAACTGTCAATCATTTTATTATTTTCATTAGTTGAAATGAGCAGGATCATGTTGCAATTTAGAAGCAGAGAAAAAATATGAATATCATTACTGAGCTGATGATTGTCCAATTTTTATCACAAGGCTGCAGCAGTAACTGTTTTATTATTGCAGTATTATCTAAAACTAAAAACCGAATGTAAAATAAAATGGCAAAAATTCAGGAAAGCAAAATAGTCAACTCTGTAGGTTAGAAGTAGTTCTAAGATATAGTTCAGCTTTATAGATGTGTTTCAGAAATGAATCACATTGAACTGCTATGTGTGCAGTACAATGTTAAAGCCAGTTATACCAACTACTAGATTTTAAGATATGCTAAAAGCTACAAGGATGCAGATAAATCATTTTTTCTTTCCTCCTGAAACATAAATAATAGTAGATCTGGCAATACTAAGCAAAACGAAGCAGAATACATGGGTGTCAACAACATGCATGCGATCAAAATAGCCTTGTGATCAGCCCTTGTGATCAGAATAATCAAAATGTTTAAATCAAACCATTGCATTTTATATCTTTGAAAGTCATATACAATCTCTGCCACCCATATAGAAGATCAGATGAGTAAATGGATGGCTACCCTACAGACTGCTGTTTCTTAATATAATTCCTTTAGAAATTTTATGGTTTGGAATACTTTAAGAACTGTTTCTTTATCAATAATTGTCATCAGATCTCTGTGCTATTTCATGCTCTAAAAGTCTCTGACAGATCTTGCAGCTGCAATAAATAACAATCAGAATATGCCGCTAAATATATTCACCTTCCATTCACATGGTTTAACTAAGGAGCATGCTCCTTGCATACTAATACTGTATTATTATCAGATAGGCATCACTGAATTCATAACTTTTCCATTTGTTATTCTATCCTAACTGAAGAAAAAAAATATTTTGGAATTAGCATTCAATGTGTTTTTATCATTTGATCTTATACAAAACTTCTAATTTGCTTAAATATATTTAGTTTAGTCTGCTTATATATAAAATCTGAAATCACATGTTTTGATGAGCATAATGTCTTTTAATTTGCATCATTTTCTTTTCTACTTTTAGTGGTATTCTGAAAAATTACTCATACAGGTCATGACAGAATTAATATTTTCTCAGTCATGCTTATTTACTTCTTTTTCATTGAATGATTGAATATAGTTGTATATCACCCCTTATTATTATATTTTTCAAATGATTTATAATCAATGATTAAAATTCCAAATCCCAAAGGGTATCATACAGCACAAATGTAGTATATTCAATTTTTAAAATTCAGGAGCATTGACTCTTTAGCACTCTGTGTCTTATTGACTACACATTGGCAATGTGGAGTAGTGTCAATACAAATAAATCTGCTTTCTCTTAATAGTTAAAAAATGCTTCACAAATCTTTGCTAACATTAAATTCTTGCTTTGATGAATACTCATATGCACACTGAATGCTTCAAGTATCGTATCCTCCCACAAAAAATGTTATTTATAAGGCCTATAAAGGATTTCTATTGTTTCTAACTAATTCTTTCTTACCTAATTTGTATTTTATTTATTCTTACATCAGGCTAGTGAAATAGATCAGTTAAAGAACACTATTCTAAAGAAAACCAAACACAGGTATCTTGCTAGAAAGGCTTTAGAACTTGAATACGCTATATTTTCCTGGTCAATAGTTTAGGATTAGAGAATAGGATTCTCTCCCAATTCCATCCATAATTTAAACATCTGGGAAAACCTGCAGGTGTTGTACAATCATCAGTAATTTATATAAATTGTAGAATAACAGAATAACAAAATTGGAAGGGGGCCTTGGAATTCTTCTAGTTCAACCCCCTGTTCGAGCAGAAGACCCTATACCATTTCAGACAAACGACTGTCAAGTCTCTTTTTGAAAGCCTCTAGTGATGGAGTTCCCACCACTTTTGAAGGCAAGTCATTCCACTGGTTTATTGTCCTCACTGTCAAGAAATTTCTCCTTAGTTGCTTCTCTCCTTGATTAGTTTCCATCCATCACTTCTTCTCTTGCTTTATGGTGCTTTGGCAAACCCTGCTTCTTGGTTTAGTCCTTCAAATATTGGAACACTGCTATCATGTCACTCCTAGTCATTCTTTACATTAGACTAGACATACCCAATTCCTGAAACTGTTCATATATGTTTAGTTCCAATAGACATTTTCTCCTTTGCTGGGATTTAGGCAGCCTCTGTCAACAGGCAACTCGTGTGCCCTATAACTAAGAATGGCACTGAGCTACAAACAGCAGTGTTTGTGTGTGAATGAAGGAATTAATAGAAACTTTCAGAAATAGATAATGGGAGGATGAGACTTTCTCAAAAACTGTTCTGAGATATTGGGGCCATCCAGAATGGTCATGTATGTATTTTGAGGATGTGACTTTTCATCAGAGGATAATGTGTATCCCAAATAATTCTCTGCATCAGCTTTCTTTAGGTAGCTTTCAAACTGTGATGATACAAGTATAATTGATGACCTGACTGAGTACCATTTTATACTAAACTTTAGTCATGATCCGTATTTTGTACTGTTTGATTCATGCTACATAGAGAAAGGGAACATAAGAATAAAATAGATTGGGGTGTGATTTGTGGGATAATATCACTTAATAAAATTGTGTACTTCTATGCAGATTGCTCTTTGTGTCATAGAAAAAGTTGCTATAGTAAATTAGGTCTTTTCAAGGTAAAGCAAAACCTTATTATATATCTAATTTTAGAGCTGCAATTTTTCATGCTATATATGGGCAACATCACAAACCGGAATAAAAAAGAAAATACAATTATTTCAACTTCTAGTTATGAATTAATTATCACAAAAATAAACATCCTAATCTAAATGCTGCAGTCATGTAATTGGCTGTTGAAACATGTTGTTTCTTTTTTATTAGTTCCTACTATGAGAAATAGCACCTTAATTGCTATTTCCCATAGTAGGAACTATTGCTTGCTTATATTTCCCCCCAGGGATGGTTTCTTATTACAATCTTTGTAACGAAGGTTTTCCAGACAGAAATCTTCATTAAATGTTTCTAGACAGAAGAGGGAAATTATTTTTTGTTATCTTGAAAAATAGAAATAAACTATTAAAATATTGTTTTTGTCACTGCTTCAATTAATAGCTTCAGTTTGCTTTCTGATAACTTATATAAGTAAATAATGATTGTCATTTCTGGGAGGATTGTCTAATTAAAGAATATTTGTAGTGACTCCAAAATGAATTTTTGGTCTATGTGTAAAAGAACTTCAAATGTTGTATTCAACACTGTAAAGTCTTTAGTACTCAGCTTAGAATCATGCATACAGTACATAGAGATAGCCCTGCCAACTTTCACCACTTTCAGATCTGAGAGATTTAAAACCAAGAATCATGTTGGAGAATGAATTGAGAAAAATTAAGTTCAGGTGTCCATCCTACAAACAAGTGAAGGGCAATTATG
>JAOYMU010000292.1:43324892-43335475 GCA_025802295.1 Psammodynastes pulverulentus | reverse complement strand
TGAAAACATTTCGTTTCTCATCCAAGAAGATAAAAAAAACTTCTTGGATGAGAAGCAAAATGTCTTCAAAGAAAAACATCAGAAAGTCAAGTTGTCTCTTCAAAAAAGCTACTTACTAACAGACTGCCTTTTTCTATGCCTGTATTTGTCTGTTTCCACTATATGCAAGGTAACTAATTGAAGCAATTGAGATTTAAGATCCCATTTGGTTAAGGAGCTCACTGAATGATTTTGAAATTATCATGTTTACCTGGCATAGCCCATTTCACCAGTTAGGTGCTAAGGGAACAAATTATAAAAAGATCGTCCCTTGAGCCATAGTAAAAAAGCTGAAATGTGTGAATTTTTCTTGGAGAAAGGCTCTTGATTCTTTAGAACAAAGTACTGAATAAAAGAAATAATACAGTATATTGTGGAAACTAGATAGCCACTCAGAAAACAAAATGAGAAATAGTTGTTATAGACTCAGTTTCAACTACAAATTATAATGGCTAAGCCCCCAGTCCAATTTCTGGACCATTGAGACTCATTATTAGTATAATCAGGCAATAAAATGCCACTACCTCATCTCACCAGTTGCAATGCTTAATGCCAAATGCTCATTCAAAAATCAGGATGCTTTCCTCCAGTCCACAGAGCAAAATTAAAATTACTGATTTACTAGAATGAACTAGTGATACATCTGTTTATAGATAAAGATGACTCTGGCTTTGTCTGCAAATCATTTATTTTGTAAGCCATACTCGGCACTCTATTTTCACTCAAATCAAAAAGGATACATTTGATCTGCTGAACTGTGAAATCCTGTCCAGAAAATGTTCATTTACCTATAAAGCGTTGCTTTAATCATTGGCTCCAGTACAAATCAGCTTGGAAAATATTCCAAACTAACTATCACTGTCTGCTAAATATCAGTTTCAGTTGTGGTCCTTGTCATGTGCTGAGCTAAAAAAAAATGATTTCCTCTCCTGACTGTAGAAAGAGAGATGGTAGCTACAAATGATATGAAAATAATATCCAGGAAGGTGTCAGCTCCACCCATCAAAAGCTACCCATTCACATTCTAGTTATCAATTGTTGTCAGACTTTGTCGCTCAGTATCTGAGTTGCCATTTGCCAATTTTATTACACAAATGTAAAAATAGTGAATCTGGATCATTAGAAAACAATAAGCAGGTGACATTCATAATCTGAATTTCCCTGATATAAAATTGAATAATAGGTGAAGATAATTCAATGCAATAATTGCTATCATTTCTCAATGGGACATATTGACTGGCAACCTTGCTTAGACTTTCAGCAGATCCACAATAAGTCTGTACAGACAAGAAAGCATGGAAAATAATATATGGAGGGGAAGAAATATGATTACAACCACATTCATTCAGTTCCTGGATTCAGAGTGCTCAAATATCTTCATAGCATACAGCCCCTTAGGTTACGAGCTCCTGTGCATAACTCCAAAGGCTTTTAGGCACAAAACCTTGGGGAAGAAATCAGCTTGGACTCAACCATAGCAGGGCAAAAGGGATGTAGCTTTTTGGTCTCCCTGGTTCTGGTTAAGTATCATCTTTAATTCTTGTTATGGTTGCACTCCCCTTGAGAGAGCTAGTGTACAACCTGGAGTACTTAAGGAACAGGTAGTAGCTATTGCTGGGGAGGGGGAGGAATTGCATAGATATATCTTGTGGACCTGTTATGTCCATTACTGGATCAGGAAACCTAGCTCACAGTCATTCATGACGGGAAACTTCTCAGCTGGATTACTACAATGTGCTCTACATGGGACTTCCCTTGAAGTCCATCAAGGAATTACAGATGGTTCAGAATGTGGCAGCATGTACAATTCTGGACTCTCAGTTTGTTCATGCTGTGTGAGCAACACTGACTTCCAGTTTCTTTCTAGATGCAATTCAAGACACTAACTCTCTGTCAGGCACAGATAACCAGGAGCACTAATTGAGTTCAAAGCACAGAAGAGTTTCTTATTGCTACCTATACACAAGAATCTAGTCAACTAATGGTCAACTAAATTTGTGCTAGGTAAGGGTCAATGGAATTCACAAGAGGCTAGACTTGGCTATGTAATCTCCACTTCCCCGCCCCCACCAAAAAAAAATAAGGCTCAGACATGAGTAATTCATGGAGGAGTAATTCATGGAGGATAAGTACCAGGTATTAATGAGACAGGAGGAAAAGCCAGAGGTTTCATCTATGTCTATGAGAATATTTGTTCCACCCTCTGGTTTTAACCCAAACTTGGGAAATTGAAACGTATATCACCTCCTCACGCCAAAAAAATGTTAGGTTCACAGATGAGCACAGGTAAAAGAGAAAGCAATTCCATAGTTAGCTCTAGTTTTTATTACCTAGCCTTGACGGTGAAGAAATGTAGGACAATTTGCATGACATGTATATTTTTCATGCACCGTCTGAATCCTCCATTTTTTATGTAACCTTAACTTAGGATAAATCATATTTGGATGGCTAGAAAAAGTCAAAGGGGAGAGAGAAATGTTCCTTTAGGCTTCTCTCCTTTGCTCTATAAATAAGGATTTGGGAACACAGCCTGCCTTGACTGAAATTCAGCATTGGTGAAATACCTGGCCAGATTGTTGAATTATACACATTGCTGAGGTCGCTTTAAATTCATGTTTCCAGAATCAGGGAAGAAATGGATTTTTATAGTCCATACTCAATATATCTTAAACTACTATCTACCTAGTCAGATTATTGGGTTTATGTGTCAAGGACATGTTTTCCTTGAGAAGTTGAATTGAAGACCATAGATCATGGGCCTGCCCATTAGGCCAGAGAATGGAAACTCCAGATGTTGCAGCTTCACTTGCACATTTTCATCTGGTGCCCTTTTTGATCTTTTATGAAGGGAATGTCACTTCCTACGCTGAACCCTATCCCTTCTACCCACCTCGGATTTGCAAAGCTGGCAAACAACTAAGCTGGGATTCAACCTCCCAATTTAAGGGGCAAGAGAAGGTAGCCTGCTGAGATAGCACTATCTATTATGCCGAAAGGGGAAGGATATTGCTATGTATTTATTTATTATTTATTAATTAAACTTCTATACCACCCCATCTCCGCAGACTCGGGGCGGTTCATAACAAGATAAAAAGTAAACAACAACCGATACAATTAAAATACAACCGATACAATTAAAATTAAAATACAACTTAAAATCTATACTGATCCCAATTTAAAACCCGAACTAAAAACTCCTGGTCTTAACCTTCCAATGGCAACAAGCATTATATGGAAATATTGGGAAAGTGACTTTGCTTGTTCTATCAATTGCTTATCTCTGTAATTGGCTGATGCACTGTTAATTTCCACCAGATGCTGGGTTGCAACATTTAAGGAAAGTGAGCAGTCATTACAAATGTTTAGTAACTTTTCCTGAAATTTCTGTGAAGTGTCCTCCTCCTTTGTTTTTATAACATAAATTGAATATTATGGGAACCCAGAAGTCATCTTGACTAAAAGTAACTTTCTGGAGATCCTTATAGAATGATAGAGGTTTGAGGGAAATTGTGTATGAATTCTTTTATGCAATTCTTTACAATTAAAATAGAAAATTTTAGTCAAGTCAAACTGGCTGTCTCTGAATTTTGCTTTTCAACATGTGGCCAAATGAGGCAGGGATTATAGGATATTCTATCAAATAATCTTGTCTTCCTTCCAACCCAGATTAATTTCTCCCATAACAAAACCTTGCCAGACCAAAGAAGGTGGAGATATTAATTTCAGAGAAAATATTTTGATCATAATGCTCTCTTTGAAGCCTTTTGGTTATTTGTATTTTTCACAAACTAAAGAAATCCGCCAAGTTATGAAACTCAATCATTTTTGTCTTAATATTATTTATTTTTGATTGCTCTATATTTAAAATATAATTTGTCTATTTTTAGTCAAGATAAGATGAATAAATTGTGCATGCAAAGAACAGCAATAGCATCCGAGGGATGCTATAATTAACATATTTGTTTTAATTGCTCCATTTCCCCAAAAAAGATAGGAATATAAATTAAAATGAATTTATGAAGAATCATTTTTATGGCATTTTAGGAAAAAGTGTTCATAGAATTGGGAAAAGAGTCTAAATTTTCCTGCTTACTCTTTCAGTCTGGCTTTCTGAATACATACATATTCATGTGTGTGTGTGTGTGTGTACACATATTTAGATACACAGGCAAATTTAATCTAAGTAAAGGAGTTAGCGGTAATTCTTAGCAACTACACAAGTTACTAAGGTTATCTATTTTAAATATGCCACAGAAAGTGGCAGCAGCTAGTAGATCTAGCCGGTCTCAGAAGAAAAGCAGGTTTGGTTATATTTAATACATGGATTAGTGACAGCCTAAATTTTTTACACCTGTTGGTTGGAAGCATAAATAAATACTCAAATATAAATAAATAGCTAATCAAATAACCAACTTATTTATAAATTTAAGGACATTTTTCTGGCCGTCCAACTCACTGTCAGTGACACTGGGCAGCTTACAAAGATGATATTGGTTGGAAGGACTGACCCATAGAAAACCTGAGACCCTCAAGGTATTCCAAACAACAAACATAGCAATGAATGAATCTTTATTGCAAGATTATTTTAAAAGAATCTTTCAAGTGTGAAATTTTTTCTCCCCTCTTCTCCTTTCATTCTCTAGAAAATTAGGGAAGGTTGCTTTTGAAACTGAGATTAAATTATTTAGGAAAAACAGGCTCTGTATAAATCTATTAATATATACATAAGCAGAGCTATTCTCTCTACTTAGACTTTTCATCCTTGGTTTGCCCTGTCCATCTTTATTTATTTTACTTATTTAATTTGTGTGCCAACCATCTTGCCAAAATATTCCCAATATAGCAGCTCTCAGAGTTAGGATTAAAGAATGGTTGACAAAGACAGTGTATCATATAAAATATCAAATACTGTATTTCATAGTTTATCAGACTCTTATTCTGGAATTGGAAATATTAGAAGTGACTTTCTCAGCAAGTAAGGCAATCTACTGGAGTGCTAAAGGAAAGAAACTTGTTATAATTGCTGACTTAATTGTCACCCAGACATACAAATGTAGTCAGCGGAAATGGGAATTTACAACATTTTAAGTCTTGTTAGCACCTTACTGTTCAATTATATTACATATCCAGGATGAAAATCCTTAGGCTCAATTCAGGTTCCTGAAAATAAAGTTTCTCATTTCAGGACTCCGAATTTACAATTAGAATCAGCTGCTTTGTACTGCCTAGGGATGAGAGGATTATCTATAATTCCTTTGACCTCATCTAGCCAATGTTATCCACAAACGAAAAGAATGCTATCACATCAATGAGTTAAGATATTTCAGCATTATATTCTGTTATAGTATCCTATATTTGACTAGTGAAATAAGTACGCCATTTTATCAATACATTTCTAAAATTATAAGCAGCCAATCAATAAACTGACCAACCATCTTAAGTAGGGTTCAGGTTTAAAGGTTCAGACCTTGAGAAATGAAACATAACACCAAACTACTCCTGACTGGATCTTATCAATGAATTGCTTTGCTTCTATCTGCCAGCTGTCCAGATATTTTCAGCCAGATATGGCAGCCCATTTCCTCTCTTCCTCTACTTTACAAAAAAAAATAATGCTGGAAGAAATGCCCCAAAGAGGAAACAGTAAGGAAAATTGAAGATATTATGCTTACCACCTCTGAATTTTTTCTGCCAGCTAATGACAAACAATATATTCGTCTTCTTTAGAGGCCTTTATCACCCCTTTATTTGATGCACATATCCAACCATACAGTATAATCCAGGACAGTATTTAAGTACAAATAAAAAGAAACAATATTTATTATAGTTATGGCACATTTTGCTAAATATCATTGGAAAGATTTAAAAAGCAAGGAAAAGAATTGATTCATCAGATGTTCCCAATCAAATTCTTGTTTCTTCAAGTCACAGTAATATTTGTATAAAGAAATGTTATTATTTCTTAGCTACCAAACTGAGCATATATGGAAATTTAATTTCTTATTTTCTATTATAATTTAAGCATTGACCCTATCTAATATATTGCAACACCCTGCATTTTGTCATTATTAATAATGTATTTATAAAATATTTACTCGTATATGAGTTGTTTATTTGATTCAGGGCAGCAAGAAACCAAGTTTTCAGAATTAAAGTAATTATTATGTATAACTGATTACATGCAAACTGAGAGATGGAAAAAGAGAGAGAAGGAAAAAGAAAGGGTCCGTCCCCCCCTCCAAATCTGTTTGCTTTCTATCTGTCTGAAGATTTTAATTGCACTAATAAAAACTAAACTCTGAAAGAAAAAGGAAAGTAAAAATAGGAATTAAAAGGTATAAAGAAAGAAAAAGTAAAGAAAAACGTTTTTTTAAAAGGAAATAATGACATTAAAAAAGAAATATATAAAGAAGTAATATTTAGTCCTCATCACAACAAGTATAAACAGGTATAGCAGCCTGTTATCCCCTACACTATAAAGATACAAAAAGAGATATTTTTCCCCTTAACCTATCCCTTATCTATACACAAATTTGTAAGACTTTAACTTTTCAATCCTGGTGTCAGCAAGAGGTCCTTAAAGGGTTGTCAAAATTTTCATAAGAACATGTCTTACTTTAATCCTGATCAAATAAGCTAACATTATATTCCTCCCTTTTACTTCTGAAAAAAACTTTAATTTTGAATATCTCTTTTTCATTTTGCTTTTCTGCCAATCATATGTAATATTATTTTCAGTTTGTTTCTGGTCTATTCCACAAACATTTCCACCATTATTCACTCTAAAAAATATACCATATCATATTATGAAACCATATATGATAGTGGCATGGAAAAACAACATACTGATGGCTACAAAACTGGCAATGGCAATGTAGAATTGATTTAAGAAATCAGCATTCATGAATCCTATCTATAAGTCTCACACTAATGTATGGATCAGGACTGCATGACATAGAAAGCCAGAATTGTTGAAAATTTTGCCTTACCAATAACATATGCATGTATGTTTAAGTGCTTTCCAGTTGAACTTACTTTGCACTTCTGTCCAGAATGTAAAAGGCTTAAAAAGCTTAGTGACAAAATCTGGTGTCTCGTCTCCCTCTAAGCAATAAGAAATTGAAGCCAAGGTTCATAGTTGGCTTCCATATCCCAGCTTTTAAAGGACAAAGAATGATAAACTCTCTCATTACTGGTAAATTAGAATTGCCACAATTCCAGCTTTCCAAGTGGCTATATTCATATAATATGGGAAGTTGAAACTAGTTGAAATTTTGATTTTGGTCAATTATATTAAAAAATATTGGTTTTTTTGAAGTTTTGTAGGCATTATATTTAATATGTGACAAAATGTAATAGTTTCATGTATACTTAAAATATTTTGACAATTATCATAAAGAAAAGATAACTTGTCTACCATGAAGGTTTACTTTTGGTGTAATTATTTCCATTTTTAAAATTTAATGATCCACAATTTTTTTTGAATATTTATGGTTATAAATACTGACAATCTGTATAAATCTTTGTGCAAAGAAGTATCCTTTTGATGAATAAAGATGGAGAAGACCAATAATAATGTTTAACCCATTTTATCCTCTGCTATTAATCATTGTAAGGAATAGACAGTGCACTTTAAATGGGCCATATATAAAGAATAAAATGTTGGGAGGTATTGAATTAATCTGTTAGATTACTAAAAATGATATGAAACTAAAACAATGCTTCAACATCTAACAACCTTCACACCTATAAATCTAATGTATTGTTTCCATATCTTGATGTGCCAATGTTAATTTTTCCAGACATCATGCAGAGTCATCATGTTTATTTGAAGTAGATTAAAATTGTTGCTGCTTTAATGTTTTGAAAAGTGGCCTTTTGCTCATGTCAACATACTTTATGAAGTGCTTTTTTAAATGATCCTCACAATTTTGCTGGCATGCATAAATTCGGGTTATATGTATGTTGTCTACAGCACTATAGCATTAAGCTATTGGCAGCTAATTTACGTACAAATAAGACATAAGTCAAAATTTTAAGATGACCAAGGTAAAATTGAGAAATTGGAAAAATGCTGAGAAGCTAGAAAATAATACATGCAAATAATTACAGCAAGGACCAAAATGATAGGCATGAGCTAGGAAAAGCCAGTCATGGTAAATCAGAAGCCATTTGAAATGCAAACTATCATGGAAAGGTGCTTAAATGAAAACTATTTAGAAATATGCCAATCAATTAAAGGCAAGCCAAAGGAATATATATGAATAAGAAAGTCTTAATATACGTAGCATGAATAACCTTGTGAATAAGATGTCATGCTAAAAATAGACAAAGTATCACAATGGAATGAAAACTAGGACTATTGGATTGTTTTAGAATGTTGTGGTAGAAGGAAACAGCAACACTCAACTTTGAAGAGTTATAAAAGTTACAATTTGTTATAAGTTGGACAAGTATAGACATAGCAGCATCTTCCTATCTATAAACGTGTAGGGCAGGGGTCTCTAAACTTAGCAATTTTAAGACTTGTGGCTGGCTGATGAATTCTGGGAGTCGGAGTCCACAAATCTTAAAGTTGGTAAGTTTGGAAACCTCTGGGGTGGGAGAACAAAAAAAGACAGTAAACTACAGCTTTGGGATCTGGCCAACACAAGGAAATATCATATTGAGGCTGTATAACAAGGATCCCCTTCTTGCGTCTACAAAAGTCATATAATTATGAATAGGGAACAAGACTTCAATAATAAATCTATATCAAATTACCTGTGCAATATCAACCTGCATTGATGTTATGTTATAATTTGTATTAAACCATCTTCCTAAGATCCTATAATGATAAAATCAGGTTGTATCATATTTTAACATTTGGTTTGCACAAAATCATTTTTTTTTAATAATTCTGGTATGCTGTGTGTGAGCAACATTAGTTATATAAATGAGTGTGCCTTCCCTGAGTGCATAATATAGGTAATTAATTGCATGGGAATAATGTTTCTGGTTAGGTAAAATATTAGCTGACCAACTTCAGAAATCACAGAGCAGTAGTACATTGCACATATTTCCTTGTGCTGCAGCCTCATGAGATTGCAGCAAAAAAAATTGACTACAAAATGTCAAACTATCAGTGGAAATAGCAGCTGTTCATTGCTTTTGAAAATTAAGGTAGAAATGGTAGTAGGAAACGGGAGTAGGAAGCTGCTGTGTGCAAGCCATTTCCACTATCAAATCTAAATTGCCCTAAATTGCAGTGCACCATTTTGGCCCTGAAATTTTGAGGGTCAAAAGATTTAGGGTTATATTATGGGTTTAAAGGCTTTATAAGTAGGGATGAAAGCCATTTCCACAAAGCATATGAAAACAGTTCCCACCCAGTATTAATTTTGTCATTCTATGTCATTTTGTCGTACATTACCATTCATTCATTCGTTCTGTGTCATTTTGTTTTTCATTACCAGATAACCATCTTTAGCCCTCTGAAGGTTAAGAAACAGAGGTTTCTGATGCCCAATCCTTCAAACATTATTTATTTTTGCCAGAAAAGTATAAAAAATGTAATATTTTTTCCTTTGCTGTATTCTGAACAGCTTACTCAGCTTCTATCTGCATTTCAGGGTTAGCTGTTCTTAGTCCCAGTGGAAATATTCCCAATAATTGAAATATTCAGGCTCAGAGATGGATATTGTTTGAGGCAAGAAAAAGAAGAGAAGTACTTTCATTCTTTCTTTACTACATTTCACTTCCTGTAAACCAGCTTTTGGAGGGATCAAGTTTTGATCTGAAATATGGCTCCTTTAACTAATCCCAATGTTACTAGTAGCACCACTTTTCT
The DNA here is from genome assembly GCA_025802295.1 of Psammodynastes pulverulentus. Taxonomy (NCBI): domain Eukaryota; kingdom Metazoa; phylum Chordata; class Lepidosauria; order Squamata; family Psammodynastidae; genus Psammodynastes; species Psammodynastes pulverulentus. The sequence continues at coordinate 43,325,607 of JAOYMU010000292.1, read as the reverse complement.
CAGCCTTAAATACATAAATACCAGGAATTTAAAGGTCCTTACACCAGTTAACCCTCTTATAACATTAGAAGCTATTTTAATTATCCAAATTGATGTAACTGTACACTAGTCTGTGTTCCAGAAAATCTCCCCTTCAGATCCTAATCAATGCAAACTTTTTTTGTTACTTGTAACTAACAACAGAATAATTCTGTTTGTATATTAATAAGGACATTATGAAAGAAGAAGAGCTTCCTTCATATTTACTCTTTTGCTGTCAGCCCCAAGTTCAGATAGCACACTGGAGAGTCCTCTTAAATTCAGTTCTTTATTTGCTTGCACTTATTGGACAGAATCTTGCAAACTAAAGCTAGAACATTATAACCTACTAGATATATCCTGATAGATTCTCAGATGTGCCTACCCTGAATCTGTTCCCCTACATCCCCATTCATCTTTGAACTACCCAGTCTCTCAATCTGGGCCACTTTCTGTGAAATGTCTGCGCCACCACTGTGTGCGCAGGTCAGTGATGGGATTCAATTTTTTTTACTACCGTTTCTGTGGGCGTGGCTCGTTTGGTGGGTGTGGCTTGGCAGCCATCTGACTGGATAGACGTGGCTTGGCAACCATGTGACTGGGTGGGCATGGCTTGGCAATCATGTGACTGGGTGGGCGTGGCCAACTCAATGTCACTCATGTCAAGGGGTGTCTTGCCGGCCCCTCCCCTCCCAGC
>JAOYMU010000292.1:43307551-43321704 GCA_025802295.1 Psammodynastes pulverulentus | reverse complement strand
TGTTTGTGTTTGTATTTTATTTTATATTCATGTACACTGAAGAAAGGTATTTAATTTCGTTGTATGAGGTACAATGATAATAAAGTGAACTAACTAACATTTTTTTCTAAGATATGCAGGAATTATTTTAGTAACAATCATTAAAAGCTTTATTGGTAATCCACCATTCCATATAAGAGAAATAGTCTTGCATCTTGTTGGTTGGAAAAAGAATTCCTGTGTGGAAGAGCAGTATTATGTTGTTGTTGTTGTTGTTGTTACTATTGTGCTCTGTGGGTTTCTACAGCTTTGGAATGACTTCTCTGGCCTTCAGTGGTTCTTCCCTGGCCAATACATTTTCGAAAATGCCATAGAACAACAGACAAATATTTTTAATTTTAAAATCTAATGCGGGAAATTGAATTTTTTTCAGTCAATTCAAAACAACTCAGCCATAATAACTGTTGATAAGAAAGACAAAACATTCTGGATAGTGGATGTGACAGTACTTGGAGACAGCAGAAGAGAAAAAAAAGAACTGGAGAAAATACAGAGACCTGAAAATAGAAATAGTGACAAAAGAAAGCAAATATACAACCAATGGTGATATGCACCTTGGATGTAATCCCAAACAACTAGAACACCACTTGAATACTACTGGCATTGACAAAAACCACCATCAGTAAATTGTGAAAGGCAGGTTTATTTGGAACAGATTTCATCCTGTGACAATACCACTAACATCATCAAACAGCAACATCTGCTTATCCTAGGTCCTTTGGAAGGTCTTGATAGGTTGATAAAAATGCCAAATCCAGTTTAAATATCTAGCAGCCTGTGCAACCAGTCATAATAATAATAGATGAATAAAAATGCAAATCCAGTCTAAACTTCTGACTGGACCAACTTTAATAAATAAAACAAGGAAAATTCTCTTAGAGAGAAGAGGGTTCATTTCCCAAATTATGTTACAGGATCAGAAATACAGGTTGTTCTCACATTTCCTTCACAAGTAAAATAATTTTGTACATGAAATTTTATCTGTATTCCTCAACTGCTTCAGAAAAAAACTTATGTTAAAAAGCAATGAGAATAGTTAAGCTACTGGCCTATTAGAATTCAAGGGACTGAAGTCAAACCTTAATGATGGACCATATACCTTGGAACACCTTGCTACTGGAGGAATGTCTGTCACCTTCCTTATTAATTTCTGGAGGAGCTGTAAATATTATTTTATTTAAACAGATATCTGGAGTTTGATTTTTTGCGTACCCTTGGTTTTCTGCACCATTTATATCAGATTTTATGGTGACCAAGACTAGCATTTTTATTGGAATTGATTTATGTCTTTGGATTGCTTGGCTTATTATATTTTAAATCATTTTCCTGCAAACCACTCAAAGTCTTAGGAGGTCAGTTATATATAAATTTGTGGGTATATACATATCATCTGAAACACCTGAACACTGCTTAGCACGTTAAAGCACAATCCATAAATCTGCATGGGCATTCAGAATGAGGGAAGCATAATTTCAAATATATTACATACCACCAAACAGAGCTATAGTCTTAGGAAAAAAACCTTTTCCTTGCTAAAGTATTTCATTTGCCCTCCTCAATTTATAGTAAGCCTTTATAGTCTTACTGTATAAATATATTTCAGCTATGAACTTTAAATGTCAGTCTAATCTGTTCATCTTTTTCGTGTCTTTCAGAGAACTCTAATTAGATTTTAGAGAGCTATATCAGTTGTTCCTTTTCCAAATGCTGGGAGTTCCTCAAAGTCTGAGAACTCTTAATTATGTCTATAAATTAGACTTTGTTTTCTATTTGCTTTTTCAATCAACTGCCAATTGGCAATCTTGGGGAAAAAGTAAACTTCCAGCATAGAACAGATCAAATAAGCATATTTTTACAATAAATTGTAATTTATTGTATATACACAATATACTGAAGTGTTCTATTGCCATTTTAAACCCCCGTTGTCAAGATGGTATTTCAAGTTTACAGAATTAATCAATATAAACTTTATAAAGCTATATCAATCTAATATAATATGTGTAAGCCTAAATAAATTAGTTTCCCAAAACTGTTTTAGTCCCTAAAATACATTAAACAGAAGAAATTCTTGGCATGATTTTTTCTGGGGTTTTTTCAGCCATTTTACAAGCAATTGAGAGCACTTTAAGGTATCACCTAGCTAGTTAAAGACACGGCTATTTGAACAGAATGAAAAACCACACATTATTGGGGTTTTATTCTAAGGTAAGCTATTTTAGTTAACTTATGTTTGTTTTTGCCATGTTCTGTGTCATTTGCTCAGGAAGGAGCCACTGATGATTCAGAAAGTTCTAGATGGAGACATCAGAGTTGACAGAAATGGGAAGAAAAGAAGGAAAATCTTTCTTTCACTGAATTTCCTTAGATTAAGTTGTCTCTATTCAGGTTGTTATGGGGAACTATTTATTTTAAATCTCAGTTTTCTAACTGTAAAATTTCTATAGTAGTTAACTAAGGCTGTTAAAATCATATTATAATCCTGTTAGTGATGATGGTAGTAGGTGTTCAAGGAATCGTGGCTGTGTTCAAGGAATTTGTTGGTAATCTTTAAATTGGATACCTGCTTGCATTGCTCACATCTATGTTTATGTTTTGTAGATGGAAATATTTGAAATTAATAAATAATACTATTTAATAATTTCTCCTTTGAGAGAGAATAAGCTCACCAAAGTGACGAATGTATACCATAAGAGCTCAATAAGTTTGACTAGCTTGGCTGCAGAAAACTAAATGAAATTTGACAAATTAACCTAGAAAAATGTTTATTCAACTTCATTATGTCAGGATATTTACCGAAGCCCAACATGTTTTGAAATAGTAAATCTCTCTTGATGGTCATGTATAACTGGTAAGAAGAAACGTTCACTTGCAATGAGTGAACCATGAAGTTCAGTTTCATACATTCTGATGACCTTGGAGGGTTTTGCTTTCAAGAATACATTGAGCTTAACTGATCCCCTACTGCTCACTTAGTGTGTTTATAGTTTCCTCTTTCATTTGCATTGGTAAATTTGGTCCAAATAAATAAGAACAATTTTTGGATTAATAATTTTCTTTGAACATTTCATCTCATCTTTGTATAATGCTGAAGAGGCAAGCAGTTTACTACGCAGCTTGTCTCACTGACTGGAAAAACAGCTATAATAGTAGTTTCAATAACAATTAATTCCCCTTCTCTACAGCTCCATGTTCTCATTTTCTGTGTCTTTCGGGAGTGCATTGACTACAGACTGCACTGGGTTTTTTTTAATGTAGAGTTCATACACATTATTTAGTTGTCATGTGGCTAGAACACTTAGGCAACCATTTCGGAAGAGCTGCAATGGACAGCATCACTTTTTTACTTACCTCATTACAAGTATGAATTCCAGCCATGATTTTCTGCTAGGGTTTTAATGTACTTTCCCCCTTTCCCTGTCCATTTTGTATGTTGTGTCTTATTTAATAACAGACTTACTTAGCAGTTTATTGGCTCTTTGTAGAGGCAGAAATGCCCTCTGATTACCATGGTTTTTACTGTGTACTTTTACTAGAAATATTATAATAACACAACGATTATAACACTTGTTTGTAAATAGAAAGTTGCTGGTTGAAAACTGGTAGAAATATTTTTTTTAATATTACTGGAGATGTGTACTAAAGATCATCAGTTTTGGATGGAAATGAGTTTTTTTGTAAGCTTCCTTTCCCCACTTCTGCTTGAACAGGAACAAGGAAGGAACAAGGAATATTCAAACACACAACAGAGCCAATTGGCTATTTGAATTCAGACAGCACAAAAAATGTTTTGGGCAGGGGCCTTTGTGCCATGCTGCATATGAAAAAGCAAAAATAAGTTTATATTGATTAAGCTGCAATGGATAAGGCTGCAGCTAAGATGAATTTGGGTCCTATAGAATTTACTAGACCATGTTATCATGGTTAATATTAGGACATTATGCTATGCCCTCTTTGTTTTACCTTGAAATAACTTCAGCTTTACAGCATTGGTCACGAATCAGACTGAAAAGCTACTCAGTGTAAATAAAGAAAATTGTTTAAAATGTCACAAAAAATCCCTTTCTAAATAATAACTCTACTCATATTCTACCATTATGAAAACTAGAGAAGTGTTAACATCTATGTAGCCATCTCAGTTCTATCTAGGACTTATATCATGACATCAATTTTTTGCATCTAGCAGCTGGAATATTGTTATGCCACCTACATACTGCAAAGGTGATGTCCACAAGAAAACGTCTTTGTGGATTGTTACATCTTCCTGTTGCTATACTTGACTTTTTAACCACATGACCATAGATACAAGCAAAACAAGAAATTAGAGATCATCATGCTAAAAAATTTCTCTCATTAATTTCATAGGTATCTTACATTCTGAAACATTAATGCACAAGCTTTGCAACCAAAGTGACACATAGAACATGGAATAACAGAGTTGGAAGGGACTTTGGAGGTCTTCTAGTCCAATGTCCAACTTGAGCAGGACCCTAGACCATTTCAGACAAATGGCTGTCCAGTCTCTTCTTAAAAGCCTCCAGTGATGGAGTGCCCACATCTTCCAAAGACAAGCTATTCCACTGGTTAATTTTTCTCACTGTTAGAAAGTCCTCCTTAGTTTTAGGTTGTTTCTGTCCTTGTTTAGTTTCCATCCATTGTTTCTTGTCTTCTGGTGCTTTCCAAAAAATTTCCTCAAATATTGAAACATAGCTATTCTGTCTCCCCTAGTCCTTCTCTTCACTAGACCAGACATACCCAATTTCTACAACCATTCTTCAAAATGTTTTAGTCTTCAGTCCTATAATCATCTTTGTCACTCTTCTCTGAACTATTTCCAGAATCTCAACATCTTTTTTATATTGTGGTGTCCAAAACTGGATGAAATATTCCCAATGTGCTCTTATTAAGGCTTTATAAAGTGGCACTAATTTCACAGGATCTTGTTCCGTTTCACTATTAATGCAGTATAGGATTGCATTGCCTTTTTTGGCTGCTGCTGTACAGTGTTGGCTCATTTTTAAGAAATTGTGCATTAGGACTCCAAGGTCCCTCTTGCAAATTCTGGCATTGAGCCAAGTTTCATCTAATCTGTACCTGTGCAATTGTTTTTTCTTGCCTAAGTGTAAAACACTTATTAAATGTAAAACATGAAGATTCTCATTAGAAGATTAGGATTATTGGGATAAGACTTAAAATAAATATTTTTTATTTAATATTCTATTACATTAGTCAGTATAGCTAGTAGTCAAAAATGTTAAAAAAAATTCCTTCTGTCACATTAAACCTTTCCTGAGTAAGACCATATTCTAGGCTTGAAGTTCTGGGACCTGGCTACTGTTGTGTATCCCTGTTTAAAAATGCTTATAAAATGACTCCTGATGCCAAATTACTTTATATTTTGTGTAGGCTTTGAGCACGTGCTTATGTACTGTGAGAATTAGGGCTGCTATATGCGTCTTTACTTGATGAAAATCTGTTATCATGCTTGCTATTAATTTTTTGAGATATATTGGAGAATTGAGATAATTTTCAGTCTACTGAAATTTGATCTAGAATATGAAATGGGTTCCTTCCTTTATTCATGTATGTGGATGTTCCAGTGTGTTACAGATATTGCAAATACTTTTAGTAGATAGAGCTTTGATTAGAAAAAGATATATTAGCAGTTTTACCTACTTTAGAAGCAATTAGTCATCCCTGTCAACAAAAATGCGTTTAGTCAAGGCTATGGGTTTCCCAGTTGCAATGTACTGTATGGCTGTGAAAGTTGGACCATAAGAAAAGCTGAGTGCCAAAGAATTGAGGCCTTTGAACTATGGTTCTGGAGAAGACTCCTGTGAGTCCCTTGGACGGCAAGGTGATCAAACTGGTCAGTCCTAGAGGAGATCAATCCTGATTGCTCTTTAGAAGGCCAGATCCTGAAGACAAAACTCAAATACTTTGGCCACCTAATGAAAAGGAAGGACTCACTGGAAAAGAGCCTAATGCTGGGAAAGATTGAGGGCAATAGAAGAACAGGACAACAGAGAATGAGCTGGCTGGATGGATTTACTGAAGCAGTAGGCTTGAGCTTAAATGGTAGAGAACAGAAGATGGTAGAGAACAGGAAGGCCTGGAGGAACATTGTCCATGGGGTCGTGATAGGTCAGACACAACTTCGCAACTAAAAACAACAGTCATCTGGCAGCGTACTTTCTCATTGTAAATCCAGTAATTTTTGTAAAAAATGAATCTTTTTTAATCAGTCGTCAGGGGATTTTGCTGTCATTAGCCATGAATAAAGTATTCATGTGCTACAGAGTTGTTTTTTCATTTTGTAACTGAAAATAATGGAATACCATAACACCCTGGAAGAACTAAGAGCTTAACTTATTGCAATTAAAAAAATTCTGCCAAAATACCTGAACAGAGATAACAGCAAAGACTAAACCATACTGCATACTGTAAACATGATTATTGGAACCAATTTGGCTTGTTTTTGTAGTGTCCATTCTTATGGGGATGGGTGACACTAGTCCATGCAATGGTCCTAATCTGCATCCCTTATTCTACCTACCATTCAAAAAGAAAAGAAAAACAAGTATATAAGAAGCAATCACAAGTTGAATATCACTTCTGCTTCAGCCCTGAGCCAGCTCTCAAAATTGCCTTAGATAACTTCTAGCTCAGTGGCTGTACTAAAAGCCTGCAAAGCAGATCTAACCCTTGAGTATCTATGTCCAAAGTGGTCACCTACATTCTTACTGGAGAAAGAACAGACAACATGAAATAGCTTAAATGACAGGGATAGCAACGTCCTTCTTTCTTAAGGGAGCCAAGGTTTTTTTTAATGCTATGTTTCAATGTTCAAGGAAAACATCATCCTTTGAAAGTTATTGCTTTGGCAAGGTGAGAACTGAAGGGAGAATGAGTGATGGAAGTGAAGGACAGTTTCTTCCTCTTTCTATTTTATTGTCCTGAGATTGTATGATGCCCTGACTTTATTCATCAGCTTCTGATTTAGCTTCCTGACAAAGATGTGCACCGGTCTTGCATCCTGTTCTTTGTAATAACTAGATGAGCAGAGGATGCAAAGCTCAATGACATTAGTCACAACGATGTCATTCAATGATATAATTCCTAATTCTTCACTCGCAGCAAGTCAATAGAATCCTCCTAGAACACTCCTCCTAGAGCAGGGGTGTTAAATTCACAACCCGTGGGCCAGATGCATCATGTGCTGGCCACACCCATCCCTGGTTTAGCGAAGGGGAAAAAGTTACAATATGTCACATGATAACAGTGTGATGCTGCGAGTTTGATACCCTTGTCCTAGAGGATGGCATTGAAATGTAATCCAACAACATAAAGTGCAGTATTTGGTGTTTATGTATTTTTTTTTTAAAAGATGATGTATTCCTGAATATCTGGAGCTTGAGCTGTTTCTCAGTTTGTTAGAACTTTCTCAAGAGGTTGCTGTGGCCAGCAATCCCTATTTGCATTTTCACTTGTCTGTACCTACTGTAATTTTTTGTGGAATTCACATGAAACAAAGAAAATAATGCTATAATATGCCAGCATCTGAGCTTGAAGCTGCTCTTCTTGGAGCCAAATTGCTTTTACATTTACATTTTTTTTTCATTTCACAGAGGCTGCAGTTTTCTATTTAGAAGACTCAATTAGCTGCTGATAACCTCGTGAAATTTCTATTAAGTTATCTTGTCATCAGAATGTTCTTGTCCATTTGCATTTTGTACACAGGGAAAAAAAACCTGTTGTTTTTTCTTTAGTCAAAGACAGATGGTTGTGTGCCAGCATTCTAGATAATTAAAATAAAGCCTATTTTATAACACAGCTGAACTCTTAGTTTCTGAGCCATATTTTCCAGCACACAACCTGCCATTTCTCTTCTTAGTATAAAAATTAGCTAGCTATGTTTTGGAAATAAGCTACATACACTCTCTACTGATCCTTCCATATCCTTAGGAAGAATGATAAATGAATGCATATATAAACATTTGGTATCTAGAATTGCTATGCAGTATGGTTATTAATTCAGCTGTACCAAGTGATCCTATAATGTATAGGTTTTCTTAAATGGAATGTGATATACCAATATTTGAAGTCAATGACAGGCTTCTTATTGATTAATATCATGATCTTAATCTGGAACGTTAAATCAGCAATTGAAGTACTGGCAGAATTCTTGAGGGATTTCCTAGTGTTATTTGAATAGAGTGAAACCAATCAACGTAAAAACTAATAAGAAATCAAATAAAAAAAATGTTTTGACAGGTCACCAGATGCTAAGGCACATTTTAGGTGCCCCTAATGTTCTGTGTCCAATGGCAATGTCTAAAAGTGATATTGAAATGTAAGAAAAATGAATGAATTTCTTTCATTTTTAATTTAAAAATAAATATCTTCATTATTCAAAAGCATAATGTAACCTCCAGATAATGAATTACAATCTTGATGTTATTTTTCATCTAATTACTCTGTGTGTTGATTACAATATTCATAAAGCATAGGTAAACAGATCATTATGGTATTGCTTCTCTTGCAATACTTCACTTCTAAAATATAACTATTGAGAAGAAAACTGATCTTGGAGGCCAAACATCCTTGGTTCAAAGGAAGCATATGATAAGTGAACCTGATTTTTGCAGATATTTTTGCACCATTCCAGACCCTTAAGCTTCTTGAAGTTGTGTACCAACTCTGACAGAACTATATTCTACCCAAGACTATCTAACTATCTATGCAATGGTAATGAAACAGCAACCTTTCTTGTAACTTTTTTGTTACTATCTCCATTTGAGATACATTGAAATATTGATCAAATATTTATTCACTGAAACAATATTGCTCTTGATGAAAACTAAAAATGGAATTAAATCAGACAAAACGTGATAGCTTTGTGCTATTTCAACAAATTTGGAGACTATTACACTAAAATGTAGATGATAATTTCCTTGTCACAATATTATTAGTGAACCATCATTGATTCAAATCCCAGGTTCATCCATTTTCCTCCTCTAAAGGAAGCAGAAAGCACTGTTAGTTGATTCTTGGAAATTCTGAAGTGAATTACTGACTGCACTTTGAAATAAAAATAGTAAGCACTGATTGGTTGACATGCTCTATGCTCAATTATTGGCTGGCTTAGATAAAGCAATAATTAGCTGAAAGTGCTCTTTGCAAGCTCTTAGACAAAGAATACAGACAAAATTGTTCTGAAAGCACCTGAAATTTGCAGCTGGGGAAGACAATGTGAAAAAAATGGCCAACTTGTTTAATGTCATCCTTTTCTCACTTCTAATGTCTCTGTAATATTAAATATTAGCAACATATTAAAATTTTGCCTTTTTTAAAATAGAAAGTCCACATTATAAACATAAATGGGTATCTTAATTTTCAAAAACAAATTTGTCATGTAAAATGGAAACACAAGGCAAAATTCACTGTGCCTTACTATCCTTATAGTAATGAATTTTCTCATATTTGTTGAAAAGATAACCACCCCCCAAAAAGTTTATACAGGAAAAAAACCCTGTATTTTAAATTTCAGTGAATCTAAGCCAAGTCTCTTGACAAATGACATGAACTAAAAAGCGTATCTTCTTTTCAGATAAATAGTGTAGTAGCATGAATTTTTGGATCCCACTGCATTTCAGTCAATAACTGAATATGAATTTAACACAAAACAATTCAGTGCACGGGTTTCCTTTACTGAAGAAATAATATAACATTAATTATTTCATTTATATAATACTAACTCAGGAAACAGAGACTGTTCTTCTTGGCCCCAAATAGTTAAACTTTATTCTTATTAGTTTCTGAATTTATTTATCTAAATGAAGTAGAGCAGAGGAAAGTTTCCATGGTAACCAAAGAAGTTGGGGACAATTTTATTTCTTCTTAATTGCTGCATATTTGTATACAAACAATGTAACCATATCTTTTCATTTCAGTCAAAGACTTTGAAGTTGCAAGAATAACTTGACTTTGAATCCTTTATTAAAAAAGAATTTAACCATCAGAGAGAATATCCGGGAAAAAAGAAATCACTGTAAAACTTCACAAAAAAGTTTTAAGATATAAAACTATTTTCTATCACATATTAATGATTCTATCAGTTGTATCCCAGAAATGCAATCCTGGAATTTTCATTGTGGAAAAATAATACCAACCACTTTCTGAAGTATAGGATGGTTTGTTCCTGGTCTTTTTAAACCAAAATATATCAAATTATTGAATGACAAAGGCATTAAAATTATTCTCATTATTTCAAAGTGGAAAGAGATAAAAATTCACAAATTCACAAAACCTGAGATGTTCGTTTTTTTAAACATTTGACAGAAAAATGATTTGCTGAAGCTTATATAAGGTTCTTGCTGCATTTGTTGCTTTGAGTATTGTTTCAGATTGGGTTGGACTGTAATAGCTCAGAATCAGTCACCCTGCCACAAAACAACCATACTAATATAGGTATTCTTAAAACAAAGATGTGTTTCGTAGTATTCCAATGTGTCCAAAATAATCCTTAAATTGTGTTTTATTTGTCTTTTTTTTTAAAAAAGAAACATATTGGTCTGGGTGAATAAATTCAGTCAAAAATATTTTCAGTTTCTCTGCTATTATTGAGGCAAATATTTTGTAATCCACATTTAGTAAGGATATTGGTCTATTATTTTTTTATCTGTGTCAGATCTACATCCTCTTTGATATTAGTGTAATATTCACTTCTATCCACGTATTTGTTAATTTGGCTTCTGATAGAAGCTCGTTATAGACCAAATCTCCTGGAACATATGAACAAAAAAAAATGAGGTACCTGGAGAAAGTATAGCAAGGTTCCACAATTACTTTTCTGCAAAAATGGGGTTCTTGCTCTCTTTTTTCCTCTGATGCAGGGGTGGTATTCAGCAGGTTCTGACCAGTTCTGGAGAACCAGTCGCAGAAATTTTGAGTAGCTTGGAGAACCGGCAAATACCACCTCTGACTGGCCCCACCCATCTATTCATTGCCTCCCAAGTCCCAGCTGGGTCTTCTTTTGTTGTCCTGCACAGGAGAACGGAACTGGAAAGCAGGTTAGTGGGTTGGGCAGGCAATGGAGATTTTGCAGTAACTTCCCCTGGAGTGGGGTGGGAATGGAGATTTTACAGTATCCTTTCCCTGCCACGCCCACCAAGCTATGTCCATCAAGCCATGCCATGTCACACCCACCGAACTGGTAGTACATTTTTTTGAATCCCCACCACTGAACAAACTGAAATAACCAAAGATAGACCATACTGCAGAAAACCTGGCCCTGTGCCAAATAGGGCTTTATTGGTAACAACCAACATCTTGAATTGCATGCTGAAGCCCAGGGAAGCCAGTGTTGAGACTTTGGAAAGAGCACAGAAAAGTGCAACAAAGATGATTAGGAGTTTGGAGGCTGAAATATAGGAAGAACGATTCCAGGGGTTGGGTCTGTCTAGTCTAGTGAAAATAAAGACTAGGGGTGACATGATGGCAGTATTCCAATATTTGAGGGGCTGCCACAGAGAAGAGGAGGTCAATCTATTCTTCAAAGCACCTGGAGGCAGGACAAGAAATGATGGATGAAAACTAATCAAGGAAAGAAACAATTTAGAAATAAGGAGAAGTTTCCTAACAGTGAGAACAATTAACCAGTGGAACAGCTTGCCTTCAGAAGTTGTGGCCGCTCCAGCATTGGAGGCTTTTAAGAAGAGACTGGGATAATAAGATGAAATAATAAATTCTTCAATTACAATGTATATAAGTAAAAGATAGTACATAATTGTATATAAGCTGTATGGAAAATATATTGTGTACAGAAAATGCGGTGAGCCAAGAAGGACCACCATGTTCATTGTTTTTAATGTTTATATTTAATAAAATTAACTTTAAGAAAAAAGATATAACAATAGAATTTGGCCTAGAGAAATGTGCCACAGTAGCAATAAATTGCGGTAAAATCACAAACAATAACGGAAATGACCTTGATTCATTGAAAAAGAGAAATTCACCACTGGAAGAAAGAGCTTGCTCAAGAGGGTATATCTAGATGTATTTATACGCAGGAATCCTTTTCTTTCAGTTTAACTCTCTTATTTTAAAAATAAAATCAACAATAAGTGGAAAACCTAAGTCCAAGGACATATCAAAGAATAGCTTCTGTAAAAGACCTTAATTCAAATTATCTCATTCTTTACAGAAACTGTTGTCTATAGTAGCAGAGTTCTATTTGTTCCATCTTTTATCTTTCTCTTCTTGGTTTTGTTTTCTTTTTTCTTTCCATAAAAAACCCTGTCCTCCCTGCTCCCACCAGTTTTTTAATTCTTAACCTATTCAGTTCTGGAGTGGAAGTTTAACTAGGAACTATTCTTCAAGGGAAATAGTAGCTCATTGTACAGCTAGCAAATCATTGCAATTTGACATAGTTCACTCCACCTGTCATTCCCATAAGCCTATCCTAAGAAGAAGCAGATGGAAAATCAGTTTCCATAATCTCAGATCCATCATGAAGTTCACTTCATTTTAATTTATGCCAGTTTCTACTTGAAGTAACCAAGTTAACAACCATAAGTAGTTGGCAAAAGGGGTGCAGAATAGTTGGTCCAAACTGAAGTGAAGTGGAGAGCTAGAAGGGATTTGGATAAGAATTTTGACTAAAGATAATGGAAATGTTTCACAATCTGACCACTGTGCTTTGGCACAGCTGACTATTGAAACCAGGCACAAAATGTGTCTGAAATGAGTTTAGTTGTTTTTATTAACCATTTTAAATATTATTATTTCATTATTTTAAACTATTTTTTTAACTATTTAACTATTTGCTTATGTATTGTTCTGGTTTGAACACTAAATAAACTGTCTTCAACTAAGCATTCACTAAGTATTCAATTTATTCTCATACAGGTTTTACTTCCATCATCTGCTGCATTTTTGAATTCCAGTGTTTGTTCTTGGGTTTTACCATTGCAAGTTGTATAAGGAAAAGTTGGGAGTGGTGCAGTGGCCTAAAGGTGGAGCTCTCGCCTCATAATCAGGAGGCTGTGAGTTCGATCCTAGGTAATGGCAGATATTTCTCTCTCTGGGCACAATGAATAATTGTCTCCTGCAAACTCCATGGATGGATCAGGAAGGGCATCTGTAAATGCTCAGCTTCATTCAGTCCCTCCAACTCCACCCCTATGCAAAGAATTACAGGGTCTTTAAAAGAAAAAAAAAGACAAAGTTGGCTTTGGAGAATAAAGAAACTAAAATTAGTTACGAAGTTGTTTTTTTTTGCAAACTGTTCCATTGATTCAATTATTGGCATTGATACTTGCATGTCAACGTTTCACAAGTATGAAATTCACACTTCCTATAAATTTAAACTGATGCGGTAATTAGCCACTATGTTCCATGAATCGAGAAACTCCGTTGGAGCATTTAATTTTCTCATTGTTAAGATTCTGTGATTTTTCTACTGCAGATTTGACGTATCACCCTTCCTTTTCTTACTCTCTGCTCGGTGTTGAGCTAATTGATTGATTATATGCCTTCAAGTCATTTTCGACTCTTACCGACCACATAGATAATTTTCTCTGGGATGATCTATCTCTAGCCTGCTATTTCAGATGCAATGTAACTGAGTCCATCCGCTTGGCTTGCTGGCCATCCTCTTCTTCTTTTTCCTTCCAGGTTTTCCAACAATTCTTCTTCATAGGGCTGGGTCTTTGCATAATGTGAAGTAGGATAATTTGAACCAAACATTCCATTTATTCTTGTGTAGGCTTTCTTTCATCCTAAGCTTCACTTACCATATCCAACAACCCAATCAACAAATATACAATTTCTTTTTTCATATTCTTATCTTTCTTCTTGATCACTCACTCACTCACTCATTCACTCACTGAGAAGGAACCATCTGGTTTTCATGTCTCCATTGTGTTGCACTTCCCACATGCTGTTCTTTGTTGTTGCTTCTCAGTGGTGGGATTCAAAATTTTTAACTACTGGTTCTGTAGTGTGGCTTGGTGGGCGTGGCTTGGTGAGCATGGCTTGGTGGGCGTGGCTTGGTGGGCGTGGCTTGGTGGGCATGGCAGGGGAAGGATACTGTAAAATCTCCATTCCCTCCCCAC
>JAOYMU010000292.1:43241118-43251365 GCA_025802295.1 Psammodynastes pulverulentus | reverse complement strand
TCATGAGGGTACTAGCAATCATATACAATTTAAATTCTGCAATGAAAATTAAGATTAGGGTTATGTAAGACTTTAAGAAGAACTTAAAATACCAAATTGCACCAAACCCCGAATTAAGACAACAGGTGAAAAGGATAAGATAAAAACCCAGTAATTTTGCCTAGAATTAAAATAGAATATTAAAATAAGGGTAAGATAGAAATACATTTTGGAGAATATTTGGCTGGTATGCAAAACTCTCGGTTGACTCATTTTGGATCAGGGAAAAGAAACTAGAATGAGAGGTGGGAAATAGGAAAGTGTAATATGCTACTGCCCAAACCCCCTGGGTATTTTCATGCACACTTTTCATATGTACAAATTCCCATATTCATGTGTATATATTTCCTTGAATGAATGCACATTTTACACTAGAGACTCATTAGAAATACACTGCATTCATTAGTCCAGATGTAGATATTAAACAAGGAATCACCACACAAATTCTAAAATGGTCAGCAAAACCTCATAGACATTGTGAAGAGCAGCTAATTATTTTACTGGCACTCTCTGTTTTCTATTTATTATATTGTGTTTATTTCATATGCATTCTTGTTCATCTTACAGCATGTAATAACTCTCTCTCTCTCACACACACACACATCACACACTCACACACACACATAATTTTGTTCCTACTTTCAGGACCAGAATGAGATTCATAGAAATGCAAACTTTGAGAAGCAATAGCACATAACATTTTAATCAAATCAAATCACCCCCTACAGTCAGAAATGAGTGGACAGGGAAATCTTTATATTGTACAATATGTGAACCCCCTGTATATGCAGTTGGATTTGGGCTTTCTGTGGAGTGTAGGCATCAACCCATAAGTATTTGCATCCTATTGCATAAAATGACATTCTGGCAGTACAAAGATATGTAAAGCTTGAACAGTGACATTTTCTTTCATATTTAAAAAAATATATATAAACCACAAAGTTGATACAAAATTAACTTAGAATATAATTTATGTGTTTATTAATCTAATAAATTTTAGGATTCTTTTTGCTGAGATAAAATAGCAGGTATGATTTCCTTCTCTGATGAAGCTTGCATATGTAAGGTGAAATAAAATATTAAGATACCTTTAACGTTCATTGTCAACTGAACCAGAAGTTGTTTTGACTGCTCTTCAGGAGTCTTTCATCTCTCCTTAATGGATTCAAATTACAATATAAATTCAGTGCAAACCTACTGCTATCATTTGTTCCATTTCTAACTGGGAAAAATAATAAATTAATAAAGTGAAGCTAAATTACTGTTTATGGGTGATTAAAAAATAAAATAAAGTTATATTCATATTTCAAATAAATAGATTTGGTTCATGTCAGCAATTCACCTAGAAGGGAGTTGAATTATAATGCAGTTAGCAATTCCAATTAAATGCACATTTGTGTAGTATACAATTAATTTCAACCTCTAAAATATAGTGTGCATGTAAGGAATATTAAGGAAATGTAGCAATGCTTCATACTTACCTTTTGTAAAGTATGCATAGCCTGAAAGCTTGTGCATTTCAAGATACATTTTTAATTACATTAGCCAATCTTTCATTAAATTATTCTCAGTGTTTTAGGGAAGAATGCATCGTTGAACAATGATTTATCTGACCAGTTTGGGGGAGCACAGTTCCAATCCATTGGCATCTTTTTCTAATTTTTTATTAAAAAATGAACAGAAAAAGTTGCCAGATGCTGTTTAGCCTTTGAAGCAAGGATATGAAAATTCCATACCTAATACATTTGAGCAGATGAGGGACTGTCCCTAACTCAGTGTAGCAGCTTCTATCTGGAGGTGCCAGGGGATTTTCAAAATTGGCAAAATGATGGGTAGAAATGTTGATACAAACCCTTTTATACAAGCTTTGATATTGCAAGTATGTTCAGAAGGGGCTTGGCTTCAATACTTCACACCCTCTTAGCAATTTTGATTTCTCCCTGCATATCTCACTGGCTTCAGTAACACTACTTTAGCAAATTCCAAATTCATTGATATTAAAAGGAAGGTGAGATTACACTTGGGGACATGGTGGCCTAGTAGTTTCCTAGCTTGTTGACTGGAAGGCTTGCACTTCAAAACCCAAGCACCATGTGATGGAGTGAGCTCTCACTCTTGCTCCATCTCCTGCCAACCCAGTAGTTCGAAAGCATGCAAATGTAAGTAGATAAAAAGGTACCATTTTGGTGGGAAGGTAACAGTATTCTGTGAGCCTTGGCAAATAGTCATGTCAGTCACATGACCATGGAAGTATCTTCAGACAACACTGGCTCCCTCAGCTGCAAAATGGAAATGAATATTGCCCCTTAGAGGTGGACACGATTGGACAAGGAAAACGTTTATCTTTTTTTTAAAAAAGACTACACTACTACATACAAAGTACAAGTAGATTAGTTTCTGGTGTAATCTAAAACCTTTTTTGCATGAAGATCCTCTAGCCTTCTGAGTGCTTTAGTAATAATATTGTCACCTTCTGACTAGTAAGTCAGCTCCATTTTTCGTTCATACCTATTAGTGGGGCAAAGCAAGCAAAACATGAAGTGTGTTACTGAAACTGTATAATAATGACAGGTTCCTAATGACCTCTTTTTAATTATTAAATATAGAGCTGCAAAGTAGGTCATTATTTCTTAAGGGTTACCATAACCCCATATTAACCTGCATAATAATTGCAACTTTCAGAATAGATATGAGAAGAAAAAAAATAACCTTTTCAATTACAGTTCTACAAACAGACACTTCTTACTCCCTTGTTAACTGAACACAGATTTGCTGTGGTGTTTTTGTGATTTTTACTGAAGTAGCCAAAAGTGGCTAATGTTGCTTTTGTTTATAACAGGTATAAACTAGTTTACTATTCAGGAATATCTGAATACATCTTGTTTAGACACACAGTCAGTGTGGCAATGGTTTGGACTTCACATGGCAATGGTTTGGGACAAGTCAGAAGAGACCCACTGAAAACATTAGTACTTATGCTTATCTACTTTCAATCCATACACTTTATTCTCTATCAAAGATAGTATTTCTGTAATAACTTTTAAGAATAATCAGGGCTTTTTTTCGGCCGGAACTCAGCGGTACTGCGTTCCGGCACCTTTTCCGAGTCCGCGTCACGTGACGCGTCTTGACCAATCGCGCGCTATCACTTCCGGGGTTTTTTAGCGCGCGATGGGGGGAGCATTCCGGCACCTTTCGGCGCCGAAGAAAAGCCCTGAGAATAATGAACAGCAAAGTTCCACTATTCCTTATATTAAAGGTTCCTTTTCTATGTGTTGCACACGTTGATGACTTAAGTATAATTATTAACTTTATCACCCACATTTCTATTGTCAATTCCTTACTGTCAAGATAGTAAAAGCATTTTAGTGGATAGCAAGAGTGTCTTCAGGTAGGCCGAATGACCTTCAGTAAATGATTAATTCTGCACCATCTTGCTGAACAATATTCTCCTTTCTCATATGGAACTCTTTTTGCTGTCTTTATAGATTTAAAATCAACTCTCAATACAGATAAGCTCTGGAAGAATCTTCTATTGAGAACTACCTATTACTGCTCATCAATTGACTCTATGAAAACTGATTCTTCAAATTCACATGCAACCTTAAGGAGGATCGAAAACCAATGTCCGTTTAGAAAGAGGTGATTTGTGGCTGAATTTTAGCCCTCATATTTTATATATTTAGCATTAACTCATTAGTTAAAAAGTTCACACATTTTGTTTATCTTGCGCAATGCTAACCAAGAGAACTGTATGCTTTTTAAAATTATAAGCAGATGTTACATTCTTTCTATGATACTAGTAGACATGAGAAGAACACTACATGAATTGGCCAGCTATTGCAAAACTGAGATATAAATTATTTAGCCAACCAAAATTATGTTTTGGCAAAAAAAAAAAGAGGGGGGGACCCCCCCCCAATGTGGCAATTAGATAGAATCAAATTAAACAAAGTGTTTGAAATACTTGGATCAATTTTGGATTGGTCTTGATCAAAAACCTGGATTGGTTGGGAATTATGGGTTGATAGAGCCATATAAGCAAGGCTGCTATTAGATTTTCTTTTTAAATTTAGGACAGTTATTATGTCCCTGTATATGATACAAAGATGGTTTCTCAATTGCTATACTTAATATTATTTATATTTAATAAATACACAAACAAGAATCTTCCCCAATAAATTTATGAAATTTGGAAAGATTTTTCCCCCTCAAGAAATTTCCGATGCACAAATAGGGTGGAAAATTGTGAAAGGCAATTTTGCTTAGTTCCATTTACCACACTGACAATATTCAGATATTGTCACATACATTGGTTCTTGAAAAGTGATTCTGGTCTGTGAGTATAACAAACCTGTCTTTATATCTTGACTACTATATGGAGATTTTCCTCATTGAAATAACTTACCAAAATAATACCTGATCTAAAGTCTCCTAGAAAATTCAATGATCCTGGAAATTTGAAGTTGTCTTTTTTGATTCCTGTCTAGTGCCTTAATCAATCCTGTTCCATGTTGCTCAGATTGCCTGTTATGGATAGATGAGCAGCTTTTTTGACTTGGATTCAATTATTCATGGTATTGATTTTTACTGAGGGCATGCCAGTCAATTTCTCTGACCCCTAGGAATTAGGCAGTGGCAAACCATTTTTGAAAACCTTGCCAAAAATACTTGTCCAGGCAGTGTGTGAGAATCAGACAGAAATGAAAAGAAGGAAAAAGGTGCTTGATATATACAGCTTAGATTCTCTATTAAAATGAATGTTTTATATAAAAATGTGCAACATGTCAAGAATTTTGCCATAGACTCTATAACATTGATTTCTCCTTCAGAAAAAAATCACTGCAGAGACTAAAAACTGCCAAATTCAATATTTTCTATGCCTTCAGAATGGTAGATTGGACATTTTTTTAAAAGTATAGTAATGGCATAGTAAAAGGTCTTTGGGAACATCTAATCATGGAAAAAATAACATATTTTTTAGTCAATGGTCCTTGTTTAGATGCTGCTGACTGTAAGGATTATGTATGACCTAAACCTCTGAAGTTAGATCTGAGTGAACCTCAAATGTTTTCCATACTGTAACCTTAAACTACTTGATTCCTATGTGTAAAATGGTCGGAAATGAAGGTGGTTTCAGAAACTCTCTTCCTGATTTCTTCTTATTTTCTCCGTATAGATCAGGGGTTCCCAACCAGGGGTGCCCATGATATTCCAGGGGGTGCAAAAACTTAGGTTTAGAAGTTTCAAAATTATAGTGTATATGTATAATTCAAACCAGGTATTTACTTTTGTAAGGGGTGCGAGAATATATCAGAAGCGTTCTAGGGGTGCGGGGTATAGAAAAGGTTGGGAAGCCCCTGATATAGACAGACTGATGTTCTATCCAGATTAGGTTTACCAGGGACCATATTTGTGGATTGTCCAGCTTCTTCAGTTTACCCAACATGTTGGAAAATCGATAACTTTTCTTTCTATGGGTTGGTCTTTAAGGACATGTGGGTTTTGATGACGGATCTTTTGTATGCATTCCCTCCTTTCCCTTTTGAGTTTCACTTGTAATTTGACATTTTCCCATATGTGTATCCACCGGTGGACCAGAAAATGACAAAATAAAGAAAAGAAAATTTTATCATTATTTCTCTCATTGTTATAGAGACCTTGTAGCCTATTCCTTCACAATTCATGTTTAGGAAAAAATAAATAAACTCCAGCATTTCACTAGTCCAGTAGCCTAGAATAAAATAGCCATGGGGGGCAATGACTGCATTTGGGATGTGTACATGTGGGTATGATTCTACTGTATTATAACACACAGTAGCCAACTGTAATAAAGGGACTTGCTCTCAAGTGCAGAAAATGAACTGAACAACAGCATCTGGAAATTTAAGAAAATTTTCTTAATTTTCTTAAATTTTCAACCATGGCCTTGGGGTAACATAATAGGTTGCATAGATTTTAGAATGTTGTTTGGAAATAATTGGTTGGAACACAACTACTTTGCTTGGTAAAATGCTTTCCAGACATTGTAAAAGGATGTCAAACCTTTTATCAAACTAATCTTATCTCAACCATTAATTCTTCTCCCATTTCCATTGTAAGGACATCTTAGGTATGACAACTGCTGATCCCCCACCCCACCCCCTGCTTCTGTTCTAATCTCAGTTTTCCAAGGTATAGCTAGGAAAAGTGAAGTAATTTAGTTAATTACTTTTTCATTGATAAGATTTATTGCTGATAAAGCTTATTAAATTGTTTTATTATGTGAATGCCTTTACAATTTGCACCAGCACTCTGTCAGATAGGTCATAAGAAGAAATAAAAAGTAAGGTAATAACTCACCAAGGCTATTACAGATGGCAGAACTGAGGTAGGATTAGAAAGTAAATTTCCAACTTCAAACTTTTAAAAATGTACTACAAGGATTATGACTTCATTAACTGAGTTATGATAAACCTTATCTATACTGTCCTTCTCCAACCTGAGCCCATAATATTGACCTGTATACAGAAAACAGATGCTGTGCACCATACTAATGAAGTTATGCCGTGTTATTCAATAGAAATTAAAAAAAACAAGAAGTTTGCACAGTATACTAAAAATATAGCTTTTATTTATAGCATGGGACAGATGGCCTATCTAGTAATTACACAACACTTCCATTTGAAACTCACAGTGGATTAGACTTAACACATTATACATAAGAGCAAAGCATATCTGTTGTCAAGACTGTCATATTCAGAAAAAAGTGATATCAGAAAATAAAGATGTAAACAATGAATGCCATTAGATTAACAGTTAATGTCCCCTTTCTCTAATATACTCTTCCTGGGCTCAAAGGAAAACAGTACTATTATAGAAATAAAATGATTAAATTTTGTGAACGTCTTTCAGAGTACATACATGTAATTAAAGATACTTTCCTGAGAGAAGAATTCTTCAGCCTTCCATCCGATACATATTACCTACCCACTTACTCAAGGGGATGAATAATATGCATAAGAGAATAAACAGAAACTTGATCAAATTTTTAAAGCCAATAAAACTACTTCCAACTGAAATTTTATTGAGGTCTGAATCTACCCAAGGAGGTACAAATAAGATCCTATTTAAAGTAAGGATCTTTTGGACTCTTGACAAAGTTACCTATTTTGCTCTAAGGATACCAAATTCAAATTTCTTTGTTCTTATCAAATAATTAGTTTACTAGGGAGAAAAACACAGAATTCACTCCCAGAGCCTCCAAGTAGGGTTGTCTCAAATCCTGGAAAATTCTTGTCTGTCATGAAAGAAAGTACTTCCCTATGTAGTGACTTATTATTGTCACAATAATTAATTTATTCAGTACATGGAAAAGATATACTAACATATCAGCCTAGATTACTAATTTAAAGCTGTAAAGAAACCATACTTAACCTTCCAAGTACCAGATAGATACCTGTAGCTGCTGCTGATTCACTTCTGTTTTTATGAAATGGTAAACAAGATTACAAATGCCATTTTATGGGTGTGCTTCTTTTGCTTTTTCCTGTCTATTTCTGAGACATTATATCTCACTGTGCCAGCCAGTTGTGTGCCTCTGCTAAATTATTAACTAGTGAAGAATGTAGCTGGTAATTCACAACCTAGACACAACCACAATTTCCCACAGAATAAAACATCCTAGCTTGACAACCAGCTATGCCAAAATTCCTGGCACCTCAAAAGATATAATTTTATGTTGGAATAGACTATCACTTGCAGCAGAAATTAAGTTCCTTGCTGGACACTTAAAAGCTGCTGTGCCACCTTTTCCACAGCCTTTTTATCTAGGCTTAAAAAAAAGATGGAATATTTCAGGAATTTGAATGTGAGTATATATTTGTGAAACTTGATATTCAGCTGAATTTTGCAAGTTAATGATCTCGAGTGGACCAAGAACCCTGGGATTTTTCACCTCATTCTGCTGAAAAATAAAAAATAAAGCAGCTGCTGATGTATTAATGCTTAATCTTAAATTTTGAAATAAATCAAACTGGTTTGCCCTTGAAGCTCAAATCACAGACCTTGATCAAATCACTCTCTTTGCACATAAAACTTCCATTCGATTTTTAATTAGGGTTGATTTGGACAGGTCTATTGAATGTATTCCAGAATGCATTTGTATGGATATTTCCCATACTAACAGATAAGTTCTGAATTAATATTATTTGTTAAAATATTTATGGCCAGTTGTATATCAGCAAATCTCAGTAAAGATTCCAGTCAGTGATATGATTCAGAATGATAAGGGAAATATACAGCCAACATAATTATCAATAAAAAAACAATAATGATAAAATAACTGTTAAGCTGTATCTAAGAAGATATAAAAGCGTAATAAAAAATCAGGTTTAATTTTATGCCAAAACAGAGACAGATTTAATACTGAAAGACTTATTCTTAGAGTAAAAGTCTAACTTAAAAATAATTTTTAAGAAAGTAAAAATCTGGGATGGGATTAGAAATTGTATGAACTATTCTAAATATCCAGAATTCAAGAAATGATATGGAAAGCATATATCTCATATCTATATAAATGGACAAATAGAAATGGACATTGAAAAAGGCTTATCAAATGGCTGTTAGAATAGGAGCAAATACATTAAAATCTAAAATATTTTTCTTTATCATAACCTGTTGCTGAGTAGGTAGAAACCTTTGGATGGCTATAACCAGAAAGCACATTCTATAACATGCCTTCCTACTTTTGGTTTTATTTATTCTGGTTATGACAGCTATTGCAGAGATCTCTTTAATGCAAACATATTAGTGACACCAATAGTAGGAAGTCAAAGTACACATACTGGATTCCTGGCAATAAATATTTAAAATCAACATTTCTTTAAATTTGCAAATTCCATTTCAAGTCCCTCTTCTGTCACTTGAAAGATTGAAAAAAATTACAGAATCTTTACCTGGACTGTTTTTAAACATAGAATCAATACATTTTAGCTATTCAAACTAGAAGTTGCTTTTTAGTATAAACTGATAACATGGTCCTGCTCTTGAGTTATCTTCTCATGACAAAGATAAATAAAGTATTAATTTGCCATTAAATAAAACTAAATTTATCAGAAATCAGAATATCTCTGAGGTTAATAATGTCCCCTAGGAGATCTGAAGTTGGATCAGGACTGAGTAGTGAAGAAATGAGTGAAACATTGCTTCTATCCTAAATAATAGATGGATAAAGAACATGCCAAACTGAAAACACTTGGTGAGAAGACACAAATGAGGTCCATATAAACATAAATTTCAAGACTGAACTTTCTATCCTGCTCTCATTTACAATTGTAAAAATCAAGTCATACTGAGATATTTCAGGAGTTTCTTTCACTTACTGATGAGTTAGGAGTGTAAGAACATAAAAGTGTTCTTGTTTCAAAGTAAAATAAAATTTGATCAAATTCATTATATTATTTTTGCAATGGCAAACCAGAAGCACTCGTGAGAAGGTAATCAATCTTTGATATCAGGATTAGAATTTATTAGCCCCTGTTTCCTTTTCACACACTGCCACCACACAGTTTGAGTGACTATTTAGAATTCGTGATATAAAGAATAATGAGGAGCAATCAGCATTTAACATCATTGAAAAAGGAAATGCCATTCAATATATTACTTGCCATATTAAAATAATATAGGGGAAAATAGCCTAGTGCCTTCAAATACTTTTTCTTTTAAAGTTCAATTATCTCTTGATGCAGTACTAAGTGAGACCAATAAAACGAAAGTATTGAAAGTGATCTTGGAGAAGATCTAATCTGGACCACTGACTACAGTGGGTATTCCAGATAAACTAATTGCCAGAGTTGATATTCAGCAGGTTCTGACCAGTTCTGGAGAACTGATAGCAGAAATTTTGAGTAGTTTGAAGAATCGGTGATAACCTTCCCGCAGGAGTGGACAGGAAATGGAGATTTTACAGTATCCTTTCCCTGCCATGCCCACCAAGCCACGCCTGCAGAACTGGTAGTAAAAAATTTTGAATCCCACCATTGTTACCAGCCTATGCTTAAACAACTCCACCATAATGGTTATCATGCCCTAGTCACCTCCCGCCTGGACTATTGTAATGCTCTTTACATGGGGCTCCCTATGAAGAGCACTCGGAGACTCCAGCTAGTGCAGAATGCGGCTGCGCGAGTGGTTTCGGGGGCATCACGGTTTGCCCCCGTGACCCCTCT
>JAOYMU010000292.1:43216005-43226776 GCA_025802295.1 Psammodynastes pulverulentus | reverse complement strand
CCCACCCCTGCCAGAGGCCCTAGGCTGATGGAATGCGCAGAAGCCCGGTGGGCACATGGCAGTGAGGGGGAGACCCCAGCATATAAAGTCCTACATTTTCCCAAAGTAGCTTCCCATATAAAATAGGCCTCTGTTTTTCTGCCTTAGTCATCAGTGCTGCTTTTCATGCTTACCTTATTGTTATGAATAGTGGAGTGCATTCGTCCTGATCCCCCTTTTCTATTTACAGATGTTGGGGGTGGGGTGGGAAATACAGAAGAATTTTTCAGCACAGTAATTGGTGTAAAACCTGAAAACGCCAATCATGTATTGCATTCGTGGCATGGGCCCACAGCTTGCACCTTTCTTAGCTCTGCACAAAAGATTTTTCAAGGACAATTCATACAAAAGCTTTCTGCATATATAAATTATAATTAGCTTTGCTGCAATGGAAAATGCTGAACTGAAATAGTTAAAGGTGATGGAAAGATCTGATATGTCTCATTTAATTTTTTCCCCTAAACATTTAATATCCTTCTGCTTTACAAATTTATGGGTCTTAGGTTCATGATTTGTAATCAAAGACTAAAAAAACGCCTCTTATTGTTGTAGATAAAATGTCAGTTTGATTTAATCCCATTTTTTGAAGTTATACTTGGCTAACCATACCTATTATTTCAGCGAAGACTATAGTCATGCTCTCCATATGTAATATAACTTCAGATAAGAATACACACCATTGCAGTTGCCTATGAGCTATATAAATGTCAAATGCAGCGTGACATGAATATTACATTCACCAACGTTCCTATTTTTACTTCAGAAGTTAAAATTCTGGGGTGTAGCTAATATTTAGATTAGGTCTTTTCTGGAATTTGTGTATTCCTAATTCATTTAGATGCATGCTACTAATGCTATGAAAATTGAAATAAACATAACATTTAGGGAATAACTATAGATGGGAGTTTGGCATAATAGAGTGGGTGCATGATCTATGAGCTAATATATAGAAAAAATGGGAATTACAGAAAGAGCTAGGTATCATATGTCTTAAAAGTCTCGATCCCATGGCTGAGTTTTTAACATAGTTCTTGTACAGTACATCATAGCCTGTACATCATGCCATCATGTGTTAAAATTAATCACTTTGTCCCCAACCCCCAATTTCCCATGTCTGCTACGCTGCCTGGTTGTGCCAGAGGGATGTTTCTGGGAAGAATGAGCAAAGAATGTTGGATATACTGCATGCCAGCAGGATCACCCAAGATCCCAGCTACCCAGCTAAAGCAAGCAGGCATCTTTATTAGGCAGCAGGAATATAGGAAGATGTTAGAGGCAGATGACTATATTGTGATAATAGTACAGCTATCATTTCATACTGAAAAGGAAATGATAAACCACTCTCGTATGTTCCCAGATAGACTAGATTGTGGTTAATGATCTACTGCATGATGAAGATCTCGCAGGTCAGAGGACAATCAACATGCTAATGAACATCATTGATAGTGAACTAAGGAGATCAAGATATGAATTTTTGAAAAAATGGTTAAGGATATAATGTGGAAAAAAAAACAGCCAAAGACCAAGACATAGAAGAAACTAAACTAAATGGATGACAAAACAAATGGAAATTGCCAAGAAGAGGAAAGAAGCTACAACAAAACAAAAAAGAAGGCCAAGATCTCAAAAAGGACTGAACAAATCGCAGAGACAGATGTTACAAGATGCTAGAAGCAGTATTATGATGGTTTCTATAAATGCATCAAAGATGAAAAACAGAACAGAACAGAAAAAGAAGGGAAGTCTTCCAAAACTCAGAAAATATTTCAACTTCAACCTCCTATGCTAAAAGATGCTGCTAGTTATACAGTACATTGGTTTAAGGAAAATCAGAACAAAGACAGGAGTATACCCAAACTCTATATAGTAGAAATTATATATAAAAGATCTTAGAAGATATTCCCTATTTACAAGAATCTCTAGCATTACAAGATGAATTTATATCAGCACTTTACAGAAATTGATGGAATAGCTACAGAAATATGGCAAGCAATAAAAGAAAGCTCAATAAACATTGTGTACAAACTGGAGAACAACACAGTGGCCAAGAGACTGGAAGAGATGAGGCTATATGCCAATGCTGTAGTAAAGAAAGGAGATGTAACAGATTGTGCAAACTATCACACAATATCCTTAATTTCACATGTAAGCAAAACAATGCTTAAGATCATTTGATACAGATTGGAGCCCTACATGGAAAGGGAAATGCCAGATGTTCAAGTTCATTTTGGAAAAGGCTGAGGAATAGGAGACATGATTGCTGATGCATGCTGGATAATCAAAACAGTCAAAGAATAAAGAGAAGTTAATGTGCATTACATTGACTACAGAAAGGTCTTTGGTTGACTATATGAAGCTGTGGAATGCCCCACAATATTTCATTGCCCTCATGTGAATCCTATACAGAGATTCCAGTCCAGGAAGAATATGGTGAGGTAACTGCTTCAAATACATTTTTAAAAAGGAGACAATGCAGTATGCTTTCTCCTTATTTACTTCTCCTATATATTGAATATATATTGAGGGAGGCTAGATTGGAATAAGATGAACGTGGTTTTAAAATTTGAAGAAACATTGAACCCTTCACTATGCTGATGACACTACTCTGATAGCTGAAACCACCATGTAGACCAATAGCTGCAAGCTGTATTAATGAAAGTGAAGAAGCATATGAAAAAATTGGCTAAGATTAAATATAAAGAAGGCCAAGCTAATCAGAACAGGTAAAGCAACCAGCTTTGGAATTGTCAATAAAGATTAACATTAAGCAAGTCTGAGATTTAGATTCAGAATTTTAAGTTAAGTCTTCAAAGAAATCTGCCCATAGGATGTTTCTGTTAATTTCTCTTTCAACCACATTATTTAAAAAAAAAACCCAGCTTTTTATATTTCACATTTATGAAAAAAAAATGTTGATAAATGCTTTTAAAAAGAGAGAAGCAAATAACATCTAAATGTCTGCAAGAAAAAGAAACAAGCTCATAGAGCAACAAGGACCCCTCAAATAACATTTGGATGATTTGGGAATTACTGTACCAAAAGCACCTTCTTGCCGTAAAATGATGAGTTTGACTTTCTTGCCATTTATAACTGGTTTGTACAACCTTGCTGTCTCTCTGCTCTATGCAAGATCCCAAGCATTTAATCAGTCAATAGTACAAACATTACTTAGACAAAAAACACTAATTTGATTGACTGAATCCTAAACAGTCTCAAACCATGGAAACATAATAGAGAATTTATACAGTAAGAATGGTTCAGTGGAAACACAATCATTTAAATTCACAAACTTTCTGAGTGCAGGACAAAACAGTCCATAGATGATCTGAACTTTCTTCTCTTTTTATTTTTAAATGAGTCTATCATATGTTGCCAGCAAAAATGGGACTGCACTCAGTTCTTTGATCTCTGCTGTAGGCTCTTCTTATCATCACCCATACTGAATCATTTTGATGAGTCTATGAGCACAATTGCTCTAGTGTTCCTCTTGACTTCTCTTCATTCTTTGTGCTTACAAGCCCTATAATAATGGAAAATGGTCTCTCATACATCTTCTCAGATTAACTCTTCTAAGTAGAACCACATACGAACATGGTGGCTCAGTGGCTAAGACGCTGAGCTTGTTGATCGAAAGGTTGGCAGTTTAGCAGTTTGAATCCCTAGTGCTGTGTAACAGGGTGAGCTCCCATTACTTGTCCCAGCTTCTGCCAACCTAGCAGTTCAAAAGCATGTAAAAAAATGCAAGTAGAAAAATAAGGACCACCTTTAGTGGGAAGGCATTTAGTTATGCTGGCCTCATAACCGGAGACATCTTCGGGCAGCACTGGCTCTTCAACTTTGAAACGGAGATGAGCACCGTCCCCTGGAGTCAGGAACGATAGCATATATGTGCGAGGGGAACCTTTACCTTTAAGTAGAACCGCATCTATACTTCCAAGCTAAAATAAGCTCATTTTCAATATAACAAATAAGGCTGTGGTAAGTCATGAAAAACCAAACCAAACCATGGAATATACTAGCTTGCTGTAGGGGTTAAAGTGTTGGACTTGGACTGAGAGCAGACCCATAAAATTCACTGAATAACTTTAGGTCAGATTATAGTTGGACTTGGACTGAGAGCCCATAAAATATATATCTCCTTCTTTTACAATTAACTCAAAGCAGCAAACATATCTAACACACCTTCCTTCTCCTATTTTCCTCACAACAACAACCCTGTAAGGTGGGTTGGGCTGAGAAAAATTGACTGGCCCAAAATCACCAGCTGGTTTTAATGGCTGGGGCAGGACTTGAACTCATGATCTCCACTTTCTAGCCTGTTGCCTTAACCACTAGACCAAACTGACTCTAAGATGTTCTTATTTTGTTCAATCTGAGTCTTGTTTAATTGGAACTGTTTTTCATTCTCTGCAACAGTGTTAGAAATCAATTTGTTGTCTTCTTTGAGATTCAGTTTTCAATTTGATTGGGGGGGGGAGCAGATAAAGGAGAATATTTATAGTTCAGGGTTGAAATGATGGGTCCTTGGTGCTCTCTGAGCTTGGTTGTTTTCTTGCAGACATTTCATTACCTAAACTAGATAACATCATCAATCCTAGATTAGCACTGATGATGTTACTTAGTTTGGGTAATGAAATATCTGTGAGGAAACAGCCAAGCTCAGAGAACACCAAAGACCCTTCAAAAAAAGCAGACTTATAGTAACCTACATTATTAGTACATATTTCAGCAAAATATATTAATGGAATTCAGTAGAGTTTAGTTCCATATAAATTTGTTCAGGATTGTTGTGGAAGAGTTAAGCCAACCACAATTAAAAGATTGAATCTGTCTATATGCCAGAATGATACAGCATGGATCATGTCTCACCTCCATTTATTTCCCTATATTACGGTACTTTCTATTAGATGCTTTGAAAAGTATTTCTATTTTTACCTTCTCTTTCATTGTTTCCAAAGGAATGGAAAATATTAATATGCCCTGAATGTGCTGTAGGCAGAGAACTTATGGAAGCATAAAGAGACCTGAATTCAATTGACATCTATAGAAAGTTTTTTGTGGGGAACCCACCATTATTTGACAAGCTATCACTGTTCCTATCATTATCATGAACTATCCAGGTCCATTTATATTTGTGGAATTTCAAGGAGGCATGTGAGGTTCCCCAAATATAGACTACATTCCTATCCAATTTATTCAGTAAGCAAACTTATACAGTACAATAAGACTTTAAGAACTGTTGTTAAGTGGCCATCCTCTTCTTTTATGTTGTTTTCATCTTATGGCCTTTCATTTGTCCTGTTTCATTCTGTCTTTTCTCTTTTGTTCCACTGAAGTACAGTCACATTGACTTATTGGTAGTCCTCCATTCATTGTACTCTCTTTGCTTAACTCATGTTCAAAGGACGATATTCTTCATTTTTGACTTTTAATCGGCTACAAAATCCTGGCTCTGCTTTTCCACTGAAGAATCCCAGTGGGGTGTTTGTCTCACTATACCAAAGTCTGTTATTTGGCAACGATTCTAATTTCTGAGCCAGATGAACCAGGCTAGCAACAGGCAGCATATCTTCTGGAAACAAAAGGGCCAGAGCGCTAGTTCCCAATTAATGACCCAATCATCCATTTTTCCTTGCTGCACTTTTTCCTCCCAGACATTCCCTATTAAAATGCATGTGCTAACTGAAGGAGGCAGAGAACAGAGATGATGTGGGGGGATATACCATGTTTTGTGGCCATCATTCTGTTTTTTAAAAAGTAGGTTGTGCTCTTGAGCTACCTTATTCATTAATCATCTTCATGATTCTCATTACCAATCTCATTCTTTCTTTAAAATAGGCTCTTTAACAAGAGTGCTTTCGTGTCTGCTCTTTCTCAGTCCTCTTGGGGTTGGAAAGAAAAACAAATTAATTCTTTTTAGTGTTATTTCTTCACTTCTACAATCAATTAATTATCCTTGCCATATTATAGACCTTGCACAGACCTCTCCTGTGATCTTTCGCTCTTCAGTATAATAGGAGAAAATTGTGTCACTTCTATGAAAACTCTTGTGTAATTTACTTTATATGAATTGTACAGGCTTCAAGTTACTCAAATCTCACATTTTGTAAGGTGACTTAGAAATTGTATCTTGCATACTGTGTATTTGTATTGTGATACTGATTCAATGCACAGGAACATGAGTGAAATGTCTTTCTTTGACATTTTAAAGCAGCTGCACCTTTTCAGGTTTATACAGCTGCTTCATAAGCTGTTTCCAGATGTTTCCATATGTAACTCACAGCCACTCTGTTTCATTTTTTGTGCAGCTATTCTTCATTGTCTCTGTATGTAACTGTGTGCAACAATCACTTCCTTTTAAACGAAGCAAAATTATTATGTATACATATGCATGCAGAAGCAGCCGGGAGCAACTTTTGAAGATGCCACAACAGCACAAAAAAAGACATGATTCCTTTAATGATTAAAAATGATCTGTGTCACTGGTTGTTTGACATGTGTACAATAAATCCTTCAAAGCATTTGTACAACTCTGCTGACTTTGATTTTGAACCTTTTTAATTTTCTAAAAAACATTCTATTTGGGTCAACTATTTTTAATATTCTTCCAGAAGTATTTCTTTAAAACATGTGATATAAATAATAACTGAAAACAAACATGATAAATAAAATGAGAGAAATAGCAGGACAACATCTTTATTTAAGTAAGATGAAAGATATTTATTTATTGTTTAATTCCCTCTGCTTCATCCTGTGCAGATAAGCAGTTGTGTATTATGTCAACAAATGCAATGATTAATTGATTCCTCAGAATAAATCTGGGAGAAATCTTCTTAATCAAAATAATGCATAGGCATAGTCACTGGATTTATCTTAACAATATTATTCAAACCATTTAAATGTATAAAAATTACTCACAATTATGTCATATCAAGTTCTCATTTTAAATTCTGGGTCATACATATCTTGCAAACTATATTCAGGTCCTATGCTAGGATATATTGCTCAAATGTAGGGCTTGTATATACTTCCCAGATTGCCATATTTTAACCAGCACTCCCTAAAGAAGAACTGATGACAATGATTAGCAAGCTAATTTATATTTAGTCATGTGAATACTGCCGTTTTTGTTACTATAGAGTTTTTAGGATGATCAATTATTGTTCTCATTTCAGCAAAATAATATCTGGAAATATCCTATAAAGTAATGTTTAATTAAAAGTATCTTTATAAGGTTAACGCTTTGCTGAGACATTGATGAGTAGTTATTTTTCCATTGAGTATTGGTTAGCCTTCTCACCAATGTATAATGGTTCCTTCCAAAGCAATGTACAATGCTGTAGTAATCAAAATGTGCTGGCTTCAGTTGGTTATCTTATTTCTGCTAATTATATTTAGCAATAGTGCACCATGATCTAATGCACATGTGGCTGCATGGATGTAATCAAGTAACTTATTCACAATGAACCCCACACTGACAGAATCTATCCAATAAAATGAATAAAAATTATCCAGTAAGATGCTTTTATATCATAAAGTGCAATGGAGACCTTCACAAATTTACATCATTTTGCCAAAAGGTCTTAGTCAATTCTTCTCTTGATATGCTGGAATTTTAAAAAAACCTGGCAATTCGTTTATGACACTTGTAATTTTTTTATTGTTTTTTCAAAAAAACATTGGTTCTGAAGAACCAAAATCTTTCATTCAGTAGAGTATACTTTCATCCCATCTGTATAAAAATTTGAATAGGCAAATGGTCATGGTCACAGAGAACATTACATAATTACCCAATAATCCTATGTAATTTCAAACATGCAATAATTAGTTGTAGGGTAGGGCAGTGCATTCATTAACACTGCTGACAATATACTATAATCAATAGTATAATGTTTCTTGGGGTAAAGTAAGAGTTCCTACTGTGCAGCTGTTCAGCCTTTTGGAAGTTTATTAACCGTTTTCTTTAGTATCAAAATCTCACTGAATTCTAAAACAGAATTTTTAGGTTCCTAGCAGATCAACCACTTTTATAATTGAATTCATTCTTTTATTTTAAGAAAACCAAAGAAACCTTACAGTCTGGATCACAGCTATACAATTGCTGATCTGCCAAGAAGCCACTGAATTGTAGTTTATCTCAGATGGATTTCATAATCAGTTCCATGACATGGTTCCTGAAGGAACTTTGGGAATCTCAACGATTTAATTTAGGCATATTACTTATTGAGAGGGAATCTGAATGGAAACCCTTAGGCCCCAGTTTTAGAAAATGTTTTTAGATAATTATTGTAGATACCCACAAACCTCCTGTGCTTTATATATGGAGAAAAGAGACAGCCAATTCTTATGTGTGAATCCATATAGTCATTAAAATAAAATAATAAAATAAAATATAAAATAGCTTGCAATTATTCGAAATATGATAGAACAAGCACACATGTTTATAGACCTCAGAGTTCAAATTAGCTGGTTGTAAGATAATTAAACTAGAATACAACGGCTGATAAAGCAATGAACCCTTGTTATATATGAGCCAAGAAGTATATCCCATTTTTTCCGTTCTAATATGGTTTTTAGGACTCACTCTTTAGTTTATAAGTTTTTCTATCAATTGGGAGAAAATAATCATACTGCGGCTGGCTGGACAATCAGTACAGGTGATCTTATAAAACAAAACCATTAAAAGAGGCTTTAGACAGGTAAAGAACCATAACTCAATCTGTGAGTTGCTTTCTCATAACTTCTTCTAATACATTTTTTTTCTTT
Organism: Psammodynastes pulverulentus; assembly: GCA_025802295.1. Taxonomy (NCBI): domain Eukaryota; kingdom Metazoa; phylum Chordata; class Lepidosauria; order Squamata; family Psammodynastidae; genus Psammodynastes; species Psammodynastes pulverulentus. The sequence continues at coordinate 43,217,971 of JAOYMU010000292.1, read as the reverse complement.
ATTTAATAAAGCTAGATAAAAATAAAAAACAAAAAGAGGAAGTGAAATAATAAAAATTGTGTGTGTGTGTGTGTGTGTGTGTGTGTGTGTGTGTGTGTACGTTTTCATAAGTTTACAAGTCTTGGCGTATTTGGGTCTTTAAAAAAAAGAACATAATTGATTGGATCCCATACTTCTAGACTATGAAACAAAATGCTCTTTCCAGTTCTAAATGGAGTTGGATTCATTGGAGGTTCCAAATTTGATAGAAAAATAATTATTTGATGATTTCCTATTTTCCTAGGCTCCCAATGCTGCTTTACTCCACCACCACACCACCCAAAAAGGCATATTCCATTAAACAGATTTTAGGAAGAATAGGACTCTCAAGTAAGAAAGGCGGCAATCATTTTTTCGCCCATAACATTATCCAACTTGCATTGTATTGGTTTGCACCATTCACAGTTCATGAATTAGATCAAGACATATAAAAAGAAAGTAAACACTAAAGATGGGCCACCAATACTTCAACAATTATTTGCTCCAGGACATAGTGTTCTATGGGATCAATATTAGAATTGGGAAAAGCAACTGAAGGGGTATTTTATGAAGCATGTTGAAGCATGGAGATAGCCAAGTCTTTCAGAAGACTCAGCATGGCTGTTTTGAGGACTTTTGCAGATGAACTCTGTACATCTATACCTGTCCTGCTCTGTGGCTTTTCCGCACAAGCATCAATTATGCTGACACGTGCATAGAGAAAATCCTGGGAAAATCCACAAAATAACTTCATAACCTTTGCAGTTCAAGGCTGCATGCTTCATATTTTGTGGAAGCTGCATAAAATCATCTTCAGATATAGTTTTATACTTAATTAACATGTTCATCAGTGCAAAATCTCTTGCAGTAGCATCCAGTTTTAAGGTTGCTATCAGTAAAACTACAATTAGAAAAGTCAGCTTACATAGATTTAGGTTCGACAGAAAGTTTGGAACAAAACTTTTTGTTCATAGGAATCTGTTATGCTTTGTGTTGTCAACAGAAAATATGTTACAAAATAACAAAACAAACACAAATATCTCAAAAATGAGAACAACATTGGTTTGATAAACTGCTTTGAGTAATGACTAGGAAATAAAAGCAGTGTATCATTCAATCCAATAAACAAATAAATTTCTATTATCTAATAAATTGTTAAAAATACTCAATTACTTAACATAAAGGTAGGTCACTTAGAGCATACATTCTACACTAGAACTTAATACACACAGTCTGAAAGAACTCTCTTTTTTTTCTTCTAATTCAGAAAAAGAAGAGGTGTTGCATGCTTCGTTTCATCACTGAAGAATGGCCTAACAAAAGAGCCTGTTCCCCAAGGAGTATGATTATTTTGAGACTTCTGATACCTTGGAGCAACAATTCATCTATCATCCTAAAACAACCAGTCGGTTGCATTTTTGCTTAAAATAACTCACTTTATTAGGCACCAGCCTCTGCTCAAAAATATGGCTTTATGCCCTACAGATATTTAGTCACTCAACTGCAACTGATTGGGCTTATGAATTGGAGTTTTAAATACGTTATGATTTTGTTTGAAGATCATAAGCAGTAGGGAATGTATTTAATTAGATTGTGAATTGATGAAGGCTTTCTGTTGACTGAAACATAATAAATACAGTTCAAAGTACCTAAACAAGATAGATTTGTCACTCTTCTATGAGGTAGCAACAGAAGATTTTGTGTTGATTTGAAGTAATCATGGTATGAATTGAGCAAAATTAGCCACAACAGATCCTGAATGACTATAAACAAGAATATAAGTTATATACTGTATACACACAATATTGCCAGTTACTATTACCTAAATGTGAAAATAAGATGGAACAGTAATAGTAGTTCAGGAAATACATTTAGTTACACAGTTAAATACTTCTTCCTCTTTTTGTTCCTCCCCTTTCCCCTTCCCCTCCCCTTCCCTCCCTCCTCC
>JAOYMU010000292.1:43146919-43162130 GCA_025802295.1 Psammodynastes pulverulentus | reverse complement strand
CATATGATAATTGTAAAATTCAACATATCTTAAACAATGTATTTTTTTGTATTTTTGACCAATAAAACTTTTACTATACAGAAGAAGTAATGGATGGAAGCTTATCAAAGAGTCATCCAACCTAGAATTAAGAAGAAATTTCTTGTTAGTGGGAACAATTAATTGGTAAAACAAATTGCCTCCATAGTTTGTGGATGCTCCTCCACTGGAGATTTTAAAGAAGAGATTGGATAGCTCTTTGTCTAGAATAGTATAGTGTCTCCTGCTTGAACAGTCGGTTGGACTACATCAGAAGACCTCCAAGATCTCTTCTGACTCTGTTATACTGTTATTTCAGTAATGTCTTTCTTGGTTATAGTTGACTCAGTATAATAAAATTTAGGGGGGAAAATTAAAAGTAAATTTATTGAGTCACAAACATGATATATTTTACCCTGGGTGACATTTACAGTAGAAATTGCAATAAGTGTTTCAGCCAAAATGCTAGTTATTTAACAGGTTTTTTACCTTCCTCCTAATATATTTGGTGTATGTGGTTCAGTGAACATTCTGTTCAAAATAGATGCAGGGAATTGGCTTCTTGTTTAGTAATTGTAAAAGTTTTATGTAATTTTGATGTAGATCACATTATATATGCTCCCAAAAGATCTTTAACCTTTTTCCTAAGTGCTGTTATTTAACTTTTGATTTTTCTTTTTTCCATGACATATAAAGCAGTAATATAACTATGTCTCATGTGCCTTAATGCTGCCTCAAAAATGAATAAATGTGTATTTATACAGACAAAAAATCCTCACTCTTGTTGTATTTTCCTTTTTATTAAAAAGTGGATCTCTTAATAATGTTGTATTTTTTAAAAATAGATATTTTTAAAAGCTTTTTAAAAAATCTTTATTTTAGCTATCAATATTGTTTTTGGAATACAGTCAGATATATCAATAGTTGTTGCAGTGTTGACCCAGGGCGTGGAGGCTGTCAGGTCTGGATAGGGAAGAACTGGTTCTGACTCAATCCTGGTAAGATAAAAGATACTTTGAGTTTCTGGAGCCTCAGCTCTGGTAATGTGTCATTTTGGACTCCGTGGAGAGTGGCATTCCTCCAGACTGAACTGGTATAATTTGGGAGTTCTCCTAGATTCACAGCTTCTGTTCAAAGAACAGATGGTAAGCTCAACTAGAGGGTCTTTGCACAGATTCATTTGGGTGCTGATTGGATTTGGGCAAGGAAGCCTTCTCATGATCACTCACTCCTTGATTATTTTCTGGTTGAACTACTACAATCCATCCTACATGGGGCTTCCTTGAATACTACCTGGAAGTTGCAACTGCTCCATGATGTGGTACTGTATGCAATATTTGGTGCTAATGCCCTTTTTTTTAATATGCCATATTTGATTATTGTGGTTGTGGCTACCATCTTGACTTTTTTTTAACCTTCCTCTCATGGATGCACATAACTGTGTCATTAAACAATTACATCATCTCTACCATCATTCACTGCTAGATTTGTGTATCTTTATTTAGTAGCCTTGTTATAAAATTATCAGCTCCAAGATCTTCCAGCTCTTTTTCTGCAGTGTTAATGGCCAGGAATTTTTCAAATAAGAATTAATGATTGTTAGCATTTCGCACATCCAAGATGTCATGTTTGCTTCAAAACTGAAGTCCCAGTAATCAAATATGACTCCTTAAAATTAGTCTACATGCTATCGTCAATGTGACGAGTTTTATTTTAACTTTTCTAATTTCTTAACAATGACATTTAACATTCCTTAAAGGAGATGTTGTACAGGAGAACAATTTTCAGTAAGTTGAAAGCTATAAAATTCTCTTCTTTGAAGAGCTATTATGTCCTACTGTGCAGTGAAAAGAAAAGCGCTGGAACAAATTCCTGACCAGGGTATAGAATTGTTAAACTAAAAAGAAGTATACTTTCAAGTGTAGGTCTGACTAGAAAGTCATTTAATCCTTATATAAGCAGATTCTTATTGAACGAGATGTTTTTTCTTTCTTCTCTTTCATAAGAATGATGATGCAAAGCATAAAAGTTTAGAGAAGCTAAACTGAGACCTGCAGGGGATACCAGCAGCAAGATATTTCAGCATGAGAGTTTTGTCCTTGTGTTAGCAGAGCTTCAGCTCTATCCTTGCCATCAATGTGCAAATCTATAATACCTCAGTCTCTGTATAAGGTGCGCTATATTTTCGCCCCAAAGGCTTGGGATGATCAAATGTCATTAACAGAAAACTGACTTCAAATTTAAAGTATAGCCACTGGAAAGAAAAAGAATATTAGAAATAAGATTAAGAGCCATAGGACATCAACCATAAAATTACTTTTATTATTTATTTGAATTTATCAGCCATCCAGGTCCAATGGACTTTTGATAATCCCAAGCCTTTTGGGTGAAATTGTGTTCAAATACCTACAGTCTCAAGAGCCACTGTGGCCAACAGCACTGGGCTGAGTTTTTGTGCCTGCAATTGTTGATAGCAGAGAACTCAGACAATTAATAGTACCTAGAGCAGACCATTATTGCCACAGCTTATTGGGCTCTCAGCAAGATGGAAGATTCGGCCTGTTCTCTAGCTGAGGATGCACTCAGGGGAAAGACCCTAGCCCAAGGCATCACACATATGACACAGAGAATTGCAACAATTTATTTCATGCATCCAGGTAAACGATGGCTTCCTTGACTCTCTGAAGAGTTCATAAAGCCTAATGATCCCAAAACTCCTTCCACTGAATGACATTGTGGGCAAAGTATCCACTGAACTCAGGAAAACTTTTCTGTAGCCTCCTGAGTCTCTTAAAAAGGTCCCTAGGTCGTAGTGGAAGAGAATGACACCCGTATGCTTTAAAAGGCCTTTGAAATGTTTACTTTTAAAATCTCATTGTCACTTTAATTTCTTTTTTTTTTACATGACTACCTCCTGAGCAGTAGCTAATGCTGAGATTTTGCAAATATTGAGGAGGTTGGATTGATTATTATCAGAGGTGATATTCAGCAGGTTCTGACCAGTTCTGAAGAACCGATAGTTGAATTTTGAATAGTTCGGAAAACTGGCAAATACTACCTCTGACTGGCCCTGCCCCATCTATTCTCTGCCTCGCAAGTCCCAGCTGATCAGCTGGGTCTTCGTTTGTTGCCCTGCATAGGAGAACGGAGCTGGAAAGCAGGTTAGTGGGGTGGGAGGGAATGGGATTTTGCAGGACTGGGGAGGGAATGGAAATTTTACAGTATCCTTCCCCTGTCATGCCCACCAAACCACACCATGCCCACCGAGCCACACTCACAAAATTAGTAGTAAAATATTTTGAATCCTACCGCTCCTTATTATGTAATGAACAAAGCAGCAAAGTAAGAGGATGGGAGATACATTGTCTAGTAGTCTGATTGTGTAGGCTTGCCATTTTAGAAAGCCCCAAGTGCAGAAAACGATCGCATATATTGTACTTAAAAGTAAATGTAGAGTTCAAAATAATCAGATTCTCTCTGGATTATAGGTTTTTCATATACAGTACAGATAAAACATCTGTGCAGGTATTATTCCAAGGGGGTTGAACTTAATCTTTTACAATTCAACCAAGCTGCTGGATAAAAATTATATTCCCATGAATTATGTAAAGAAAAAATGTGGAATATTTTAAAGACCAATTTATTTTATTTTACTGTCAGGCTTGCATAAAAATGTCAAACTGGGTGCATTTCATACCTAAGAATATCTGGGAAAAACAATTCTTCAAAACTTAACAGAAGGTAAAGCAGATGTTAGGCTGAGACTATAAATTTTAATGCCATGTTGAATTAATTATTGGTGACATAAAGTTTATAACTAAAGTGGACTTCCTCATTGGAATTTCTTGTTTTAAAAAATAAATTCTCTGCATATTCTATACTAAGATCTCTGTGTATTTAGCTTAATACATTTTGACAGCAATTCGATATCTGTATTTGAAATACCTGTTGTCTGAAAATATTTTTCACTATGTGACAAGAGATTAATTTAAAATTCATTTGAAAGGACAAAACTCAAACTCATTTCCAAACACTGAATCTCCACCCACACTGCATTTTTCCTATCAAAGTGGGTAGTCAATCAGTCTTTGAATCAATGTCAGAAACCAAGGTCAAGAAAACAAATGAAGTATTTTAAACATGGCCTAGTCTTATTATCTTGGAGAATTCTGTAGATCAGAGAGCACAAAAGTTTTGGAACTAATTCTGCATATATTTAACAAAGGAATGAAATGTATCCACACAAATGTCTAATGAATGAATGTTTGATTATTTTATGTACCTGTAATATGAATAAAGTGTTTCTCTGCCTAGAGAGATGTATTTTAGATCTTAATAGAGCAAAAATATGAACTCTCACTGCATTCCGTGTGTGTGTGTGTGTGTGTGTGTGTGAATTCACGGTATCAAAATCATTCATTCATTCAATTAACATATCAAGGATGGAGAATGTCTCCTGAAGCCTTCTCTGCGTACAAGGATTATGTGAGATAAGCAGCTGTAGTGAATCAAATAGGAATGCAAAATACTGGCACAGTATCCCACATAAGAGTACCACTGGGATTTCCTACTAAACTGTATCAATACAATTTTAGACTATAATTTTTGTTCAAAATTTTGGGAAATCTCACCGCTGGATTTTTGTTCCATTGCATCATCTTGAAAAATTTTGTCAAAGTATTAGGACTACTTAAAGAAATTCATGATTCCTGCTGGATCATCAGGTGCAAGGCATGGCCAGAGGGGTCTACACCCAACCACAATAGGTGCACCAGTTGAGACATTACCTGGGATACAAGAGCTAAGCAATAGTAACTCACCTCTTTATCTAGCTTGATTGATTGATCAATCTATTGATTAATAGATTTTGAGTCCTGTCAACTGCTGAACCTGTCTCTGCAGTTTTCTGGGCAAGGTTTTTCAAAAGTAGTTTGTCATTCCATTCTTCCTAGGACTGAGAGAGTAACTAGCCCAAACAGGACCAGAATTCACCAATTCCCAGTTTCAGCCTGATGCCTTAACCACTATATCAGAGTGGCTCTCTAGTCCTCAGGTTATGATGGCAATTAAGATTAGAATTTCCCAAATGTCCTTCTAAGCAATGTAGCTATAAAGTGTGACATCATATTATCCCACCATTTAGTGACAGCAATCCCAACAATTCTGGTTGCCATGGTAACTTGAGGATGATGCAAATTGTTAAGTAAAGATTCCACATGTCCATGCCATGGGAAGAGGTGGGAATTTCAGACAAGCAAGCTGGCAGGTGAATGGGTGCTGGAGCCAGATACTATAGAATGGGGACAGGTGAATAGGTACTGCAGGTGTATGCTACAGAGTGTGAGTAGGCAGGTATTGTGGATAGGTGTAAGCTTTCCCATTAATTTTGCTTGTGGGAAGCTATCAGGGGAGGTTACAAATGACAATTGTGTGAAAGTGGGAAGCTGTAACCATTGTAAGGGTGAACCAATTGCCAAGTCTTTTAATCATGATGTCATGACACTGAAACAGCTGAAAGTTAAAGAATTTTGAAGAAGCAGTTGGTTTAAAATGCAAGGGCCACATACTTATTGACTCAGGGCTCAAAACAAGGACAAAGTAATATGAAAGCATTTAAAACTCATAGGATACTCCATTGCAGACTTCAAGGTAATCGTTTTGGAAAAATAAGAAATTAACAAGACTTCTGTGAGGGATACTTGAACTCACATAAATAAAAAAATTCAGGCTATCTGAAAGAGACTCAACAAATACAATGTTTTATTTAACACACAACAATGTTAATTAATAAGAAACTTGTAATTTGCCTCATATTAATTTATGGAATTATCTTGGTTTCCTCTCCCTTTCTTATCCCAAATTATATCCTACATCAGTTTAGCTAATCTATGTATCTGATGTTCCAGTTCACAGAAGCTTATGCCTTTTAATAAAATTGGTTAGTCATAAAGAAAAAAAATCTACCTCTGATTTTTTATTACTATAGAGTAATTCTATTTACCTCCTACAGTGTTAAATCCTGTTTCTGATTCATGCATGGAGTTTGACAATAAGAGGTAAAAGGAGGACATAATTTATCAAATTCATCCTAATCAAAATATAATGATGTCTTGTGGTTCCTAAAATACTTTTAAAAAGGGAAACATAATGCATAATTTTTTGTTGAATTACAACTCATTTCATCAGATAACAAGTCCTTAAAGTATTACAAGACTCCTGGTTCCAATTGCACAACTAATTAACACAATTAAATCTCTGGAACCTAATCTTAATATAATCTTCAATTTCTATTATAATCTATTCTTTAGAATCCCCAATGTCTTAGTGATACATCTGATTGGACTAGCTGTGTTCAATATTTGTTTAGGGAAAAGGAATCAGTGCAGAAATGAGTGGGCTACCCAGCTTCTGCAAATTAGCAAGTTAATCCTTTTATTTGCTGGATCTTCCATAAATTACTGCCTGAATAAACCCAGTGTTTGCCAACAGTTCATTGTGTTTCTGACAGAATTAACATTCTATTTGTTGTTTAGAAAGAACAGGTACTGGCGGGGAGAGGAAATCCGAAAAACAAGTGGGGACTTGAGTAGGGCAAGATTAGTACAATTTATGGTTTCTATATCTTAGCAACAAAAAGCTGTTTTTCTATAAGTATTCTTAGAGTTCTTTCTTTCTATCAACATAATAAACCTAATCTGCATCTTAAGTATGATATATAATTGTATCTTTCTTGATCTGTTACTTTCTCTATATAACATTAACTTCCTCCCTTTTTATGATCCTGTCGTCTCTTAATTCAGGGTAAAGTTGCCTTAACATCTAGTGAAACTGGAGAATTTGACTTGTTTACTTCTTTGCATCCTTATTAGCTGGTCTTAAACAAAACTAGTATCATTTTCAGACTGTTTAATCTGTGCAGAAGTCTTACAAATCAAAATAGCCACCTGCATTTTTAATATTAATATTGGCATTTGGGGAAGTTATAAACAATATTTTGTCAAAAAAAAAAACCTCCATAAAAAACAGAGGGAAGCTACTGTAAGAATGGGGAATGAGAGTGAATATTTGGAAACCGTGTTGATTCTCAATTAACTTACAGGTAACAGATAACAGATAATCAGAGTTAGAAGGGACCTTGTAGGTCATCTAGTCCAACCCCCTGCCTTAGCAGGAGACCCTACACCATTTCTGACAAATAGCAGTCCAATCTCTTCCTGAAGATCTCAAGTGAAGATGCTCCTACAACTTCTGAGGGCAAACTGTTCCACTATCAGAAAGTTTCTCCTTATTTCCAGGTTATATCTCTCCTTGTTCAGTTTCCATCCATTATTCCTTGTCTGGCCTACAGGTGCTTTAGAAAATAGCTTGACAACTTCCTCTCTGTGGCAGCCCTTCAAATATTGGAAATGTGTCAAGATCCAATGTATCAAGACACACATCCCCTGAAAAGTCCAGCATGTTTGGAAAGGTGGAAGGAAAGGAAAGATGGAAACTAGTAGTAAGGTGATTAATTATTGTAATTACCATGACCATGAATGCAATATGGGAGATCTGAAGGGCAAAGTTGGTTATAGATCATCCTAGAGAAGAGCTAAATAGGGTGTCTGGGTTAACACTGACCAGATGGTACTTAATCAACAGGTATGATATATGTCAAAAATGAATAAAACTGTTTTCCCTCTGAATCAGATGACAGATAATGTTGCACAAGCCAACTTTTGCCCAGGCCTCTAAATTTGCTGAGACAGGAAGGGGAAATTTGCTCCCACTTTTCAGAACTTTAAGGATTTTGCAGGATTAGAGGTAATATATTTGTTTCTCATCATATTTTAATATTCTGTGTTTTAACAACATAAATGGAATTTAGATGATTGTAGCAGATATTTTAGGTTGCACACTTTACTTTTTAAATATTTTTCAAAAGAAAATGGAAGCATGCTATGTTATCAGCAAATCCAATTATTCTTCTCTGTCTTGTCTTTCATAGCATATAACCCCATTCATTGGCCTATTTAAATTGATTTTTTTTTCTGTTTAATGAGTAGTGACACAAGGGCAAGGATATTTTAATGCTAAATTAGTAGCACAATAAGTTAGAACATAAGTACAATAATAATTATACACTTTTATGTCTTCAATTTACAGAGTAAATCTAGGCAAACCAGGCAGTCTTAATGCTATCTGATCAATGTGGTGATCTCAAATATAGTTCAATTAAATGTTGAGGTTAATTTTGTAGTTCCAGGCATGTGAAGCAACATTATTGCATATTGAGAATTTGGACTAGGAAGAATTTGACACCACAGAAAATGGCCACCTTGTGAGAAATCAAGAGATGAGTTTGGGATGATGAATTAAAACTGTTGCTCGCCATACACAATGGAAGAATGGAAGATAACCATCAAATGGCATTCCCTAAAATCATAGGTCAATACCCAAACAATACTGGGATTGCTATAAATCTTGCAGAGAATGAACCACTGTATCCTATTAGTACATTGTATGTTTCAATAGTGAAAATATAAATTATTTCTGCCAACTAAACTAATTCCATATTATATAATATGTAACACTATTTACCCACTCCGCATTTATGATCTATTTAAATAGCCTATTAATGTCATAGTTAAGAATCATTTTAAGCACATCCAGTAAAATGATTTCATTTTATATGAGGAACACCATACCGTGTTTCATGTACTCCTTGACATTCCTTCCATTTCAAAAATGTTTTTCCATGAACCAAAATTAAAATCAATAGATGGGGAAGGAAAACATGTCCCTCTGTAGAGTAGAAGAATGAGAAAGTCGACGTATAGTAATATTCAGCAATGAATGAACTAGAGTGCTATAACTTCCAGGAATCCATGGCTACTTGGTTGTATGCATGTCTTTACTAGAAATGCAAAGTAAGACCTATTTTGATATGTGTACTAAATAGAAAAGAACCTATTATGATTTCTGCTATATGTCAATGTCTTAATGTTAAGCCCCAAATACTTGAGGTTAGTGTTATAGGTAAGTATAATAGATATTATTTCATCCTGTCTATCTACCCATAAGAAACTCATGAGGTGCACCAATTTAAAATAAAGAATTACAAGTCACTAGAATCACATCACCACAAAAATCTAGCAGGAGTGGACATTTTTAACTTCTTTCTTAAAAGCAGTCAAGTTAGAGTTAACTCATAAAGCGATGTATACCCAGACATATGTAAAACATTCAGAACTTTGAAATATGCGTTGACCGTATAAAAATATTCTATGTTCCTACATCCCTGAAAATTGCTGTCTCAAGGTTAGTCTGGGAGAGATTGAGAAATCATTCAAAACCAAATCCAGCTCAAACACAACTGGCAACTCTGTGCCAAACTGGATTGCAAGAAAACTACTTTTCATAGGACAGAAAGGCCCAAATTTTGCTCTTTTCTGTTCCATCAGCAAACTGCATTCTGAGAAGTGATGCCAAAACTTTTTCCATTAAGTCAGGCAGCTCTATGCTAAACCAGAAATAAATCCTTGACAGGTATTGCTACAATCTAAATAGATGGATTATTACATTATTTATATATGCACTTTCAGGTTAGTACCAAAACTATGAAATAAAAAAACAATATACAAGAATGCATCCTGGCATGGTGGTGTTTAGAATTATGATGAATAAGCACTAACTTTCATTTATACAACCCATTCCTCCAATTAACTGAATTCTAGCCCAATAGTACATACAGTAACTGAGGAGGGTATGATACTTTGGCATACATTGAACTCAGTGTAAGCTGATTTGTAGCATGCCGTCAACAAAACAAAATACGTTAGGTTGCTGTCAGGCAACACAGCCCATTGAGTAAATCATACAACATCTTAAAATATGTTGATTACATCTGCAACACCATACATGCTATGTATTTTTGTGGACAGATAATGTGGTCAGAGTGTGCAGTCGAAACATGTACTCATATAATGTACAAATGCCATCATCACCTTTCCTTACCTCATATGACCAGACACACTGAGTACCACCAAATCGCCGAACACATCTGCCCACTTCCACGTCCTCATGAGTCGTGTACATCTCTTGAAGACATTCACCTATATGTGGTACCATCCTTCTGAGAACCTCACGACTGAAGATCATTCCAGGCCCTCCCATGCAGAAGTTCTCTCCTGGCTCAAGACCCAATTTTCCAAGTTCTTCTGTGTTTCCTAGTCCTGTTTGTCCCAAATAAAGAGGTTTGCTGCTATTCAGTGATCGAAGGAACTCCTCCAGTTTTTCACCTAAAAGGGAAAAACAATCAAAAGATATTATATACATCACAAATCTATCTTTTTCATAGAAAATAATATATTTGCCTTTTAAAGTGCCCTTTGTATAATGGGCCTTACTCCCAGGCAATGGAATTAAATTGCACCTTATTGTGTATCGAAAATCAATTTTGTTAGCAGTATCACGGTCTGCTAAGGCCAACGGTATACAAACCCTTCTTTCATAAACATGTTTCATAAACACACATCTTAAAAACATCTTCAATAATAATCTATTTGCTCTTTGCATGTATTTCTCTTTTCATGCAAACACATTTACACAAATTCATAATTTAGCACATATTTTTATTTGGATGAATTCAGAAGCTGAGTGGTTTGGTTTTGTCACCTCTTCAGCAAGTTTAAAAAAAAATCAATTTTTCACTGATTAGTATGGGGAAGCCATATTTTGCTGTAGGCAGAGATAGAACATGGTATTCTTGAGAGGAATCCTGCCTAATTCCAGAGAAATACATAAAAGTGTTTTGAAGTTCAATCCCTTTAAATTCTTACTAAATTTAAAAATGCAACTTCAAAATACAAAGACAAAGAAAAAAATGCTTGTAATGTTTTGTCCTTGAAAAGAATTATATATTTGCAGGCAAAAGATAACATAATGCTTCATATTATTCCTCTAAAGTAGTATGATTGGAGATATTAGAACAAAGCTTTGTCTATGATTAGAAAGGAAGCATATCAATCACTAAGCTCTACTCCCCTTCTATCCTGTTATTTTAGGGAAAAATCACAACATATAGTAGCAAATGGAATGTCTTTTATAGTTCTGCACTACAAAGCCCACTAACCTACATAGAATTTAGGGTCCTAATCAAATTTTTATCATTCCGCAGGGTTCCCTCTTCATATCAGTGATCTAGCTATGCTCTGTTCAAAATATAAAGAGTGCACTGTATTACTTTGCAAAAAAATGATTTACATTCAACTATTTTAGTGGATGTCAGGCAAGTATCCAGAAGAGCTGGGATGTATTTATACAATAGATGCAGTAAAGGCTGTTTGATTAATTACAAGAAAGAATGATTTAGTTGTCTAGCTATCAAGTTCTTGTCCAAAGTTTACTTTTCTAAGAACTGTAGAATCCTATATATTTATTCCAGGTAAGTAAATATAAAATCATACGGGTAGTCTTCAACTTAAGACCATAATTGAGCCCAAAATTTCTGTTAAGTGAGATACTTGTTAAGTGAGTTTTGCCCCATTTTACGACCTTTCTTGCCACAATTGTTAAGTGAATCACTGCAATTGATAAGTTAGTCACCTGGTTAAGTGAATCTGGTTCCCCCATTGACTTACTTGTCAGAAAGTCGCAAAAGAGGATCACATGACCCAGGACACTGCAACCATCATAAATATGAACCAGTTGCCAATCGTCTGAATTCGGATCACATGATCATGGGGATGCTGCAAAGGTTGTAACTGGGGAAAAGGGTCATGTCACCTTTTCAGTGCCGTTGTAACTTCGAAAGTTCACTAAATGAACTGTAGTCAGTCAAGGACTATCTGTATTACAAGGCACAGTTTCAATGAGACATACTTGGTTAAAAAGCTAAATTAGTTGGAATTAGAATTTACAAAGCAACCTTATAAACTGAGACCTTTGATAAATATTACTGATACACCTTTAAAATTCCAGGGACCTGTCAATTCAGTTTACCCTGCAATTTAAAGACTATGCCAGCTAAGACCTGGTATTAAAACCTTTGAAAGAAAGAGAAAATAAAACTCACATCTGGCAATTTGCTATTTCAGAAACTATAAACCTGACTTCTACAACTTAATCCAGCTGCCTCCAGATGTGTACAATGCAATCCTCATCAATGGAGATGATGGAAACAGTAGCTGAAAATATTTAGGAACACCACCACGTTGAAAAGGACTTCTACAAACCTTTCTTTCTAATTCCACTTAAGTTTATTTATGTTGCATTCTAGTTATGGATGGAGAGAGTTGGTTAACAATTTATTACTCTATAATTTATTACTTTTATAAAGCAGTGTAAAAGAATGTTAAATAAGTTGGGAAAAGACTTTGTAAATTACTTTGTACATTATATTAATACAGTGTTTACATGTGGTATATTACATAAATACTAATCTAGTTTATTTTGTGGCACTTCTAGCTTTCCAAACCTTATTAAAGGATTATATCAGTTATAATTACATATTCTGTCCCACGCTTTATTCTCAGTTATCAATATCAATTAGAGAAGTCTTATATTCAATGCCTCACCTTGTCTATTCCCTCTGTCGCTCTCTCCACCCCCCAACTTTGTCTGGGCCCTTCAGCTTAGCACCCCACCCCCTTTCTTTGTAAAGGTTTCTGAAAATATAATTTAATTTAAAAGCATTACTAAACTTTGTTTCCCCCTCTTCATTGATTTGAAGGTACAAAGTGAAATTCTAGAATATCAACGATGTGCTAAAAGTTTGCGGGTGGAAATAACTTCAAATCACTACTGGATAGGACTAACAGTAGACGACTGTGTCTAAATATAATCCTTCTTATAAAATACCCTAACTGTTATCAATGGTATATTATGGCCCCTTAGACCCAGGTTTTGCAATAACTTGAAATCTATTAATACGTTTGCATGGCTATTGCCATTCTTCCATTAGATGATTCTGGACAAGGTGTGTATTCACGCAACCACCAAGAGTTGAACTCAAATCACAGAAGACTTTTTGTAAAGGTGTTCTTTTGGTAGCTTGTTTATGATTCAGTTTTGACAAGCAGATAACAAGGGACCAGTGAGTCCAAATAAGAGGGTTTCTTTACTTGCTCAGCTTTAGCAAATGTTTAGCAGGTTCATGCAGAATTTCAGTAGGATTTGATCCCTCATTATTTCAAATATTTAGTAAGTTAAAGAACATGGACACTATGGAATATGTGGCCAGATGTTGCAGAGTTTTTGTATCTGTAAAAGGCAGAATTTAAAGCTTTCAAGAAGTCCTGCCCAGTATCTATACCAACCCCAAGCCTCCTGGTGCTAGTTACACTTTTCGGATCACACCACTGGTGCCCTCTGCACATGGTCAATCCCTCTCACTTCTTTTTCTCTTTCGCACAAGACAAAGGCACACGAACACAACTCTGCTTCTCACCTTTGATGTAGACATCGTCGTCCGCCCGCATGAACCACTCATAAGTGTCCAGGTAATGGTCGTGCATATACTTGAGCATCATGAAGGATTTCTTCTGCGGCGGGTAGGAATCGTCCACGCCGGGTAAAGCTACGACCGGCAGGGGCTGCTCCCCTTTTAGGCCGGGAGGAGGGACCGATCCCTCGCTAGAAAAGAACTCCACCCGGCCGGAGATGGAGCGCGCCCAGGTCCGCTGCGCTGCGAGCGCTCGGCTGCCCAGGTACTTCTGGGCGGTCATCACCCCGACGTAAAGGAAGTGCCGGGTTTTGGCACAGCCCGGGGTGCCCGCGTAGTCCCCGCTGCCGTTGTGGCTGCCGCCGTGGCGGCCGGCGCCGCCTTCTTCCTCCTCGTCCTCTTCCTGAGGGTCTCTTCCAGCAGCTGCAACGGGGAGACTCGGCACCGGCCCATCTGCGGCGGGCGGCGGCGGGGGCGGCCGTGGCTCCCTCTCCTTCTCCCACCGCCGGTGTCTACCGCCAGTGCCCCCCAAGCCGGCAGCCGTCACCGCCGGCTCCTCGGGTCGCAGCTGCCTCTTTCCTCCGGGCAGACCAGCCACGCGGCCATAGAAAGCACAGAGGTTATTGCTGCCGTCGCCACCGCCGCCACCTCCACTCAGGGAGCCGCCGTGGCCGCCGCGCCTTTTCCTCTCGCTCAGCTCGACCACTTTGGGGGCGATGAGCCAGGAGGCGACAGTGAACCCCAAGACCAGCCCCAGGACGACACTCAGCCAGGGGCGCCGGGACCGCGCGGCCATGGTGGTAGCCACAGGATGTGGCGGCGGCGAGAGAGGAGAGAGCGAGCGAGAGAGAGAGGGCTCCGTCCCGCGAGGAGACGCCCACCGAGCTGCGGGTCCCGCCGCCGCCTTCTTTCCCTCCGCCTCTTTCTCGTCACGCTTCCAGAGCCCGAGACCGCCTTTGCGAGTCCGCGAGGCGTGGTCGCTTCCCACCGCAGCACAGGCGCCGCCACCGGCGGCAGAAGCTCCGGGCTGTTGCTCCGAGTGGAAGTTGTCTCCGCGGGCAGCGGAATTAGCGAAACAGCTGCCCCCCCATCCCCCGCGTCCAAGAAAGGCGCCCGCTAGACCGCTCGCTCGCCCGCCCTCGGGCTCCGCGGGTAGCACCTTCTGAGCGCCGCTGCCGCGCTGGTTCCTTCGCGCCCCTCCCACCCTTCTGCCTCCTCCACGCAAGAGCGGCGGAGCGAACAAGCGGTCGCGGCCGTCGTTGCTCTTAAACGAGGCTCCGCTCGCTATTCATCCCGCTCCTTCAGGACCGCCGAGCGCGGCTTCCTAGCGCCGCGCTCCGGAGAGAGCTGCACTAACAGCACCGTCTATGCAAGGGTGGCGAATAGCCGGCGCCGCCTGAAGGGCCTCCGAAAGGAAGATTTCCCCACCCCACCTCCGGCCCTCATTCTTCCCAGAAACTCCCCATAGTTTCTCCGCGTTTCATGGCCGCTTATCCCTTAAGACCTGTTCTCACACTTTTCCCTTCACTTAGTCTATGGAGATTCTCAGTCGTCCAGGTCATGGTTGTCCCAAAAGTGCTTTTTCAGGAGGCAACTGGATTTTCTTGTTCTTTCTTTGAAGACGTTTTCACTTCTCATCCAAGAAGCTTCTTCAGCTCAGGTGACTGGATTTTCCAATCCTTCCATTTCCCACCATCCAGTCAGAGCTGAAGAAGATTCTTGGATGAGAAGCTAAATGTCTTTAAATAAAAAGCAAGAAAATCCACTTGC
>JAOYMU010000292.1:43041193-43053296 GCA_025802295.1 Psammodynastes pulverulentus | reverse complement strand
CTGCGCAGGCGCACGCTTCCCCTACGCTTCTGTGCTTGCTTGCGCACTCGCCCCCACCCTTCTGTGCATGCGCACTCCCCCCCTCCCCCGGTCAATGGTGTCCCGCTTTAGTAAGCGGGACATCTGGTCACTTTATACAAAACCAAAGTCTAGGGAAAGTCAAATTATTTTTCATTTCCTACATACAGTAATATATATGCATAGATATGCAAGTACTGGAGTGCAAAACATCGGACATGTCACTGGAAGGCAAAATCAGAAAACTGTGTCTCACTTATTTTGGCCATGTCATGCGGCAGAATTCCTGGAGAAAGCAATTATGCTTTGAAGAGTTAGTGGTAAAAGGAAACCAGGCTGGAAAAAAAAAACACTTGGTGGCTGGACACTATTAAAGCTGACACCAGCCAGAACATAGAACAACATAAAAGAAGCAGTGCAAGATCAGAAGAGATAGAGAGATCTGGCCCACAGAATCACTAAGAGTTGGACATGACTGAATGGATAACATCATTGTCATAAAGAATTTATATGACTATACTCATTTTAGTTGTGCATGTTTTCTAATATCAAAAGAAAAGCAAACAGGTTTTCAGGAAATGCATTTTGAATTTTTGTCCTAAAAGCAGGGTTATAAATAATTGTAATATATAAATGAACATTTAATTTTTTCAAAATCTAAGAAGTTGAAATTCATGAGTCTGTGTGGCTGATTAGATTTATATTCTGTGCAAATGTTTAGGTCACCCTGGAAAGCAAAAATAACAAAATGACCTACTGTTGATGGTCATTTCCTATGGATTAGCTAACCAGTGGGAAAACTGAAAACATGGGAAACAGCTGCTGCCCTATTTATTTTGTGAAAAGGGAAAACTATAATTTAAAACTATAACCCATTTTGGCTGGAGGAGGAGTGGGGAAAGCCAGAATCAGGTGGTAGGATTTCCTTCCATGGCTCAACTGCCAACCCACAGTTCCAAAACTGCCTTGGTAGGGGTGTCCTCACAAGGTGCTAAGTGTGAAAGGAATGAATACAGGAAATCCTTATCAATAGTGTATAAACCAATTTCAGTTGCAATAGCAGCAAATGCTCAGAGAAATACAATCCAACACAATTTTCTACTTCCAATATAAAACAAGATCACACATGTAGGCACGCTAAGTGCTGAAAAGATAGCCATAGGATGGCTGAGTTGTCTGCTTTTCCTCATTTTAGTTAAAAAAAAACATTTCACATCGGTAACATGTCACAGCAAAATGAAATATCTTCAATATGAATACATTTTCGATGACAGCTTCCCCCAAATACCTTTGGGTTGCTGAGAGGGAGAAAGCAGAATTGATAAGAATGAGGTGGCCTTAAGGTGAAAGGCAACTGGTACAATTTCAGCTTTCTGCTTCAGAAAAGAAAACAACTATACTGAACCTAATAAGAATTACTATTTCTCTGAGAATATAAATATCAGAAACATGCATACTTGTCTCCCAAGGTCAGCATGTCTTCCTAAGGCAATATTTTTGTAATAAATTCAAAAATAATACATCTCCATCCCCTGATAAAAACGCCAGCTTCTACTACTGATGTCAATTCCCTTTGGAGAATTGAAATTATCACAAGTCTTCCTCAGAAGTTTTCAAACACTCTGAAATCCCTATTTCAGCATTGGTCAAACTAACATAGATCTGTGGCACTCATAATCTTCAATAGAATGTTGAGCTATTATAAAAAAATTGATTTAAAATGCGGATTTCCTTTATTCTCACAGCAACAGTGAGCAGGGATGGGGGGGTATTGCAATAATATCCATTTTGTAAAATGGAGAAAGGGGGTTGAAATACAAGTCAAGGAATTATCTTGCAGAGCAGATATCATTAGCAAAAAAGAAGGGTAGGAAACTAGAAATGGATGGGCAATTTATTCTGAGCACAAGCAACCCAATTCACAGCTCCCAAGCTGTGCACAAATTGACATGCATCCACACTAGGAATGTGCACATCGCTCAAATGGGTGTGTGGTGGATATAGGAAAAAGTGCCAAAATGATGAAAGCAGTTGTCTTTTGCAAGTCTTGCATGGCTGCTTTAGAACCAGCTCTCTTGTGAGGGTGTACGCATAGGCACTTGGGTCATTGTACACAATAAAATACGGTATATTAAGGGAAAGTGCACGAAAGGTTCACGTACAAAAACACCTCATACATGGTTTGATGATAAAATGTACCCTGCAGTTCTTTTAATTTTTCTTTCCAGTGGAAAAAGCATCAGTTTTCTTCCTTAATTATTTCTCAAAGTGTTTGAAAATTTCTTTGGAATTTTGTTCAATGCTGTTTTTCTTTTTAGTAGAATGGTGCTATATCTGTTTTTGGTAATTATTATTGTTATACATAATACTCCTAAACTTCTAGGACACATTCTTTAAAACTCATTAGCTTCTACCATTATTTTAGAGTGTTATATTTTTAATTCTTGGAGTTGTCTGTCTGTCTATTTCTCTATTACCTTTCACTTGAATTGGAATTTCTCAGAACAGAAGTTTGAGAAATGAGAAAGTGTGCCAATTCCCAGGGAACTGAAAGAAACATGCTAATACAAATCTGTCAGCCACTTCCTAATTAAGGAATGTCCAAGAACACAGCATCCAGGCAAAGTATGTCACAGAGTTGCTTATCCTGTGAGGAAAAATAAAATTTCTTTTTCCCAAGATATGTGAGAATGGTGAGAAAAATGAATGACTTGGGTCAGTCTCTCGCTCTTTGCTGAACCCACCTCATAAGGTTGTTGACTTGAGGAGAATGAAAGGACAACCCCATAAACAGGTAAACAAAATAAATAAATAAATGCCAAATTAAATGTGTTACTAATTGCCTTGACATCTTAGCATATGGAGAGATACGGTCTGCTTGTCCTCCCTTGCTTCTGACAAAAAAACTAATTGTATCTACAAAATAAACATCACATCTTGTTTATTCCTAATGAGCTCTTTCAAGACTGAGTAAACTGATTTACAGCAGAATTTCAGCATTCTTCCCATAATTCCTGGGACTGATCTGAAATCTCTTTTGTGCCTTTGTATTTAAATTTTCACAACCAGAAGAATCAGAGATAGACCTGGCTTACATACCAGAGGTGGTATCCAGCAGGTTCTGACCAGTTCTGGAGAACCGGTAGCAGAAATTGTGAGTAGTTCGAAGAACTGGTGGTAACCTTCCCCCAGGAGTAGGGAGGGAATGGAGATTTTACAGTATCCTTCCCCTGGAGTGGGGGGGAATGGAGATTTTGCAGTATTCTTCCCCTGCCATGCCCACCAAGCTACACCACGGCCACCAAGCCACACCCACAGAACCGGTAGCAAAAATATTTGAATCCCACCACTATTACATACATATTTAAGTCTGAAAATTCATAGAGGGCTGGCTTATCTATAAGAAAGACCATCCTTTACCAATCCCCTATAGAACTGGGGTTGGTCCCAGACATTTTGGGGAAGGTGAAAAGAGCTCGAGGTTCTGATCAGCTCTTCTTCTTCGCTACAATTGGAAAGCATTCTTTACTTTGTTCTGGTTCGCCATTTAGATGGGGACAACTCAGCTTGCATCATTCATCATTGTTTGACTCTGTGACAGATAATACCTGCTGCAAATGATGATCAATTGTAAAGCCATTTCAGCACCTATCACTTTAATGAAACACATTTTTAAATGTACCTATGGACAAGGAGAACAATTAACCCTTGTCTGTTGGAAGACTCAGACATGGTACAGTTTATGCAAACATTAAAGATCAGTGCAATCTCCAAATAAAGGGAAGAGGAAGTGCATGTGGTATTAATGGATTACCTTTTGCTTACAGCTTTCTAATTATATGGAAATGGAATGGTCCTTGTAGAAGCATCTTAGAATATAAAATCAAGAAATGTCATGATGTTCCCTAACTTAATAGTCAAGTCACCAAAATATTAAACGGTGATGACATCAACATTTATTCATTATGATCCTCTGCATTTAAACATTTATTAAGGCAAATTTGTCATGTGCCCTTTTTCATCTTGCAAGTATGCTTGCAGGCATGATTGTATCTATGGAGAGGAGAAAAACTGTTGCACAAATTTTTCCTGTTGCCTTCATTGGAAGACTTGCATAGACTAATGTGTGTAAAACTGTGCAGTCTAACTATCTGATTTGCAAAGTGTGTTCACTCAGGGCCAAGGCTGAGTTTATGACTGATATTATACATACAAAATGCTTTAGTTAGACACTTTTATTTTGGATAAACATCTGGTTTAAAATAGTTTAAAACTGGATCTGAATTGTATATGTGTATTTGCTTTAAGCATGCCTTTTTAAAAAAAAGGAAAAATAATATAATTCATGAATGTAAGAATGGCAGTTCTCACTCTTCTCAATCACTTATATACTTTTCAGCGGCATATCAGCTGTGGAGTAAGTGTTCTCTTCTTAAACTGCAACAGGCACTTCATCAGGAGTTGTGTTTGGCTCACTTGTCTCACATACACACACACACACATACACACACACACACACACACATATATATATATATATGTCATATCATTATCCTTTAAAAATCAGTGATTTTTAAATTTTTAATATTTTATATTTTTAAATGTTTTAAATTATATACTGTGTTCCTTTTGAATGTCAAATTAATTAAATAAATTTATACGAACATCTTGGATAAAAAGATGCAATCAGACCATCGATCTATCCTTTCCACCATTCAGTATGAAGTAATGATTTTATGTATTTTTATATTTTTTTTACTAGCTATTTATGGGTATTTTTTTGTCTTTTTGACTCCTGCCTGCAATATGAATCATATGTAGCGAACACTTACACCTGTGATTTTTAAATCCAATTTGTAAACATTTCCTTTGGCATTAACAAAAATAACCTCAGAACATTTACTTGGAATTGCCATGAGTTTCGTACTTTATTTTGTTACCTTCCCTTCTTCAGGAAAAAATGAATAAAATGAACCAGGCTAGGAAAATGCTGTTTAATTGCCTTCCATAACTCTATTCTGAATGCTTCTTATTATTGTATTTTGGGGTTATAATAATGTAATATATTTGCATTTAATACGACAGATTAAATCTACAAAACTAACAAAAGATCTGAGTCATAAGCCTAGTTATGCAAATAAAATTCTACTGCAATTCAAAAGAATGGCAACCACTCAAAATGTATTGATAATATATTTTTCCTATTAGAGAAAATGGATTATAGTGGCAACCCAGTACATAGTGAAGGGCATTTTCTGGGCAATTAGTAAAATGGCTACATCAATAAGCTTTCCACTCAGCCATAAATCCAATAGATTTTAAGGGAGAGTAGATAGATATTTTCTTAGCTATTTTCCCATTGTTTCTTAGAACTTTAGGCAAATATTAGAGTGTTCATGGATATTCACAAATTATGCACTAAGTGAATTTCAACATGTGGTGGTAAACAATTTGAATATACTCCGTCATATATAAAATTGTCCAAATGTATTATACTGATGAGCCTGTTTGGCACAGTAGTTAAAATGGCTTTTGGTAAAAGAATTAGAATTAAGATGCATCAAAGCATCAAAGAAACTGGGAGACTTACCTTAGGCACAAAACCAACTGGGTGACCTTGGGCCAGTCACTCTCATCTCTAGGAAGGAGGCAATAGCAAGCCACTTCTGAAATCCTGTCAAAAAAACTGCAGGGATTTCTCCTGGCAGTCATCGGGATGATTCTAAGGCACGCACACACACAAACACACAAACTTATACATTATAAATCAAAATCATGTTTATCTTTCAAAAATATTATGCCACATTTCCTTTCAGTGCTGGAACTGGCAATAAATCATATGTCCCAAATGTTGATAAACCTGCAGGTTTCCCTTACTGTGCACTAAAATGGGTTTGTGCAGAATTACTGTCCATATTAAAAGGCTGTGTCTGTGATTCCCTGGGGATTTCAGTCTCCCTTAATGTTACTCAGTGAATGAAAAACCTCTTCCAACTGGCATGCCCAGTGCTCAATGAATTGCATTCGTTGTCCTTTTTCCATTTCTACATACTATTTTACATATTATTCTTGCATAAGAGCTTATAAAAAATGTTAATTTGTTGTAGAATTTACTGATCTCATTAGTAGAAAGAGGAATAATGAGTCTTACTGATTCAGGTAATTGCCAGGTTTTTTGTGGAGCTTTTTTAGCTATTCTTTATTACAAAAAAAATATCTTAAGTCTATTAGAATTGTTTACAACTGACCTTTTCTTTTTTTAGAAACTCACACTTAGAATAGAACAGAATAGAACAGAACAGAATAGAATAACAGAGTTGGAAAGGACCTGCTTCCAACTGCTTTTGAAATGATTTAACGAAAGAACTAAGTGGAATATGCCTGACTTCATTTATAAGGTGACAGCTACCATACATGAAGCTCATCAAATAATATATACATAACAGAATAACAGGGTTGGAGGGAACCTTGGAGGTCTTCTAGTCCAACCCCTGTCTTAGGCAGGAAATCCTATACCATTTCAGACAAGTGGTTATCCAATCTCTTCTTAAAAACTTCCAGTGTTGGAGCATTCACAACCTCTATGGCCAAGTTGTTCCATTGATTAATTGTTCTAACTGTCAGGAAATTTTTTCTTAGTTCTTAGTGTCTTAGTTCTCCTTAGTTGCTTCTCTCCTTAATTAGTTTCCACCCATTGCTTCTTGTCCTACCCTCAGGTGCTTTGCAGAATAGTTTGGCTCCCTCTTCTATGTGGCAGCCCCTGAGATATTGGAACACTGCTATCATGTCTCCCCTAGTCCTTCTTTTCATAAGACTAGCCATATCCAGTTCCTGCAACCGAATCTATATGTTTTAGCCTCCAGTCCCCTAATCATCTTTGTTGCTCTTCTATGCACTCTTTCTAGAGTCTCAACATCTTTTTTACATCGTGGCGACCAAAACTGAATGCAGTATTTACTTATCCTAAGCTCTTTTTAATTATTTATTTGATTGATATATGCCCTGTTTTCTCCTGCCACAAAACAGTTCTATTTCATTATTTCTTTGAATTTGTCAAGATCTGCTTTTTTGAAATTCAATATATGCGTTTGGCTATATTCAGCTTTATTCTCTCTTTACCATCAAGAGTTTCAGCCTGAATGATCAGCATTTTCCTCAGTATTCTTATTACTTCCAATCCCTCAATTATGTCTTCACTCCTGGTTAATATTAAGTCAAATATAACTGATCTTTTTCTAACCTTCCACTGCAAGGAAAGTAATGGTTTTCAGAAAGATGAATCTAAAAGACTCTTTGCTATTTTTCCAGGGTTCTGACCCTCCTTGATCTCCAAGGTGATGTGTTTGTAACTGCTGTTGGCAGGATTATTTGTTTTCACATAGATTGGCAGAAAGGGATAATTGTCCATGAACTGGATAACTCTTGGGAGTTCATGTGTCACCATGACACAGTACATATAGGAAGCCTAAATTGTATGGAAAAGCTAAAAGTCAGAATTAGCTGGGATACAGAAAGAATGCTAAGAACAACAAAAAGGCTTCTTTGGGTATATCCAAATTAGGGGGGAAAAAACAAGGTAGAAAATAAATATATCAAACATGAAGACAGCAAAAAATGATTGCATGGTAATAGCAACAGCAACAGCACTTAGACTTATATACCGCTTTATAGTGCTTTACAGCCCTCTCTAAGCGGTTTACAGAATCAGCATATTGCCCCCACAATTTGGGTCCTCATTTTAACCACCTCGGAAGGATGGAAGGCTGAGTCAACCTTGAGCCTGGTGAGATTTGAAATGCCGAACTGCAGGTAGCTGGCTGTAAGCAGAAGTAGCCTGCAATTACTGCACTCTAACCTCTGCGCCATCGAGGCTCAAAACCAATTGTTAAACCAGTTGCAGCTCACCACTGCACACCTTGGCCTATCCTTGCCTGAAAAGGAGTAGCAGCAACAGGCTCTAACTAACTGAGAACAGTTGTTTTGTGATCAGTTTGATGCTTCATTCAGAATAGAGCTTCTTTGCCTCTTGTACTTCACCTTCCCTTTACCCACTTTAAAGCCAAGAGTGGTCTTTTGAACTACTCTTCTTCAACATGGTTCTTCATACCTCCCACTCAGCACATCTGGAGAACACCAGGTTGGGGGAAGTTTGTTATGTACCCCATTCGAATGCGGGCATCTGAGGACATATTTCTCCCTTTCATGTGAACAGGACTACTGACTTGAAATGCCAGATCTGTTCATATTTCCTATTTAACACGTTGAATCTTTGAACTGGTCTTAGGCCTTTCAACACTCGAATTGAGTTTTCTACTACTGAAAATATGAATGCTGCTATTGTGTGAGTTACTCAAGGATAATTCTATCAGTTAAATTCTAGTGTGAACATACTTGTGGTTGGATCTAAGAAACCATCACTTTGCTTCTTATAGCAGGAATTAACCCACCAGCTAAACAGAGTTTGACTGCCCTTTTCCTTGTCCCTCCCTTAATCTTTTTTTAAAAACTTTTTTCTTCTTGGCTCCTGTGTGGGCTAGTTTTTCACTTTGATTTTATTTTTACTCAGTGACAGAAAGCATAAAAGCCTCAGCTTTTGTATATCAGAGCTTTGTGTGCAGAAGAGACTGGAACTTTTTGATGTAACTGCATTAGATCTTAAAGCCCGTTTTGGCAAGCGTTTGCCACAACCATTACCTAGAGGGCTTTAATGAAAGAAATCTGTATTTTCTGTTTGTGGTAAGTTGGGTCTTTCATCATGGTGTTTATTGAGTGCAGCTGTTCACCCTCTCCTTCCTGTAGGCCCATGGAGCCTCAGGTCTCTGGCCCACTTTGCATCCAGATGTAATGACATATTTACATATATGTGACAGATAAAATGCCGGCAAGGACACACAGTTGTCATCAGATCATAATATCTGTGTGCTGGTAAGGAAGACAGCGTCTTTCACACTGCCTGACAGGTCGTCCGACAGCAAGGCACTGCTATTTTGGCAAATCTTCTCCACAGCCATGTTCTGAATGGATCACAGTTGTGTAACATTACTACTTGTGCCAGATTTTTCTGACTCAGAAGAATGCCAGGGTAGAGAGGTAAAACCTGCCTGCATTTATTAAAATATTTCCTAACCTCACCATTTATCACAAAGTTCTCCTGCAAAGCAAATTCTATCTTTGATGTGTTAATAAATTCAGTCAAAAATTTACACACACACACACACACACACACACACACACACACACACACTTTTCCTTCTACTTCTCTCACTTCCTCTCAGTTCCTACTGTCTTACTTCATATAATAGGTGCTTTGTAAACCGATGCAATATGTTCTTCTAAAAAATATTATTTTTTCTTGAAGTCTCGGCTGAGTAACTTTCAGGTGAATGTAGGAACTACAGATCGGAAAACTCTGTATAATGTACTATATATTCTCATTAATATTTATTTTCATCAGTTGGTGTTTCAATTGAACAAAAAAAACCCCCACTAATCACCAAGATTGAATCTTCGCATACAACAACGATGTACTGTTGCAAAACTGTGCATATACAGTATACGCCAGCTTGATTGGAATTGGCTTACTGGCAAATAGCAAGCAGTCAGACATAAAGGCCAGCTATGCCGAAGTCAAATTTAAGCATGGGTTAAGAGGATTAATCCATAATGGTCCAAGAGTCAAAATCCAAGTAGGTTAGTCAGCTAATTTGAGTTCAAGAGACAGAACAAGAAGCAAGGATTTAAGACTAGATGCAGACATGGTTAAGTGACAGGTGTTTGTGCCTTTGGCTTCAGTATGTTCTGGGGCTGGGTACTCTGTTGTGGATACTGCTCCCTCCTACTTCTTTCTTGCTTACTGAGTGGGCCTTGAGTGGTTGATTGCTTATAAACTCCAACAACCTGCTAGATGAAGCCCCTCAGTCTGGGCTTCCAAGTCAAGGAGACCATCAGTGGAGCATGAACATGGATGTCTATGGAGATTCTCAGTCATCCAGGTCATGGTTGTCCCGAAGGTGCTTTTTGAAGAGGCAACTGGTCTTTCTGGTTTTTCTTAGAAGACATTTCGCTTCTGACCCAATTCTTCTTCAACTTCTTGGATGAAAAGTGAAACGTTTTCCAAGAAAAACCAGAAAGTCCAGTTGCCTCTTCAAAAAGCACCTTCGGGATAAACACAGGTGGATAGTGAGTCCTCTGAGCTTGGTTGTTTTCTTGAAGATGTTTCATTATCCAACTAAGTAACATCAGAGGGAGAAGGGATTATTGCTCTCTGTTTATGTACTACAGGCAGTCTTTGATTTACAGCCATTCATTTAATGACCATTTGAAGTTACGACACTGAAAAGTGATTTATGCCCATTTTTCACACTTATGACTATTGCAACATCCCCATGGAATTAAAATTTGGATATCTGGCAACCGATTCATGTTTATGATGGTTGCAGAGTCATGGAGTCATGTAACCTGACAAGCAAAGTCAATGGGAAAGCCTTTACAACTGCAATTTTAACAACTCCAGAGACTCACTTAATAACTGGCAAGAAAGGATGTAAAATGGGGCAAAACTCACTTAACAACTATCTCACTTAGCAACCAAAATTTTAGGTTCCATTGTTATTGTAAATCGAGGACTACCTGTAATGTACCCTTAGCCCAGTTGGTGTTGTGGGAATGTTCTTGCTGGTTTCTTGATTGCACCATTGTTCATTGTTAGGTTGTTTGTCTGGGTAAAAGCTTCCTTGATTGGAATATGGTTTACTACTTGATCGTTGGTCTAGCTTTAATCTTGGTGTTAATCTCAGATTATCTAGATGTTGATTCCTGGCAAGGGAATGTTTTGTTCCTTTGGTTCCTTTTTGCTTCCTCCTCTCTACCACCCTAATAAATGTATAGAATTTGGTCATAAAATCGGGTTTCCTGCAGTCATATTATTTCTACTGTACTAATATGCCAGATCTCCGAATGCTCTTTTGATTTGTTAAAAAAAATAAGATGTTCTTTATAAAATGAGCTATATCAGTAATACATCGTATTAAATACAATTTTAAATGTTAGATTTCATGTAACAATTTAAGAACATATAAACCGGTAAATACAGAAAATGAATTCTCCCCCGAGTTATTAACTATAAATATATCCTCACTTAATAAAAGATAAACACAGCCAACTGTAAATATTTTTTTTATTGTGTTATAGTCTGAGAGCTAAAGTAAAGCCTAATACCATTTCTGTCTTTCTCATGGTTGAGAAAGGATTTTTGCATCCTTAAATATACTTTTGTGTTTTATAATTCATTGCAGGAATTATGTTTCAGTGCTATCACAAACATATGCATGCAAGGCGCTATAAATATCTATTTCTATATGTTCATTCAAGGGCTTGAATGAACATAAAATATATTTATTGGGGCGATGTTCTGTCCCTCCTCTTTTCTTTATAAGCCAAGAGTGACTTGGAGGCTATGACCAGAACTGTATGCTTATTTTTTTCAGAATTATATTGCAATCCCCCTTGAGCATAGGATATACTCAAATTTGCTAAATTTCAATACATCACTGCATAATTCCCTTTAGCCTGTGTCCTGACCCCTATTTAAATCTATATTGAGATGTTCTAAAATCTTGTTTCTAAAATAACGTAAAGATGATAGTAATGATCTATATATTTTAATTTGAAAATAGAAAAAAACCGTGCAGACCTATACTCTACAATAGCACTTTGGAAGAATTTTAAAATTCTGATCATATAATTATGCTCTTCGTTTTTTCTTTCACTATTTTTTTTAGATTCAATACATTGTGACATTGTATATGAACTGCAAGCCTTTTTTTAGTTCATACTGCCTGCTCAGTATTTTTTCAGTATTTTTCAGTACATCAGGAGGTCAGTGTGCAATGCAAATGTTGTGTCAGCACAAAACTACTGGCAAGCTTCAATGCTCTTATACTGACAGTGCTTTTTCTGTAGTTTTCCATGGGTCTAAGAAAATTATATGTGGCTAACTTATAGTTGCTTAGGAATAATAATAATAATAATAATAATAATAATAATAATAATAATAATAATAATAATAATAATAATAATAATAATAA
>JAOYMU010000292.1:42922788-42938039 GCA_025802295.1 Psammodynastes pulverulentus | reverse complement strand
TGCCTAATTACAGGCAGCTGGCTGTTAGCAGAAGTCTGCAATTACAATTACTGCATCCTATCTTCTGCGCCACCAATATTTTTTTTTATTTTTTATTTAGACTGTTAAAATACAAACTCCAAATAGGGGAGTGGGGAGAAAATAGCAAAAACAAAGCAAAACTAGACAAAAGAAAAGAAATGTGCATAAAAAACAAAAAAGCAAACATGCATATACATTGGCCCCCCACTCCAGTTAGATGCTGATAAATATATTTCAAGAATAATAATTTCTCCCCTTGAAAAACAGGCACATCAAATTTTCAATTCATTCATTCCTGATGGGTCTCTTCTTTGGTAGTACTGCATGTACTGCATGTTTAGTATTCTTATCTTACTCCTTGGTTTACCCATACTTTAGGTGATAGAAGCCTGCTATTCTCCTTCAGAAATACAAAGCAGAATTCATGTTTCCATCACTGATAGCAAATTGTCCAGGTCCTGACACAGCAAAATAATCACAAACCATGACATTATTGTATCAATGCTTGTCAGATGGTATCAGGTTTTTACTGCAAAATATATTGTGGTTTCCACCAGACATAACAACTGATATTATCAGTCTTCCCTCACAGGACAAGGCAAAAACTTTAATAGTAAATTTCCAAACACATAAAAGTTCATATAAGTATGTCTATTGTAGAAAACTTATGAAGTCATTTCAAAAGAATTTCAGCAAATGATGTATATCTAATGTGAACTCAATTATAATGAATTCACTGTTCAAATATTGGTATATCTTCCTTTCATTCTCTAAATGCAGAAGGCTATCTTTTATATAGGTATAGTTTTAACACTTGCTTGATTTTGGTACTTGACTAATCTGCTATTAGCCTTACTGCTCTCTATCATGGAAACTTGCTCTCACATCCATGTAGCGAGACATTTACCACTTTTGACTCACTTGAAAATAATACATTCTAATAATACATTAGAAGGGTAATCTAATGATTTTTGCAAGCTTGAGATGAACATCAATGGCTTTTGCCATGTTGATATTTTTCCTAATATTTTTTTATGATTGAATCATGAACACAGATTTGAGACAAGCAAATATACGAATATGTTTCTGAGGTTCTCTGTGACTTCCTGAACTGAACTGATAGGTATCACGTTACATTTTAGTGGAAATCACCAGTAATTTCTTTTGAGCATAATGTGCCTCTAGAATTCGCCTGAAGAATTTCTCTGATGAAGAGAATCAAAGGTTCTGAAATATATAAATGACAAGGCTGATTCAAATCAGCCTTGATTATTTAATTGAGTATTCATATAATTAGTCCATTAATTGAATTGACTGAATTAGAGAAGCAATTACTTTTTCATAGTTATCCATGCTGTGGATGTGGGATGATGTCTGAAATAAAGGAAACATATTCCAGCATTTAGTATTATTTCTTTACTCAGATTCCCTTTATACATCATTATGACCTACATGAAACTCTGATGATGATCAAAAGATATATGAAAATTCAGAAAACCCAAAAGTTATCAAATACTTTTCCACGGAACTATTTGCTTACCATTCAGGAAACACTATATCAGAGATGAAGAAAAATAGTAATTGCTTGCTGGTGGTACTGCTAATTCTCTAGAGGGAGTAAATTAGAAGATATAAAAGTTGGTGCTTCTAGAACTGCATTTTTAATAATATCCACTGCCAATAATATCCAAAACCATTAGCTGAAGAAATCCTGGGAACATCATCATTACCATCAACAACAACCACCACAAAATTGTATAGGAACCACACAAGAAGAATAAGAGAAATCTTGTCCCATGTACACATTGCTCTCCTTGGAACAAGCAAAGGATCCCTAATTAATATTACTCAGTTCCCTTTCAAGAAACCATATTCCATGGAAAGATAAATATAATTAAGAATTTATATATATATCAGAATTAAAATGACATGTGGAAAATAGGAACAATAAAAGAACAATAACAACAACACTGCTGCTTTTAACAGCACATCATAGAATCATAAATGCATAAGATGCTGCTCAATTATTCTGTTTGTCTTGGGGAATAGCAGTCAATTAAAATTATATTTCTATTTATTAACATGATTTATTAATAAGTCCTTGAATCAGTCATGACTGGTATGATTCAGATGAAATTATAAAAAGAATGGGAAAAGACTTAGATACCAACTTTGAACCTGTAAGAACTTAAGATATACCTACCAGGAAACATTGTTTGAAGAAATCTGTTATAAATTTCAGGATTGCCTTCCTATAGGGCTATTGTTATTTATCACAGTATTATATAATTAGTAAATATTTATTCATTAAAAATTATTGGCTATTACCTCCAGTGGATTTTGATTGGTGTACAAATTTTTTAAAAATCATAAGAACAGCCAGAAACATTAACCTTGCCGAGGCATTAGGATATTTTTTTTCCCCGTTTAGAAACAGAGCAAAATACTATTCAAAATTTCTTGGGCGAACTTACCCCTTGTTATTCTTTTCTGTTAGAGAGAGGGTATTGTCTAAGCTTTAATTCCTGATTGTCATTCATTATCCGGTCTACTGCCCCTTTGGTTTTTCAAATGCCCATTATCTGGAAAAATAAAATTATAAATAATCTGTATGCTCCACAAATGTCAACATTTTAAAGTACTGATTCGTTAAGCAAATCACAATGGACCATTAAGCGAGGATATCATGTGTGACTATGCATGGGAGGCTGCCATCATCACAAGCAGGGTCTTGAGCACCCAGATTGTGATCATGTGACCACAGAGATGCTGCAAAGGCTGGAATTTTGAGAACTTGTTGGAACTATCACTGGTTCAATACTATTGCAAGTTTGAATCGTTGCTGAATGAGTGGTCATTAAGTAAAGACTATCTGTAATCTGACAGAAGCACTCCTCGGCAAAATGGTTTAAAATAAATGTCAATGTAACCTTAAAAGGCTTTGACAAATGGTGGGATTATATGACCCAGAATTATAGGAAATGAACATTCCCATCTATGCAACAAGGTAAATATTACACTACATAGCCCAACATGCCAAGTTACTCATGTCTATAAAATACATCTTATAGAATATGTGACCCCACTCCTTCATCATAATTTATTAGTGTATAATTAATCTAGCATGAAAACAGAAAGAGTTATTAGAACATACCCAAAAAATCAAGGAAAAATGTATTTCTTGTTCCATATATAATTATTCTGTATTTCAATGGTGTTTGCATGCCAATACTGAGCAACAATAATAATCTGTTGAACTAATCCAAATATTTGTTAAAAAATCTCAGCTGCAGTTTTATGTTGGATAAAATCATAGAAGTATATAACAAGTATACAAGGCAATGGATTTGAGAGAAGGAAGATTTTGTTGGTATTTCTCCAAAATCTGAAATCAATGGAATTTTTCATATTCATCTATATGACACCACAAAAGTATTTTATAGCATAATAAGGTGGAAAAGTAGGAGACAAAATAAATTGATCAATATGTAAGTTACTATCATGCTTTTATCTCAGAAACTCTGGGAATCTGTCAAGACCATTAACAATTCAGCCATCACTCTCAGGACAGAAGAACAGCTTCCAGGAAAGAGCAATAAAATATATGATTTCACTGAAGAAAAGGCTTTAAAAACAATGTACCCTTTAGACAAACCTCCATGAAAAAGAACAGACAGAGCTTCTGATAGGAATAATAGCTTGTTTGCTCACTATTAATAGTCCATTCACTAGGACATCTTGTATTCACAGCTATTCCCTAGTCAATTTGCTTGTTATATTCATAACTCTTTGGGGCTGTGCCATACATAAAAATCTGAGCAGGATTGTATAAAGCATGCAAAGGTGATTGGTGAAGCATGTTGAAATAAGTGAGTCCCCTTCTTGAAGCTCTGAGGCAGCTATATCCTCCAGAAGACTGTCTGAAGTTTTCACAGGTTGTATCTGCTTCCACATGTATGTGCAGGTCCAGTGGAAAGTTGTCTGTGCATGCACATGCTAGCAACTTAGAAAAGCCCTCAAAGCAGCCACATGGAATTTTTAAGAGAATACAGCTATCTCAACTTTAAGAAGTGTTTTGCTTGTGCAATGCACCTTCACACACTTCCCTTTAAATGCCTGATAAAGTTGTTGAAATGACTAAAAGGGCTGGGTTTGCATTAACAGGTTACACAAAAAGAAATAGCCCAAGATTAACTATCCAAATTTAGTATACTGGGCAATTCCAGTATTTCACTCATGTGGTTGAGCCTAATATGCATGCAGACCAGGGGTGGGCTTCAAATTTTTTGGCAAGGGGCTCTCTCCCCTAATGACTGGCTGGGTGGGTGTGGCTAGGTGGTCATGTGGCTGGGTGGAAGTGGCTGGGTGGTCATGTGACTGGGTGGGTGTGGCCAACTCGACATTGTTGTTTTGCCCTAATTACCTGAAAAAAGATAATACACCAAAAAGTTCTTTATTATTTCGTGCATTTAATACTTAAATAAAAGACTGGATGAAACCAGGCTTAATAGCAGTGACTGTGAGAGAGAACTTGGAGTCTTAGTGGAGTTTCTGGTGAGTTACGTGATTATTAGTTGGGAATTAGCCCTTGGCAAGCGCTTTATCTAACTTGATACTTTTCCGATGTGTGAAATGCTCTTGGCAGAACACCCAGAAAGGAAAAAAGCCAAAAAGGTGTCCATTTATTATTCTAGGCTGCTTGTCTTTTTGAGGTTATTGAGGGCTCTCTGAGCCCCACAGAATCTTAGCTAGGGGCTCTCCTGAGCCTCTATAAGCCCCCAGCAGCCCACCCCTGATGCAGACTAATAGTAGAGCTGCTGGGTAGAACCAAGGAACAGAAATAAAGGCAAGAATTAATTTACTGAGCCCTAATATGGACAAATTGAGGGAATCATCAGCTTCTACAAACTACCAGGAAAGTATTCAATGAAAGCAAGCGAATTAGGCCCTGTCCTCTTCCAATTATACTTCTTAACTGAGGACCAAAAATACAAGCAGGCATCTCTTCTGTACAAATTATTGTTCTTGCTCCGTTCCTTTCAAAAAACACAAGCAAACAAATAAACAAAAGTAATGGAGAAGTTTAACAAAACAGTGAGAAATGAAAATGATACAAAGAACAAAACTAGCATCAAGTCAAGGATGCACACAGTGAATCTAAGATGGACCATTGAGATGGTATATATATTTGAAAATTAGTTCTTACTGACTGCAGAAATTGTATTTGTTTGCATCTAGGGTTCATTCAGATTGCTATGATGAAGGAATAGCAAATAATTATTTCATCTTTCAAAGATATATATTCTATTGGTTTCTATTCTTGGAGAAAACAGTCAGGTTCCCTAATAAATGCAAAACAGCAGGCATGCTATATTAATAGTATTTTCCTTGGCTGACTTATTATCATCAAGTATATTTGCCAAGTCTTCCTTGGCATTGCTACTTTAATGATGCAATCCTTTGTTCAAATCTTCTGTTCATCTTTGTCACTTGCAAATCCCTACCATCATCCTGATTCTCTGCCTAACATAAATGGCAAATCTGCTTCCATCATCTGGAACCTGTTAGCATTCAACTGGCCTGCAGAAAATCCTAGATTTAACACTTAAGCACAATGATAAAGAAATTGAAATCTATAAGCACATTTCAGGTTGTCATTCTGCCTCCAGCCAATTCCCTCTGGATGCAAATGTGAAGCAATTATTCAGAAGCAGGAAAAGAAAAGCTTCCATCCTAAAATACCACCTTTCCACTCCACTGCAAGAAGTTACACAGGAGCAAGGCAAAAATCTGAAAAATCAATATCAGGCTCTATGCACAGTATCATTTTTTAATTTGAATATACACACACTGTAATTGCTCTGTTTTGCTTTAAATACCCGATGGCGGTACACTTCACAGTTGCTGATGCTGTAGCTTAGTCTTGCGGGATATAACATGAAAACAGCTTGACTGACAAAGGGAAGTTCAATTCCTGAGTATATATAGCTTACTGCAGCTTTTAGTACCACAAAAGAATCAATAAAGCATGATTGGGAAAGAGAAAAATTGGGGGAGATGAAGAAGCAAGAATACCAGAAAAAGAGAAATGGATTAGGGATTTGGTACAGAAAATCCGGGTGGAGGAGAAAGATTTCTCCCCACCCTAATATAATTATTTATAAGGTCTCCTTGAGACAGAATACAATTTTATTTATCATAAAAATATACTAGCAGCATCCAGTTTCAATTGAGAGAAAAGACCTTAAAGTGATACTGATGCATTACTAGTACTTAAATGCTATTCAAATTAACTGATTAACTATCACCTTTGAATATTACTACGTAAAGGATAGTTAATCAATCACTTATGTATCATGTACACTTAAGTCATACATATATTTTTGGCTGTTATTATGCTAGCAAAAAGCATTCTTATCCTTCATATTTAGCATGCATTATCACAGCAGACATTTCTTGGCCTACAGTATTACCTAGTTCATAGTATAAGCTCAGTTTGGGTCCATACTAATTTAATTTTCCTCTACCATTCAGGAATTCATAGGAGGAGAAATGAAGCTATGGATTCTTTTCTTTAATCAAATTTGGTTAAAACTAATACCATATTATCTGTACAATAAATTAATCTGATACACAATAAAAAATATCATAATTTCAAGAGAAACATTCCAGAGATCATTTCTTTTCTCCCTCCCCCTTAATTTTATTCATTTGCATTTTGCATGATATAAACCTATTAAGAATGGTATTAATTTTAATATGTGCATTTGGAACAATGGAGATAAATTGGAATCATACACAATTTAGTGCCCAAGACATTACCGTATATATTTTATCTTCATTTTCTTTATTTTCCATCTCTTTTTCTGGATTAGCCAGCAAACAAAATATAAGAATATGCTTGGTCATCTTTTGTGCTTCAGTAAATAAAAACATTATTAAGATACTTACAGTAGACTCTGTTTTGCCTAAGAATCTTTTGTTTCCCTGTCTTCTTTTCTCCTCTGCCTTCCTTTCCAAGAATCTAATTTGCACATCTCTCCCTTGACCATTCTATAATGGAAAAGTTTGTTTGTTCATCCACTTATGTGGTTGAGTACATAAATACTTTATCAAGTACATCCCAGGCAATTATAAACCAGTCCTGTTGGGGGGGTGGATATACTTCATGTTAAAAATTCTGTTCAAACATTCATTTTTAATTGTGCCAGATAGATATATATTTTTCCCTACAAGTTCTGATGAAAGAGAATTCACTTTAGAAATTATTTTAAAGGACAAGTACCTTTAGAGAAACTTTTATCTGTGGAACATGGTATGCTTTTACTCATTCAACTGTATGGTGACAAGTTTATGAATGTGATTGTCTTATCTCTCATCCTGTGATCACCATTCCAATAGCTTTCAGCCTCCTTGGCTTTTCATGCTCCAGATAAATCCTAGCTAAAAAATCCAAAAGGTATTTTCCCAATAGTATTTGGGTGTGGGTGTGGGTGTTAAGAGGAAATGCTACTCTTCAAAAATTACTGGAGAATTTCTCTTTTCATCTGGAGAAATTTGCAGGCATTGCCTTTGACCACATACTGGGTGGAGAATTATGATGCACTATTTCAGACTGAAATGTTAACAACCCAGCATAAAGATGTGCATGTCAACAGGGTTGTTAACATTACAGTCTGAAATATTGCATCAAAATTCTCCATCCAATGTGTGGATAGAGGCAATGTCTGCAAATTTCTCCTGAAGAAATTTAATTCTCCAGTGATTTTTCTAGTAAAATGGCTGGGCAATTTTTTTAGTAAAACAGCTGGTCTCCCAAACAATTTGTGATGTGATAACTTGCAATACAGTTCAAGTGCAGCTGTCTCTGCATTCAGAGTTAAATCCTTATTTTCAGAAAAAAAAGTGGCTCAGCGGATCTGACTGAGTCCATTAACTTTATATTGTATCACTTTTTACTCTCTACTGCACCTTTTTTCATGACATGGTTATGAGAAATTATCTCAACAATTATTTATTCTACTTTAAAATATTTTTTAAAAAACTATTGTTCCATGTTAGTTTACCTACTTTATCTACATAGAATTGCTTAAAATATGCCTCTGTCATGCATTCTACTATAATTTGGGAGCAAACCCCACATCTTATTTTAAGTCACCAGCTGCTTCCTAAATGCTAGCCATAAAATCGCATATTAGTAATTGCCATTAGACCCTGAAAGAGGTGGTACATGAGTAATATTTATAGAAATGGAACAGAATCCTTTAGATAACATGGAAAAATGTTCCTCTAGAATCAGAAATTCAATTAGCTATTCAGTGCCAACTCTGCATGCAGCTAAATATTTCAGCATTTAATAATAATAGAGAATGCATTGCAGCTCAGACATTTTTACAAACATAACAGAATATAAACTATTAAATGCAATTTCTTTTTGCCTATAAGGCATAAAACAAAGAACTTTACAGTAAATCAAATGTACTTAAATGTTCTTAATTATTGCACACAAAATTCCCAAGATAGAGAATGAAGTACTATCTGTAAATTATGTAGAAATTACCCATACATAATAATTTTCCTGTTTGGTATGCATGAAATGGACCTGAATACTATCTATAGCAAGCTTAAATAATTTTTGTTTTAATGAGACAAAATAAACAATGTTTCAGTGTTTTTGCTGCCTTAAGTAAAAATATTATAATGTGTGTATAATCTTTTATGGTTGAGGCTGTAATTTGTCCTCATCCAATTGCCCAAAGTGGGAGAAACTATTCTCATTTTGCAGCGTTGTAGGGTTTTAAACAGATAAATGGGAGTTTTAAGCCTCTGCAAAGCTGAAGATAATAATGTTACCATCAAAGTACCCCATAATTCATTTCCTTTTAAGGTCTTTGGATAAAAAAATGTCTGCGATATGTGGGTTTATGGGTTGTGCTCAGTTATAGGTGACACTGTCTATGGAGATTCTCAATATCCCGGCCATGTTTGTCCGAAGTGCTTTTTCAAGAGGCAGCTGGAGTTTCTTGTTTTTCTTTGAAGATGTTTCGCTTCTCACCCAAGAAGCTTCTTCAGCTCTGACTGGATGGTGATCTTGCATGAGAAGTGTCTTCAAAGAAAAGCAAGAAACTCCAGTTGCCTCTTGAAAAAGCACCTTTGGGATATAGGCAGGACTATTTCATATATGAGTGACCATTGTACGTTTCATGTTTTCTATTTTTTAAAGAAAAAAACTAAGATTTTAATCTTGTAAACATATTTTAGCGCCTGCAACTACAGTTAACATGTCAAGAAAATGAACTGCCAATTTTTGCTGACTGCACCCCTGAAATTCAAAGACTACGGGAAAGGACAGTTGGAGGAGCTACGGTGGCCTAGAGGTGGAGCTGTTGCCTCAAAATCAGGAGGCTGTGAGTTTGATCCTAAGTAGAGGTTAATATTTAGAATAGACTCTCCTGCTCAAGCAGGGGGTTGGACTAGATGACCTCCAAGGTCCCTTCCAACTTTGTTATTCTATGAATCCCTTGCCATTGTTTTCTACACCCAAGGTTGCCAATACTTGCATTGTTGTCACTCAGAACACATCTCCTGTAACAATAAATAAAGAATTCTAAGGACATCCTCCAGTCACATCATTTCTCTTTATTGGGCTGATCCCCACTTCTATTCACCTCCAGGATCCTTTCTTTATCTGGACAAGCTGTTGCATTTTGACATCTCAAAACTTACCTCATTGTAAGTGTTATTCTGGGCAATCCCCAGTGTAATAAGCAAGTTGGCATTTATGTAATCTTCTACCAGGCCTTACAAGATCTACATTTCTTTTTTTAAAAAAAGGACTGTATTCAAAAATATTTAGTTGCAAGGGTCACTTTAAAAAAAATCTTAATTTAAATAAATGATCATCCTTAGGAATTTGCTCACAAATATGGGCAATAGACTTAAAGATTCTCAAGCAGAGTAGTTTAAAAATCTGTTTATGTACTACTATTAAAACTGGCATTGTGTTTACATTTTTCTGTTTGAACCTTCAAATTACCTAATGGTGTATTGTATCACAAGTTTTCAGTCAAGGTACTACCTAAAATCCACTAAGTTAAACAACACTTGAAAAATCCAGGACCTCCTATGAAACTGAAATGTCCACATTGTTCAGACAGTTTTATTACAATGTTGTGGTTGTTACAACTACTTCGTAGTCAAGTAATCATGATTTCTAATGCTCATGTTTAGTCACCAGTTTGAAATTACAATGGCACTATGACATTTTTCACAATTATGAACACTGCAGCATCCCCATGGTCACATGAGCAATATTTGGACGCTTGGCTAATGGCATGTTTATGATGGTTGCAGTGTCCCAGGGTCATGTGATCCCCTTTTTTGACTTTCTTGCAAGCAAAGGGGAAGCCAGATTCACTTAACTGTGTTACTAACTTAACTGCAGTGATTCACTTAACAACTGTGGCAAGAAGGGTCATAAAATGGGGCAAAATCCACTTAGCTATCTTGCTTAGCAATGGAAAAATTAGGCTCAATTGTGCTTATAAATTGAGGACTACCTGAAGTATAGTAGCAACTGCCAGGCAGAAATCAAATTAGGATTATAGAAACGTATAAATCGATTTGCCAAAAGCCTCTCTTATACAAAAAGAGAAAATAGATATCATTACCAAGCAGGAATTGAACATACTGCTAGTTAATTTGTTTTTCTTTGAGACTAAGATAAATCAGATTGCATATTTGATTTCTCATTTACCAGTACAACAACACCATGACTTTTGGCCAATGCAACTGCAATCCATCAGTCTGAAAAATTAGCTAGACCAGACTAAGGCAGTCCAAAATATTTACCACCTGAAATAGACAAGCAAATACTATTATCTTTCTCCCCAGTTCTACTGCATAAAGCCAGTTTAGTTAGTTTATTCTTGGGGGGGAAACAAATATTAGAGTCCACAAACAGCCATCACTCTCACAGTAAAAATACAGTAACAATAAACCAAATACCTGTTACTCTTTCAGGAAATCTAAAAATGTGTTGTTATAACACTCTCCCTAAAGATAGGATAGGATGAAAACATATGAGAAGTGAGAATTGATCTGGGCAAGGAAGAAAACCTTCTTAGTGACCTAAACCATCCACTTAAAAGTACAAAGGGAAAGGAGTCTTAACCTTCAAAGAGGAGGATCTGTTTTGCACCCCTTTGTGTGTTTTTTAAATACTTTAATGAATATTTTTTTATTTTATGAGGTATTGAATTGGCAGGCAAAAAAATTCTACTCTTACAGTCTGCCAGCCAGGCCCTCTGCCAGATGACAAACTGCCAGCTCAGACATTTGAAACAAATGTTTAAAGAATCTTCTTGAGAGAGCTGCTTCCTTGAGCATGAAAAAAAAAAAGAAAGAAATTCTCACACTCCAGCCATCTCCCTTCAGGTGGAAGAGTTTTTGTTCTTGTGAAAGCAGCATCAGACCACATGGTGAAAAGGAACAAACAGGTGTGTGCCAAGGGAAGAATCCAAAGGCTTCTTAAAATGGAATTTCCAGCTAACAATCAAAGAGGAAATTTGGTTCGAGGCCGGCCTTTTCTCTAGAGAAGAAGGCGAAAGAAAAGAAAACTAAGTACTGCATTAGACTTCAAAGTTTGAAGTATTATTTATGTTACTCTTTCTTATTGGTGGTGCTGATGCTTTACATTGCTCTGTAAATTGTGTGTTTTTGTAACTCATGTAACATAAAAAAATTAAATTAAGGTTGGACCAACATCATATTGTTATTGTGTCTGCCCAGTACATACATACATGCATGCATACATGCATGCATACATACATACATACATATATACATGCAATTTATGATTTTACAGTATTGCCTTTACCACTGTTTTGAATGTTTTTTTACAGTATTTCCTTTACCACTGTTTTGAATGTTTTGTATATAAGTACTGAAAGCTGAAAAGGGATTTTTACGTTGTCTCTCTCTGTGTCTGTCTCTCTCTGTGTCTCTGTCATTCTTTCTGTCTGTTTCTTTTGGAAAAATAAATTTTGAATCTATTTATCTCTGGTGAAATTACTCTATTTCCCAAAAGGAGGAATGTCTGATCTCCCCAATTACAGACTTCAATTCACAGGATCAAGTGGTGGTTACACAATTTATTTCAGTTTTTCTCATTTTTTTTCCCATTTAAATTGCCCAAAAATGATCTAGGACTTGGTAACCCTACATGCTGGAGTTATAGGTGGGACACTGGATGTGTGTGGGAGTGTAACCTCTCATGAATTTAACAAATGGATCCAATATAACAGATTTTTAGCATTTTTTAAAAAGTTTTCAAACTTTTCCATGAATATATGAAGTTATTACATAATTATTTTTACCTCTGTTAATTATTCTTCTTTTGTCACATTTAGTTTATTTTGACCACTGGAATGAGTTTAGGTTTCATTTCTCTACAGTATAATCACTTTCTTTTTGTTGGTGGTCATGTGGATTTTTGTCTTTCGCTAACAATGAAAAAGGGGAAAAGGCAAAGAAAAATTGTAATTCAACCATGGAATGGTTGAAAAAAACAACCCGTTTTCAACTGCAGTGGGAATACGGGGGGACTGCAGTCTCACATTGAAAAAGGGCAATGAACTATAGTATTCCCAATTGTTTTATCCAAATATACAATAAAGATCCTTTTTTAGTCCTGCTGCATTGTGAGTCTGGGAAGCTTCTGCCAATTTTAAACCAGGTTGCCAGGCAAGACACCAAGAAGGAGAATTTATGGATCTAGATCATAGAGCCCACGCCTGGCAGCATCATTAATTTTCAGCTAAAAGGGAGTTTGAATGGAAAGAACTGAATTAAACTGAGCTGAGGAAGTGCTTTTGACTAGAAAAGCCAAAGCCATCCATTAGCAGAAACGATAGATCAAAAGATATAATCAAGTACCTCTTAGAGAACTTACCCACTGGCTCATTGTTAGAAAGCTTTCTAAAATAAATCCATTTAAAAAACACAGAAAATGTGGATGTTCCCCTGTATTTATTCCTCAAAGAACTATGCTTTAAAGACTCAGGAAAGAATCAATGACTATTTACTGCATGTATAAGCGCTAGTCTACAAAGCAATAGCACCACTGTGGTGAACAACTAGCTATATTATTATGTAATATTTTTCCTCTTCAAGTGTCTATAAAGAGCAATGCACTACAGGAGCAGGTTGGCTCAATGTCTGACA
The DNA here is from genome assembly GCA_025802295.1 of Psammodynastes pulverulentus. Lineage (NCBI taxonomy): Eukaryota > Metazoa > Chordata > Lepidosauria > Squamata > Psammodynastidae > Psammodynastes > Psammodynastes pulverulentus. The sequence goes on along the minus strand of JAOYMU010000292.1, from coordinate 42,924,794 downwards.
ATAAAAATATTACCAGAAAAGCAGGTCTAATCCTTCTTACAAAACAATGCAGAAAATCTATATATAGTGAGTATTTTTGTTTCTTTGGGGTATTTCTTTTTATTGACCATTTATATGCATTGATATTAAATATTAATATTGAATACATAACAAAAAGGTGAAGCAAACCTTGTGGTTACTGTAATCAATCCAGTTTCTGACATCCAATCTAAATTTTTTCTCAATGACTTATCACTCTATACAGCATTTTTATCATCCATTCACACATATGAAAAGCATGGGTTTTTATATACTAGACCCACTTTCAAACAACAAGTTTGAGTAGTATAATGTGAAATAAAGTCAGATGCTCTCACTTGTCCAATAACAAAACTTGGAGGCTGGAATACAATCCATAGAATCACAAGACAGGGGTCACAGCTACAGTAGACATGGCTGAGGATCACAAAAAATGCATTGTGAAAGGTCTGGCAGCTATCATAGTATCATAGAACAAAGATTTGATGGAACATTATCATAGAGGTCAGAGGTGGTATTCAGCAGGTTCTGACAAGTTCCAGAGAACCGGTAGCGGAAATTTTGAGTGCTGTATTTTTCGGACTATAAGACGCACCGGAGTATAAGACGCACCTAACTTTTAGGGGAGGAAAACAAAAAAAAATCTTACCTCAGCTTCTGCCTCCCAGCAATTTGCCTCCGTGCAACAAGCAGAAATAGTTTCACTTTCACAGCACAGCTGGGTCTTCTTTTGTTGCCCTGCACAGGAGAACAGAGCTGGAAAGCAGGTTAGTGGGGTGGGGAGGGATTGGGATTTTCAGTAACCTTCCCCCAGGAATGGGGAAGGAATGGAGATTTTATAGTATCCTTCCCCTGCCATGCCCACCAAGCCACACCACACCCCCCAAGTCATGCCCACAGAACCAATGGTAAAAAAATTTGAATCCCACCACTGACAAGAGATCATTTACCTAATCCTTGCCCACTTCAGGAATCCACTACTATAACATCCCTGATTGATTATCCAGATGGTTGACAATATTTCTAGCGTCCTTTGTTTATTCCATTTGTTTATTCAAACCATCCACAGTTGCTACCATTACAAAATGTTCTAATGTCTGACAATAATCTGCTTTGTAACTGAAACCTATTTTTTAAATCCTCTTTTCTGGAACAAATCTGAATAATTCTGACCTGTTTTCTATTATATGATAGCTTCTTCAGATACTTGAAGACAGCAATCCTATTTTTTTACAAGTTTTTTTTTTCTCAAAATTATATTTGTCCTAAACCTTAACCATTCCTCATCATTTTTTCTTCCAGGCCCTTAATATTTCCCTTCTGGACACATTCCAAGTTGTCAATGACCTTCATAAATGTGGTGGTTGGAACTGAATGCAGCATTCTAAATATGGTCTGACCAATGGAGAATACAGAAGAATAGGTCTTCTTCATGTAAACACTATGCATATGTTAATGCAACCTACAATTAAATTTGCTTTTTTGCAGCTGCATCACTCTGTTGACTCATGAGTGAACCCAAGAAACCTAGTTGAGGTTTCTTTTTTTGATTGTTTTTTTTTTGGCATGAACTGCTATTTAGAAAAGTTTCCTTCCCTCCCACATCCTATTCATTTATTTACTTTTTACCCAACCAAATATATTTGTCCCTACTGAATTTCATCTTACTGAATTCAGCACATTATTACACTTTTCCTGCTATCTGTTATCTAAGTCAGTGGTGAAATTCAGCCGGTTCGCACCGGCTCGCAGGAACCGGTAGTAGCAATTAGGCCTAGGTCGCCGAACCGGTAGTGACTTGTGGCTGGCCACGCCCCCAAACCGGTTCCTGATACTCGCTTGTTCCCCCCTGCCCACCACTCACCCCGCCCGCTCGCCCCGCCAGTCCGCCCAACACTTGGCCCGCCCCGCCCCACCCATCCCATTCCCGCTCATCGCTATAGAAGGCTTCGCGGCTGCGCCATGTGGCGCTGTGTAAATGGTCAGTT
>JAOYMU010000292.1:42867843-42889744 GCA_025802295.1 Psammodynastes pulverulentus | reverse complement strand
AAAAATAGGGACCACCTTTGGTGGGAAGGTAACAGCGTTCCGTGCGCCTTTGGCGTTTAGTCATGCTGGCCACATGATCACGGAGACGTCTTCAGACAGTGCTGGCTCTTCGACTTCGAAACGGAGAAGAGCACCACCCCCTAGAATCGGGAACGACCAGCACATATGTGCGAGTGGAACTTTTACCTTACTGCCTTACCAAAATGAAAACTGACAATCTACAATAGGATCCTACAAACAGATTTTTTTAAATTTTCTTGGGGTGTGTGTGTAATATAAAGTTGCCTCTAGATGACTAAATCAAATGGGTGGATGATAGTAAAATAAAATAAAGGACTTTTGTAACTTCATGGTATGAATTTTGTGATGACAACAGTCAATATTAAGGTGTTACTTTGTAGTGTTAGAACTTTTCAGATATTATTACCTGTAGTGTATTTTTTACAGCAATTTTGTTTTTAAGAAAACTTAAATAATAATTTATTTCTAAAAAATATATAAGCTAATATATGGAATAGATATACTGAAATGAATATCTTCACTCATATTTCTTATAATGTGAGCGTTTGTTCATTTTGATAGTATTTCATGCTGTAGCCACAGCTATCTACAGCTTTGATTGAAACCTTAGGATAGACTTTTTAAAAGAAGTAATTCTACAAATTGTATTATGTAGCAATCTGTTGGAAAAAATGTGGACTCATACTTACCTATATTCTATAACTGCAATTATATGGAACTTTTTTGGATAATGTAGTGCATAAATTGAACAAAAAGGCAGGAGGAAAAAGTTTGGTGTATCAAGTAGGCCATTTATAGCATACCAGTACCTCAAATGTTGTTAATTATTTTAAATTTCAATTACACATGACTTGTTGTATTCAGGGAAAATGATGCGTAGCTGAACTATTAATTTTATTTTTATCTTGAACCACCTTTTCAAAATATTTCATTCTTTTTAATAAGATGTGTGCTTACTAGAGAGAGAATTACATTCAAATCTTTGGCTTTAATTATGTTTGCATCTATCTTTATAAATTTTAATAATGCAGCTAATTTCTATTTGGGGAAGCATTATTGAACAACATTTGGCATATTTCCAGTATGCATTCCATATTCTCTTGTATTTCCGTTGTCAATTGCTCTTATTCTCCATTCTTTTCAAAGCCTTGCAGTAAGAGAGTTTCTTTGTTTGGATGACCCGCCGGGGCCCTTTGATAGCCTTGAAGAGAGCAGGGTAAGTGCAATAGAGAAATTTGCTTTTACTGTAGAAGAGAAGATTTTAATTGCACAGTGACCTAAGTTTTATCACATGGTGCCTTTATGTGAATAGCAGCAACTTTTTGTTCTTTCTCTAACTATAAATTAAACGTGGTCATCATGTAGCAAAATAGATTGAATGAATAATCTATGAACTGTATATGAGCAGAACTGGGGACAAAATGCAAAGAGATGGATTTACTAAAAGAGTGAAAGTGAAAAGAATAGGACAGTGGGGAAAAGAATTTGGGAAAGATAATTAACTACACAGAGATTCCACAGCTTTGTTCATGTATGTTCTATTTTGTTATATTTATATTTAGATGTGATTTGTTTGTATGCTTGTTTATAGGCTTTTAAAACCATTTCAGTTAATGATGTATTATGGTTATTGTGGGCCTTTTTTATTTTTTTTCTCTGTATAAATATTAAATATGTGTTTTCCTGCCCTGTATATAATTCTAGAATATGAAGCCAGGTATGAAATGAAATAAATATCTGTCACAGGTAGTTGATATATTTGCCTTATCAATAATTTCTTATTTAAATTATCTTACTGTTGTTATTGTAATAAGAAAAAAAAGTATTTGGTCATATTTTTATGAATATATTAGAGTCACTTAATTTTTTTGACATGGTACAAATAGTTTTTGAGAATTCATAAAATTGCTATCATTAAGCAGAAATATATAGAATAATGTATCATTTGGGATCATTTCCAGCAAATATGATTGAAACAGCTTAGCGTTGACATTACAGAAATTTTCTCTGTTGTGTTGTTTGAACTGTATACAGTATGTTGCATTTATGACTATCAATATGGATTTAATTTTTATTTACAATAGATTTATTAGCAATCTTAAAAGAATAGTAATGACTTCACATAAGGCTATTAATGCTCATTTGGACTTTCCTAAATAAGATTGAACTTATTCTAGATCCAATACCAACTTCCAAATATTTTTAACTGTAGCATATAAATAGTATTGTCAGAGTGTTTTACAATTGAAGAACTGGGAGCATATATCTATAACAACTTCAGTAGTTAATTGAAAAGGCTAAAATGCCAAATGAGATATCATACCAAATTAGTGTTTTCTGGCACTGATAAATTATGAACTACAAACTTCTCACTGTTAACTATAGATTTGCTTTTAAGAGAACAATTGTTTATTGGTCAGTGCTTCATCATTCTCTTCATTAAACAGTTAAACAGTTCTATGCACATTGAAAATGCAGAACTGCCATATAATATTTATCACATATTAACAAAAATTATTTGGTTATCTTAACCAAAGTATGTAATTTAAGTATATAATTTACTTCACAAAATGGTGGGTATAAAAGAAAGGAAAAGGCATTCTAAAGTTTAACTTCATAAAGACACATCTATCCAGTTTTCTCAAAAACATTGTTTGCCTTTGTCATCTTGCATCTTGTGCATCTTTAATTTCCAGCTCTAACTTCTAGATTCATACACTCTGATGATTTGTCATCCAAGGACTAATCAGACCAGCCGTAATTAGCAGCTGAGTACAGACAAGATCAGTTAGGTACTATGACCTGCTGAGGCTACTAGTGGGCTTAGCATTCATGTGAGAAACATTTGAACTTCTCTTGAGATGCTTGTTTTTTATTGTGGTTAAGGTGTAAAAATAAAACAGGATTCCATAATTAATCTTTCAGAATCTGAATAGTATGAGTACACGTGTACACATACACGGCAGTCGGTATGGTAGTCAATTTATATCTTACTGCTGTAATGGAAGCTTGAGCTTCATAATTCAGCAATATGCGATCAGAAGCCAAAATAAAACCTTGAAAGTGTTACATTTTCATTACAGATTTGTCCAATAATTAGGGAATGATAGCTTGATCACATTATTACTATACCAGAATAGTTAATTTCAATAAAAGAAAACCAAATCCAAAAGATCTTATTTGTGTACATGTAAAAATAATTCATAACCATTCGTAGAAGAAGAGCAAGCCAATGTCTGTGAGTTGCTTTTTACAAAAAAAAAAAAACCCTTACTTTCAAAAATTTAAATTTCCTTGTAGGCTTTTTGTGAAACTTTGGAGGAAACAAACTACCGGCTTCAAAAGGAACTTAATGAAAAACAAAAAGAGGTGGAAACTCTGAAAAAGTTGTTAAATGAAAAAGAATTGTACATAAACGAAATGGAGAAAAGACTTGGGTAAGACTGAAACAAAACCTCATTATCAGAGCTAGTGATATGAATCTAATACTTAAGAATTTCTGAATGCTTCTTGTATGTACAATATTTATTTTTCAAATTTCTATAGCTGCCTAACTCACAACAGAAATGGCTCTGGGAGGCCTACAACAAAGTTAAAAAAAATAGCTCACAAATAATAATTATAATTATTCAAAGCATTAAAAACTATAAAACACAGCTAAACAAAAATAGACAAAGGGATATTAATAATAACAGAACAATCTTACTATTGGCCAGTTCCCCAGGGGCCCCCAAAAGGCAGGAAATACTTGAGATTGTAATCAAAGAGGAAATTTTAAGTTCTGTCTCTCCACAAGAACATGTGTGAGACTTTGAGATACAACCCGTATCATGTCTTAACTTCTTTTTGTAAAGGAGAATGAGAAAATTGCAACAGAATTCATAGTCTCTTTGGGGGGGGAAGTATTCAGGGTGGAATGCTTTTCTGGCAAAGGTCATTTTCAGAATTAAATATTCTGTTTATGTTAATGATTTCAGAAATATTCAATTTTACAATCCCAGACACAAGATAAATGGTATCAGAGATGATTTTATCTTCAGTGAACATTTTTCAGCATACATTGAGTATGTAATATTAATGATGGTAACAGTAATGAAAATTACTGCTTTCTTCTATCAATAGAAAGCTGCACTTTAAAAGAATGAGTGAAATGTAATTATTCCTAGAAAATCCTTCTAAGGCTGCAGTTTTATCCCCAATTTCTAGGAGCAAACTCCACTGAATGCAATAACTGTTTTAAATACATGTGCATAGTTTTCTCCAATGAAGGAAGCTTTCCCCCAGAGACATTTTAATTTCCAGCTAAAATAAAAGACCTGCCTTGATTTTGTTACAGGGACTTAAATTTAGTGGAAACAAAGTCTTGTAAGTTGTCAGGAGAGGGAAGTGAATGCAGTGGAGAAGTGGAGTCATCCGCAACAGAGGCAGATCAAAGAACGTTGGAAGAAGACAGCCGGTAAATGATCATTGAGCAGTTTTATTTAAAGTTAAGCTCTGAAATGCAAATCACCTGCAAGCTTAGAACAGTCCTTTGGGGTAACCCGCTGCAGACATTTCAGGCATTTTGCTGGAGATGCTTTCCATAGGATTGTGCCTTTATTATAATCCAACATAGTAAATTTTATATTACTTGTCTTCAAGTTTCTATATAGTACCCACGTGTACTTGGGTTTTCCAATGCCTTTCTACAGTTCAAAAAGTCATTGGATGAAATTGAAATTAAAAGTCAATTAATTAATGCCGATAGCTCTCCAGTTGGCTGTCTGCTGAAGAAATCACATGGCACTTGTAGGATATAAGTATTATATAAAATATGAGCCTAGCAATTTGCAGGTAGACAGCACCCCCAAACTTATAGTTTTAAAACATAGCACATATTAGGATTGAGTGATAGAAAGAGCTTGTTGGCTCACATTTTTATGATAAATATATTGATCTGAATCTACAGGTCTGAAAAAGAGGATTGGAAAACCTCTTGGAGTGGGTCACTGGTAGAAAACTTTGTACCAGAAATTGAAGTAGCCGAAGTGGCATATACTGCTGATATAGAGATGTAAGCATGACTTGTTTTGCTTTTTTTTTTTTAAGAAGATCTATCTGGTTGAACAAAAGCAGTAGAACTGAAGATGATAGGAATGTTTACATAAATCACTCAGAATACATTTTTAACACAAGAAGAATAATCAGCGCTGCTGTTTTAATTCATTTGTTATGTAAGATATATAGATAAGTGGAGAACTATATTAATATATAAAAAACTTTGGTTAAGTTTATGTTATGCCTAGAATCCTAAGTAACGTGTATAATTTAGCAGAGTAGATAAAGGTTAAATGTCAATTATCATTTGGCTTGTCACACCTGTTTACTACTAATATGTGACTATTTTGTATGGGCAGCTTTTGCAGATTCTTTATATGGGATATAGTTTTATGCTCTGGAAATATAATTCTGCTATCAGGCTTCAGAAACAGTTTTTAAAGTGATAAATTTAAATATGTATGTTTTAATGCAATAAACTAGAAAAGCTTACAGTACCAAAATAATACTTCAAAAATAGGAATAAGATTGGGAGGTTTTTATAATGGGAGAGGGAGAATAATAGCCTAGTTATACTGTAAATAGTCATATACACTTGAAAATAATGTAAAAACTGATTTAACATTGTACTTGTTTTTTCCTTTAAATCTTATGATAATTTTGCTACATAATCAATGACTGCCTTATATATATATATATATATATAAAAACACTACCTCCTACTTTGTTACTTATGCATAAGTGTGTTGTTCAATACCTATTCAATATGTATATAAATGATAATGGCCATTTGTTAAAGCCATACTTCTGCGCCGTTAATGAAATCTAGTTGCAGTTTGTATGAAGCTACCAGGGATTCTGTAGCTTACATACAAATTGTGTTATGCCCAACAATGCACTTTATTGTAAACAGACACCTTGTGTCAGGATCATTGGCATATGCGTACACAGACACACACACACACATACACACCCATTCATACCTTTTGATCAAGGAAAGGTGAAGTGATTTGCACAATCATGTCTCTTTCTATTATGCTTGTTACACATGTTTGCTGTAGTGTGGGTCAGCTTTATGGAATCTTCAGAAACATTTTGCTGAGCGGCTGTTTGCTCAAAGTGCCTTTTGTCTCCTCTTCCCATGAAAAGAATGCAAGCTTTGTTCTTCTTTATGCCATTTACTCTTTGTTTGTCTTAATGTTGTTAGCACACGACTCTCCATGTGCTTGGACTTTTCAATGTTCACTTTGTAATTTTGGGGTCTGAGGAAAAGCACTCTGTAGAATTGTATAAAGATGTCTGAGGAAAATAAAGATTTCAACATGAGATTTTTTGCTATCTTTTGTGGAAAAAAGTTCAAAAGCCAAAGTAAAGGTAAAGGCTTCCTCATATTAAAGTTGACTTCAGTGACACATACACAGTGGTGGGATTCAAATAATTTAACAACTGGTTCTCTGCCCTAATGACCAGCTGGGTAGGCATGGCTGAGTGATCATGTGACTGGGTGGTGCTCAGGCGACAGTAAGTCTGGGCCTACTGCCAAAAAACCTTTAGCTGTTATATGGGTTAACTGAGAGACAGTTTCTGTAAGCCGGGCAATAAAGATTAGGCTAGAAACAACACCAGAATGTTTCTTTCCTACCTTCCTCACAGGATTAGCCCTGTAAAGTGGAAAAAAATAAAAGGAGATTTCTTCCAGCAACCAGTTCTCCGAACTGCTTAGAAAGTTAACAACTGGTTCTTGCGAATAGGTGCAACCTTTTGAATCCCACCACTGCACATGCATCCAAGTCACACTTGCACATCAAAGTTTCATCCGCATTATAAATATTATGAAATATATTCATTATATGAAAGCATAAGGTATATTTGGATATCATATAGATTTCTCAATTACTTCTTATTCCTACAGCTTCCACTCCCATCTCCAAATTTATCCATAAAGTTTCTTCGTATTCAAGTCATTCTTCAGAAATTGAAGAGATATAACAAATAGTTATTTTCCTGTCATTTATGAACTTCACTGGACACAGATCCTCCATGAATACAAAATAGCATGGTTGGATCTAGTCCTGTATTATATGTTATTGGCATTTTGATATATTTTTAAATAATTCCTGTGTGTTTTTCTTAGCAAAATCCTACCAAAATCCTAAAACAGGCTAACAGCAAAATTCCTGATGCACCAGATATTTTGTTCATATGCAGATAAACATTTGGGTGTGGTATTTCCATATACTAAGTATGAAATATTTACTCAAGGTTCCTGATACAAAGGCAAATACACAATGTCTAAATGCTGAAATCCTACTATTAAGTATAATCCAGTAGTTGTAAAATACAATTTCCAGATATCAATATTTTTTAAAAACCCAGGTATATTTTGTATAAGAGTTTATATGAGAATTTTATAGGGCAGGTCTTTTAGGTCAACAAACTAATTATTGAAAAGTTTATTTCAGGCATCTCCACACAGGAAAGATTCAAAATCATAGATATGAAACAGTGTTGTAACTTTCACTATACAATGTTGTTGCCTCCCAAGAAGGGGCCATTTGAAGAACAGAGTAAATGTCAGATGTTACATGAATCTCTACTCCCATGTTATCACTTAAAGTAAACAGACAGTTGGTGAAATTAACAGGGAATGCTGTACTCTCTGTTTCCAAAGAAATGTAGAAACTGGGTGCAGCAAGTATGAAAAGGAAATGGAGTATAATTGAGCGAGTAGGAAATTATTTTGGAATTACAATCCCTGGAACAGGGATGCCAGAGGCAATTAATTTCAGAATTGACAGCAGGGGTGTCAAACGTCATCATGATGGTGTCACATGACATATTGGGACTTTTTTCTCCTTCGCTAAACCGGGTGGGGGCAGGGCCACCCCATGACGCATGCAGCCCCTGAGTTTGACACCCCTGATTTAGAGGAACTTAAAGTTTCTCCTATATAGTAAAAGAATCTTGGCTGTTAAAATGATAAAATCAAGTATGCTTTCTCTTAGTAGCCATACATTAAAAATATCCTTCATTTGATTCCCCAAATCAATTATCCAAAGACAGGAGACATTTAAGATCCGAATAGTATCACTCTGGAGAGATCTATTTTATGTTCTAGTTTTTGCTGCTATCAATATTATAAAATACAGAGCTTTTTATATAGATTGCACTTCATTGCTATGTGAGTTTAATTCTAGAAACATACTGTATGCATAGACCTGTTCTACTCTGTTCTGTATGTGCCCATTTGTTTCTGCAATGTAGACAGAAAACAGGCCATCTTTTTCCTCACTCCTAGCTGCATCAAAAACTTTTAACAGTGTAACTTTGTGTTATATGCAACATAAAGCTACAGTATTATAACCATACTTTATAAGTTTTAGTTGACCTATTGTCCATACAGGTTATGCTTTTTATGGGCCAACTTTGTTAACATGCTTTTAATATTGCTGGAAGAGTAAAGATAGGCTTATGTGAGATTATAATCCATGTTAATTACTACTCACTTAGACGAAAGAAAGCCTGTCTTTGTAATCATTAAAAGGTTTTAGAACTTTTAATGTTCCAAAATTCTTAAAATCAACAGATGCAACACATTGTTTCTGTGACCTCCCATCCATCATAGTGTAGGAAGCATACAGGTAATTTTTGCACAATGTGTGATTTCTGCGCTCTTGATATGTCTGTGCAAACAGTTGATAGAGCAATTTGAGAGTATAAAGCAATCATATGCTATGTAATCATTTGAATGATTAAAGAATAATAAAAAAACCAGTTTTCTTCATTGGATGTTATGAACAGATGCTTAAAATCTATTTTTTAATGAATGAATCTGAAATTAAAGCAGCTTAATGGAATTGATAAGTTGTAAAAGTATGTGCGTTTTGAATGTTAAAATTTGTTCTTTCATCTATCTGCTAATAATACAACATTCCGATATTTTGTTACTGGTTTCCTCTTTTCCGTTATCTTCCAAGAATCCAAAATGTTTTAAGCATATTTTAAAGAACTTTTCAGATTTTTGTTTTTGTAAAACTCAACTAAGTAGAATAACTGTCTAAATTAGAAATCTACAATTTAATTTATAGGATTACAGAATCTAAATGTATCAAAATACATTCCCAAGCTACCATCAATCGTTTTTACAAAACTTGTTCATGTTATTCAAGATCCGGTTTACCAGATTTCCAATCGGCTTTTTTTTAATGCTTTGTGACTGATTATTTTTAAAAGTTAATGTTTATGTGCTGGCAGACATTGTTTAAAGCCCCAAAATGACATTATTAGTTGCCAGAAAGTTCTATTTGTATGAAAAAAGAGGACACATAGCGGCTGAAAAAGGGAGTGCTAGGGTATCAATATGGAAGAAAGGTCTTAATAGAATAAAATAATAATTAAGATAGTCTAACGAATAGAAGATGGTAAAGATGAGAATGTGGAAAGAGTTTTGAACTTTGGTGCTGGAGAAGACTCCTGGAAATGGCATGCATAACTCAGAAAACTAATCAAGTTAGTCATATTTTGGAGAAACCATGAGATCAGCTCCCTTGAAAATTTTATAATGTGAGCAACTGGAATGAATGAGATGAATTGAAGGACTAGTAGCAAGGTGGATGGACTTGATTGCAGTAGCAAAGAACATGTACAAACAGAAAAACAGCCAGGTGGACAACAAATCATAATCGAAAAAGGCAGTGTAGTCATGAAGACTCAACAATGACTTGACTGCACCTATTCGATCAATCAAGAAAAGATTTAAGAAGGCTTCGGAAGTGTGGCAATACATAGTAAGTACTAGGAACTGTAAATAGAGTCTGCACCAAAATATTGCAGAGTGGAATGTTCTTATTCGAGTTTCAAGGCAATAATGCCTTCCTGCAGGAAAACATTTATATCTACCCTGCTTCTTCAAATCTCTTTACTAACCGATAGTCATTTTGTGATTGAATGCGATCAGTTCACGTTGAGGTGTTCCTCTTTAAAACCCCTTCTATATTCTTTTCCTTCCTACACATCACTCCATTTCCCCAGGCAAGTTAGTTGAGTAGTCCTTGGGAGGAAACTGCAAAATTGGGTGTGGACTTTTCCCCATTAATTAATTCCGGGTGCTACACTTCACAAATCAATATTACTAGGCTTGATTCTACAGACATTCAATCTGAAGTCTTATTTCCCCATGTCCCAAATCTGCTTCCTAGAGATCCCTGGGTGTCAGTAACTTGGGAAGATTAGAGTTGGAAAAAGAAGCCCAGGGCTGTAATTTCCAAAAATTCCTTCTACTGTATATGGTGTTTAAACTAGGGGAGGTAAAAATGCCAATGTGCCAACAGAAAATATTTCTTTAAGCTTAATTTGCAATGGGGAGTAGGAGAGGAATTTCAAAGCATAACTACAAGTTTGTAAGGGAAGAGTAACCTCCTTCCTCTTGGTCCTGTGACCCCTACAAAGCAATTAAGTTTAGAAAAAATGCTTTCACTGCCACCAATTATTTTTTTCAGCTTGATTGCCCAGCAGGAAAAAGGATTTGCAACATTTCAACGCTCCACTTCCTATGTGCTGTAACATTCCAAATTCCATAGAATCCCTTTTTTTCCCTGTGCTGTACGTCTTTTTTTCCCTCTTTGTTTTTAATAATCCCTTTGGCCAGGGCATTAACAGAAGGGTATTAAATGTCATATCATTAGCAATGTGTGCATCTGTGAGCTCTGATCTGTTCAAACAAAAAGCATTTTACATTGGGACAACAAAATATCACACAAGCATATCAATTGCTTTAAATGTGTAGTTTCTTTTCTCAAATAAAAGTCTACCCTCCTACATCTCTGGAAATGGTAATTTGTGCACATTCTTTCCTCCTTTGTTTTCTCATTGGAGGATCTGGCACCCTGTCTCACTTGCTGCCAGCTACCCAGTGGATTGTAAATTGTTGCAGTGACAGTAACTTGGAGGATTAGCAAATTGGGGTTTGTTCTCCCAACAGTTTTCAACATGAAAAGCTTCAATGGGCAAGATTTAAAATCAAACATATTCCACTTCCAAACTGTGGAAACACTATTCAAGTTAGTAATGGGTCTTGATTCATCAAGAATTACTATTTTGGTGTTGCAAATTCACTCATGCGCATTTACTTGGAATATATTCCTATAGAAAACGATGGGTTATATGAATGAATTTCTACAGAATACAATAACCACAATAGTGTATCTATGATACACTGGTGTCATGATAAAAAAATTATGCTGAGCCTGGAAAGTATGCAGACTTGCAGAGCAACAAAGAAGATAAATGATCCAGAAGCTAAATTGTATAATGAATGGTTGAGAAAGCCAGGTAAGTCTAACGTGTCTAGAAGAATCAAGGGAAACTGTCTTCCGGTACTTCCACTACAGTCACAAAGAAGAGTGGATTGACTTATTTTTCAAAGCACCAGACAGCAGGACAAAAATTAATGATCAGAACATGCTAAAGAGAGATCCAGCCTAAAAGTAAGAACAAATTTTCTGACAGCGAGAACAATCAGCGGAACAGCTTGCTGCTCAGAGTTGTAGATGCTACATCACTGGAGGTTTTCAAAAATAAACTGGACAACTATTTGACCAGGATAGTATAAGGTATCTGCCTTGAGCATGGGGTTGGACTAGAAGAACTCTTAAGGTCCTTTTCAGCCCTATGATTCTACATTCTATGTTTTGTAAATCTCTTCTTGTTTGGGATATTTTGTGAAAATACTATTTGCATAGTTGTACAATATATTGCACACCTAGCAGAAAGTGTTTCTAGGTTTTCAAAACACATTATGTATGGTTTCTCAAAAATATTCCCAATAGGTCTTCAAAAGTTGGTATCATTCTTTCAAATGAAGCTGTGAGAGCATGCCCAGTCCACCACTGAGATCTGAAAATTCCATTGGAATTGCATATTTCAACATCCTTATGTAAGTTGGTTATTGAAATAGAACTTAAGGTTACTCAGAGGAAGGTGAAGCAAAGAGAAGCAAGAGCTTTGTCCATATTAGAATTCAGAAAGCACTCTGTGGAATGCCCGGGAATTGCAATTGGCCATCAAAGGAATTTTAGAAATCAAAAGAATTGAATTCTGAAAGAGAATGAGACTGTGTCTATTAAATTTAATATTTTGATACGATATCAGAAGAGATTGCCAAGAAACTACTAAATCTGAATGCCAATCTAGTTGGAAAGATGATTAATTGGAGGAAATCTTCATTTAGAATTTGTCCAACTATCAAAGACTCCCTTGGCCTTAACTCTTGCCAAAAACTGTCCTATGGTGCAAAATGTGTGTCGGTAATCATTGACATAACTCACAAATAGTATTTTTAACAAAGCACATCTTATTACTGTATTAAATACTATTTTTTCATACTCAAAAAATAGATTTATTTCAGAAAAGAGTCCTTCAGTGGCTCTGAAGAAGAAACTTGGTTAATTTAAATGATGCAGTGTGAGATGTTAAAGTGAGAATAAAGCTCTGAGAGGTAGCTATATTCTCAACACTCAAGTCTCTTGATCAGGGAGGCATAAAAATTTCAGTACGCAAGTTCAAAGAAGTGTGTTTGAGCACAGTGGCCATTTCACAAAGAAACAACAGGCCTTAAGGAGTTAAGAGGGAGAACTGCTGATCTGGGGGAAGTAATAGTGGCTATGACAACTCTCAATTCTTGGACTGCCCAACCAGATTTGGATGCTTAAATTTGGTACTTGTATCCTCGCCATAGATTAGCAAGTGCAAATTTCTATAGGGCAAATTGCTTTTGTCTTTTCAGTATTTAGTAGTGGTTTTGTTAAAACTCAGTGTGGTTACAGTGTGGATTCAGAAAATGTGGCTTCAGAACACTGAGATAAAATTAGTTTAAAAAATACTTGAAGTCTCATTGACTTGACAGAGTTAAATATGTACTTAAACATAATAGAGCTTAAGGTCAGTTGTCTCTAGTAATATAATACCTCTGGCTGTTTAAAGTATAGATAAATGTGGTAAAAATATTTAAGTAAATCCCCTAAGAAGTTTAATATTAAAATTAATACTATTTTTCTGTGTGTGGCAGAATATGTTTATAATCCAGCAGCTATTATAGCTGCTAGAATAAATCTATATAACATTGGCAGAAAGGTACTCAATTACTTATGTTGCAGCAAGACCCTCTCTTTAATTGACATTTTGCTGACAGGCTGAGTTAAAAATAATCAATCCCTATTTGAGTTGTTCAAGTATAATCAGGAATTCTTTTTAACTTAGATCTATCAGTTGTTTGAGACATTAGTAAAAAAAAATACCAAACTGTTAACACTTTTGTGTTCCCTTTCACAACTCTGGACTGATCTTTTTCAGAAATCCCCAAATTCATTAACAGCTAGCTTTTTAACAATGAAAAACATATTTCTTGTTTATATTTCTTAATAATTAATGTTTTTGTATTGCCTTTTTACAAAAAGTCAATTAAGGCACACCTAAGAAAAAAAAATAAAACGATGGCCTAAAATAACTAAAAACATTATTGTCCAAAGAGTACTATAGGGGTGATCCTTATAGAAAGAATGTGAAGCGTTTTGTCTCTTCAAGGACTTGAGACCATTGTGAAAATTCCAATTTATTAGTAGAGGCGTTAGTAAGATACTCTCCCTTACCTCCAAAGATGTTTCCTTGTGCAAGCACAGAATTCAGTACTACCTGTGCCAACTCCTGCCTGTATGGTCTTGTTGAGCTACTATTCTGTGACATAGTTGGCAGAGCATTAATGATACAATAGATGGAATAAGGATTTTTCCTGATAGAAATAATAATTTTTATTACCTTTGAATATAAATTGAAAGGTATGCTTTGTGGTTAAAGCATCCTTCCTTATTCTGAGGCCTTCCCGATGTATTGATAATACCAATACATCTTCATCCTACATCTACTATACCACAATTCTCAGCATTCCCAGCACAGCTTATAAAAAGAATTGGAGAAATGGGGATTCAAATCTTCTCACCCATGAAACTCTCCATGAGTTTGAGCCAGTAATCCTAAACCAGCTCAGGAAAATGCTTGTGAGAAAAGTAGGCCTGAAGTATGAAGAACGCTTTGCATGTACTTCCAATCACCTTGGAAAAGAAGATGGATGTCATTTTTGAAAGTCCAACCTTTTCTCTGTACACTGTTTCCAAAGTAATGTCACCCGCTTGTAAATTGCTTGTGCTTTCTGCGCTCATATATTTTAACAAAGAATACAAAGAAGTCCAGGAAACGGTCCCTTTATTCATCTAAACAGATTCTATGAAATGAAAACAAGTTTTTATTTTTACTTTTCTCTTTTTTTCCCTGTGCTGCTGAAATTCAACAGCTGCATTAAAGGCCACAATGTAGGTGGAGTGGAGATTTATCGCTAGAGCAGTTTTTATACAGCCAATTCAAATAGATTTCACAAAGCAATGACCCTGTCGAAACAGTAAATACTATTTACATATCCTCAAAGACTTCCAGGGCTATGGATTTCCTCATAGGAGAAACAGCATGAAATAGCAGGTATTTTAGTAGATTTTTGTCAAACAAGCTTCAGAATATTATTGAATCCACAGCTCCATCTAGAGACCACAAAATAGCTTGAGTGTTGTTCTGGCCTGCATTTTAAAAGATTGTTTGAATAAATAATAAATAACAGAATAGCTGATTCAATTTCATTGGCATTCTAGGAGTGCTTCTGAGGGTTTCTTCCTTCACTCAAAGCAATATAAGACTCCCCATTACGAAATGCTAAGTAAACATCTAAAAATGCTTAATAGAAAATAATTAATAGTTTGAAAATATAAGCAAGTCAAGTGAGGATTATATTAAGAACGGCTCACAATGATTTGATTACTTATGTAAGAATAAATGAGTTTCCATTTCTGACAGATGACTTCATTTGATTTGTAAAGTAAATTTAAATGGGGGAATTAACTCTTCAATATCTATATAAACGACCTAGATGAGGAAATTGAAGGGCACCATCAAATTTGCAGATGACACCAAGCTAGGACGAATTGCCAAAGCTTTGGAAAATAGTTTCAGAATTCAGAAAGATTGTAAGACCTGAACATTGAGCCCTACCCAACAAGATGCAGTTCAGCAGTATGAAAAGTAAGAGCCTTCATATAGGGAAGAAAAAGAACAGATGCACAAGTGCAGGATAAGCAGTATCTGGCTCAATAGTAATGTCTGTGAGAGGGCTTTAGGCGTCCTGGTGGACCACCACTTAAGTATGAGTCAACAGTGTTCTACAGCTGCTAAAAAAGCCAACATAATTCTAGGCTGCATCAACAGAGGGATAGCATCAAGATCACAGGAAGTTAGAGTTCTGCTCTATACTCACTAGTGAGGCCGCATTTGGAATAATGTGTCCAGTTCTGATCGTGATATAAAAAAGAACCCGAGATCCTAGAAAGTGTGCAGAGAAGAGCAACAAAGATGGTAAGGTCTGGACACTACATTGTATGATGGATGGCCAAGGAAACAAGTATATTTGGCCTAATGAAGAGAAGGCTTAAGGGAGACCTAATGGCAGTTTTCCAATACTTACTTGAAGGGCTGTCATGGGAAATTAGTATTGACTTATTCTCCATAGCACCAGAGGGTAGAACAAGAAGCAATGGATGAAAACTCATCAGAGGAAATGAGGAATTTCCTGACGGAACGATTAATCAGTAGAACAGCTTGTCTCCTGGAGTTGTGGGTATTCCAATACTGGAGATTTTTAAGAAGGGATTGGACAACCATTTGTCTGTAATGGTGTAAACGGTATAGGTTTTCCAGCCTGAGCAGGGGATTAGACTAGAAGTCCTCCAAGATCCCTTCCAACTCTTGTTTTTTTGTTACAGGGATCTTGCCTTGGGCAAGGGATTGGACTAAATCCCTTCCAGTCCTATGAATCTATATACAATGAAGTCTGGAATTAGATCCAAGTTTATTCATACTTAGAGTAGGCCCATTGATTATGGTGGCATAAGCAAATTGTCAGTTTAACAGAGTAATTTAGCATACTTTGGATATAATGGACAAACTGCATACATAAACTGTCCATAAGCTGCATACAAAAATAATTTCCGGCAGAAGAGTAAGGTTAGGATTGCTGTTGCTGCTACTTTTTAATGGATGGCTATGAATGCTTATATATTTTATAAGGTAAGTTCGGCTGAGAAAGCAGCTTTCATGCCTAAAGTGGGATTAGAACTCAAAATCTCCCAGTATCTAGCATTAACCACTAGACCAGTTTTTCTTTCCAATGACTGCTGGCTTGGGGTGTTAACAGTTGTAGTTTGGGTCATTTGAAGAGCAACATTAGAGAAAGATTGCAGCAACCAATTACTACCATTATTTCTCAACAGAAGTGTCATGAGTTCTAGAAAAGGGAAGGGTTTTCTCAAACACATCTTTGCTCTTTGTGGACCATTTTTTATAGTTTTAATTTAAAGAGAGAAAAAAGGAAAAGAAGTATTCAGTAGACAGTTTAAGGTATGTAACACATATTGATGAAAATATTTCCATTGTCATAATAATACTAGCAGATTTAAGAACTATGTATTAATCTAATTAATTTTTTAAAATACAAAGTCTGTATTTGACCAAGACTTGTTTCAAATGTTTCATCTGAATCCATGTGAAGGAACAGATTCAGGAGAATCTCAGCAAAGAGGAGCTGCTATTACAAAAAGAGGCCCTATTTTACCAAAGTGGTTCAAACAGCTTTGGCTGAGATAATCCTGAAGATTTTGGCCCAGTCTCCTAGTTTCAAAACCTCCTGTGAAAATAGAATATGTTTCGTAGTAAGATGAATCTTTGGTTAAGTCCAATTTGCCCACCAGTAGTGAATTTTCTTGGACTAGGAGTCATGGCAATAGTGACTTATGCCTTCATCAGTTGCTAGTTAAAATACCTATAATTCAATCATGGAACTATTATTGAAGATCACCTGGAAACTACAGTTGGCATAGAATGAAATTGCCCATCCGCTGAGTGGTAGGTGCTATAGCAGAGGCACCTTAATGCTATGGGAGTTGCACTGGTTACAAGTTGACTTCTGGAAAAAAATCAAGGTGCTGGTTATCACATATTGTATAAAGCCCCGTATGGTTGTTCTCATTATCTTCAGGACCATCCATCTTAGGTAGATTCTGTTTCTTGAATACTTGAATCTTGTGTAATATTCACATTATAGCAATTAAGGAGGGAGAAGTTGAGTAGATGACCTTCTCAATCACAGAACCGTAAATTTATTTATTCTTTAAATTCTTTAAATGGGGGCAAATTGCCTTATGATGTTAGAGTAGTACCATTATCATTCAGAATATTAGTTAACAAGTATTTTCTATGGGGTCTTTAGGGGGGAAAGCCCAATGTAAGATTGACAGCTGGGGACCGATTGATATCAGTGTTGCTGAATTTGTTTTTGTATTGATTTAGTTGGTGTATTGAATATAATTGGTTATAATACAAGCTATCTAAGGTAGGTTGACTTAAAATGTTTAAATTAACAACTTACATCAACATCAAAGGCTTTTCCTCTTACAATTATGAAATAGTTGATTTCAATTTTTTATGAAATATGTATCCATTATATTAGTAACATAATATTATAAGACACTTCTTTTTTTATAAAACCAGATTGTGCCAGAGGGATAATCAAGAATCGTATTATCTGAAAACTGCATGATGGAGACAGTTAGTTGTTTTGGCATCAGTATTAAGAAAGTTGTATAGTCAGAAGGTTTTTTTAGAAGCTATCAAAATCACAGTTATTTAAGGCTCACTAATAGAGGCTAGGAAAAGGTTTTTCAAGAAAGGTATTATAAAACTCTGGAAGTTTAGTATGCCCTTGTTATGGTGAATTTAAAAGCTATCCCTAAATTAAATTCTAATATAAAAACATTTTTTTCCATTTCAAGAATAAAATTTAGGTGGAATAATATTGTGATTTAATAAAGAAGCTATCTGATCTCCTCTACTAAAGTAAAAAGATGTTAGAACTCCTGTGGGATATATCTGGATAATCCTTAGACCCTAAGTTCAGTACAGGTAGCCAATTATTTAATGACCATTGTTAAAAATTGTTCTGGACCACTTATTGTTTTATGATTAGAACAGTAAATCAGAGACTCTATAGACCAAGTAGATGCTGAATTTCCACAAAGATGCACAATAATAAATGTCCTGCATATATAGATCCTTTATGAAATATGTTTCTTGTGAAAAAGCAATGTCAGATTTTAAATTGAACAATTTAATACTTATTAGAATATTTAAATATTTTATATGTCAGGAAAGTAACAATAATATCATCTTAAATTAAAAATCAAAAGGGAGAGGGGCTAGGAAAAAATGCATATGCAGAGACTAATTTCAGGGATGAAAAAAAACGCTGACATACATAATAATTTTGGAACTTGTCTAGTATTTTGAGAAATTTAAAATGTTTTCTTCATATGATGTTTCCCAGATTTAAAAAGAGATAGTTCAAAGAAGATACATAAACATCATATAAATTATTGTATTGAAATATTTAAAGAGAATTATACTATCCAAACCAAAAAATGAAGAAATAGTGAATAAGGTTCATTTAAAAATCACAATCATAAGGTAATACAATTTTTCTGCCTGACAAGATATTGCAATGTCTTGTCTGCCATCAAGAAAATATACATGAATCCAGCACACAGTTACTTGAATGTAATCCATCTCATTTACTGAATTATGACCTCCTATTTTTAAAGAGGCTGATAAACTCAATTATTATCACTTGTTGGTTACTCAGCCAAAAAAAAATAATTCTATTTTTTTCTCTTTTATAAAAGCAAATTAATCTAATTTATATAAAAATCAGTAAAAGTATGGTGCTACTAAATTTGAGTAAACCATACCCCCCGTATTTTACATTGCATAGTACATCATAGTTTCCCTGGATGCACTAGATTGCATGCCTCTGTCATCTTTTATATTCAGTGATTAAGTGGGTTCTTGATAAAATATGAATATTCTAGATTAGTTTTAAGTGCATGTGGGATAAGACAGAACCCAAAGTGTTCCAATGACTTACGCAGGCCGGGAAACCCTTTTTTAAAAAAAAACTAACTATGGTATAACATAGTTCAGAATCACTAATTCCCAATCCATTAAAAGCAGAGTAGGAGAATCAATTACTCCAGCTCTTAGATGGATAGTGGACTCTCATCCCTGAGACTTCTCAGGATTATAAACAACCTGAAAGTCAATCCAAAACTCTTTTCTGACCCTCCCCTGGAGCAACCAATTTCAAGGCATACCAATCATCTAAATATAGCTGGTAATGGATCTTTAACACTCTTCCTTCTCTGATGATTTCTCACAGAACAGAACAGGAAAGATCATAAGAGGTTATCTATTCAGTGCAAGATCTGCTAGATCAGGGGTCAGCAATCCATGGCTCTGGAACCGCGTGTGGCTCTTTCATCCCTCTGCTGCGGCTTCCTGTCACCAGTCGGCTCCACAGTTGATAGGGCTTTCGGTTAGGTAGAGGAAAAAGGATGCCGAACTAGGAGGAGACTCTATGGTGGGGAAACCGGACTTCCGGTTGGCTCCAGAATTGAACAGGGGGGTTTCCAGTTAGGACCTTTGTGGTTCTTTGAGTGTTTAAGGTTGCCAACCCCTGTGCTAGGTATTCACCCACCTCTGCTAAAGAACTTCACTGGGGGAAAAAAAACTCATCAGCTTGTTCTAGTCTCTGTTATTGTAGATGGCAGCTCATATAGTCAGAACGGTCTTCCTGGTATCTACCTTGAACCCACTACTTCTAGTTTTAATCCAATTATTTTGGCCCTCTGCATAGCAAATGTATCCTCTCTCTCTTTCAATAGAGGTCCACTTTCATCATTATCTTAGTTTTTAAGGCACAAAATCTTCATTTCTGTTTTGTACTCTGAACAAGCCATTGGCATTATAGAAGAATCACAGAAAACATAGAACTCAGTGCAAAACTGCTACAGGATTTCTCTTGGCCACCTAAGAGCCATGGGTTTTAATAATTTTCTTTGGAAAAATATTTGGAAACAAGATTCCAAAACCAAGCCAATTAGCCAAGCTAATTTTCTTTTAAACTACTGCAACACCCATTATTGCACCAATAGGTTTTGCAACCTACACATGTTCTGTGCATTAAAAAAGTATCAGCTAAGAAGAATAACATTAATTAAACTTCAGTCTTGCTTGTTATCTGGTTTCTTTAGCACAAAAATGGTATGTCTGTTGATATACCTGAAGGAAAAATTTATACTGGAGAATGCTGGCTTTAAAAAATAACCAAAATAATATATACACGACTATATAAAATATATACATATATTCCATCAGAGACCAATTTTGGTCAAAATTCCACAAAGCTACACTCTATAAAACGTAAGCAGTATTCCATGAAGTCCTTCCATGATATTCCCGTAGTATTCCCTTGAAGCCAGTGAGAAATTGCTGTTAAGATGCCCATGCTGCCAGTTGCTGCATATCTTCATCATCTTCCACCCTCTTCTTTGAAGGCGCTGTGACAAAAGATAATAATTGTTCAGCATACCGGAACAACAAAGATGCAGTTTTGCTGTCTCTGGAAAGACTTAGTATTTGGATTAGAGGCGTTGTGGCTCAAAAATTAAGAGACTACTTTACAAAACACATCTTGTAAAGGAATGACTTCAGTAGATCTATTCAATAAGAATTGCTCGCATAGCTTTACATCAGGTCACAAGACTTGAATCCAGATGATCAAACCCAAGTTCAACTTTGGCTACCAAGCAAATTATTACTCTCTGTGCAATGTACAGTATTCTTTCACCAAAGTCTTTGCTTACCAATAGTAACTGGCCATCACTCAGCAAGGAAGGCACATCATGTGACTGCACCGACTTATGGTAGCAGTTCCAGGTGCCCTTATTAGCAAATCCCATGCAGTAGTAACATTCTGTAGTCAAGTGATCACCAAACTTTCTGCCAGCTTCCCCCATTGACTTTGCTTGTTGAAAGCTGGGAATGAAGTTTGCAAATGATCATAACATGACAAAGGATGCTGTGATGTCATAATTGTGAGCTTGTTGTCAAGTATCCAAATTGGGACCAGGTGACCATGGGGACACTACAACAGCCCAAACTATGAGGACCAGTCATAGGTACTCATCATTCACATCAGGAACTAATATCACTCTTATGTGTCAAGATAACTACTATTATATCCAAGTATGTTAAATTTCTGGTTTTTTTTCTTTTCTCCTCAATATTCCTATAGCCTACTTTCATAACAGACTAATTAATATAAGAAAACAATTTACCAGGATGAGAAGGCAATGAGGTAGTTGGGACACTTGGTAAATGAACGTTTTTCATCTTATTATTGAGTTCTTCTTGTTCCAGTTCTTCCAATTCTGCCAACAGTTCATCCTGAAATTTTAAAATTTGGCAGGTTATATTTCAATAAACAATGCCTAATGTCAAAAAAACCTCTAATTACATCAGTTTCACAATTACAGCCAACCAAATATAGTTACCTATACAAACTTTATAAAAGAAACTTTATTTTAAATTTTCAGCATGCCAGGGACCTATATACCATATTTTTCAGAGTATAAGATGCTCCAGAGTATAAGACGCCCCTTAGTTTTAGGGGAGGAAAACAAGAAAAAAATCTTACCTCTGCCCCCCAGTAATTTGCCTCCTTGCAGCAAGCAGCAAATAGCAAACAGTTTGTTTCAGTTTCTGCACAGCTTAATTAGCACGTGGATCAGCCTCCAGCTGTTTCAGGCTGCAGGGATTGCCATAGACTATTGGCAATCTCTCCAGCCTGAAACAGCTGATC
>JAOYMU010000292.1:42839068-42849482 GCA_025802295.1 Psammodynastes pulverulentus | reverse complement strand
TGTTTCAAGATATTAGAAGATTTATTGGAAATAAAACATGTCGGCTGTGCTCCTGCGCAAATCCATCTGACCTCACCCAGCCAGTCCTCCCCCATGACCCCGTTTACTCCCGCCCCTCTTGCATCACGTTTTCCAATGATTTATTCTCATAGCTGTCATCACCGGTGTTCTCCAATGATTTTTCTACGCGCCAGAGTCAACATCCTCTGCATTCCAGAGGTGGGGGTGATGGAGTAAGGAGGGCTTCTTCCTCCTCCCTCTCCTGCATGGCAAATTATATGTCTGCTGTAGAATTTGACAAAAGCCTCCAGAGCTCAGGGAGGTCAGAAACGCCCCCCCCACCATGGTGCAGGCGGCTGACTAGGCCACACCCAGCATGGCCACGCCCTCCCAGCAACTGGGCAGAGAACCCCTTGCTAAAAATTTTGAAGCCCATCCCTGGTAGCGACTGAAAGAGACAGAACAAAATGCTCCCTACATTCTTAGCTTTACTTCTCGGAGAAGAGAGTCACACCCGCTGCAACTCATCCGAAGTTGGCAGTCATGCTCTTTTAGTGCTTTCAGTGTTTTAATTTATCCATTAACATTGTAGGCTGTTTTAGTCTCTTAGCCTTTTTTATTGATTCTTAAATATCCAGAAATAGAAAACGCTGAACTAAAGCTTTGGAATCAAATCTCAGAGGCAGCAGCTGAGGTCACTCGTAACATTGAACTAAGACCCAAAATGGCTTGGATTTGGCGAAGGGAGGGATCCTAACTCTCCCGGTTCGTAAACAATTGTCTGTTTCGCAGCACAAATAGGTTGAATCGAAGACCTTGTGGATTATTGGGCCATTGCTTCAATGCAATGAATAAATTTAGACTGCGATTGTCCAAGGATCATGGTTTATACATGAATTTAGTATAGTGCTTGGGATTTAAACCCCAGATCCTTTGGGGAGTAAATGCAATAGTTTAATCTCCACATTGTAGCACAGGAGGGAATTATTTATTTGGGGGGAAAGCTAGAGAAATTGGGGATGAATTGCAAAACAATCGTTGTTTTTCCTGAGTAAATACATTTGTTATTTTTGCGTATGAGTCAGGCTTTTCAGCAATGAACCATAGCAGACACTTTAAAATATTGTTAGTCGTTTGGGTAATCTGATTATTACTATTATTTTTGTCTAAAGCGTCCTTTAATGGGAATCAGCGCCTTTAGAAAAGAACTTTAATGTTCTTTTAATGGCAATGGATGTTTTCCAGCCTAGGAAATCAGCCTGCAGGAAATGCAATCTGAGGACAGCCTCTGCAGGGGGTTTATGAAAGACAAAAACAAGAAAAGCAGCTTTTGGGAGGGGGGGGGGGGCGGCTTGCTATTTAAAAATTAAACCCGAAAAAATTGGCTGAAAACCAACTATCTCCAAGTACATGGAATCTCCTCCCATACATGTAGGACTAGAATTGCCACCAGAACTTCCAATACTATAAACAAGGTGGCTGTTAAGCAGGGCTTTTCTTCGGCGCCGAAAGGTGCCGGAACGCTCCCCCCATCGCACGCTAAAAAAATCCGAAGTGATAGCGCGCGATTGGTTGAGACGGAGCACGTGACGACAGCTCCGAAAAGGTGCTGGAACGCCGTTCCGCTGAGCTCCGGCTCAAAAAAAGCCCTGCTGTTAAGTAACTCGTGCCCACTTTTGTTGCCACAGTTGTTAAGTGAATCATGCGGTCGTTAAGTGAATCTGGCTTCCCCCATTGACTATGCTTGTTAGAAGCAGACTGGGGGGCGGGTGTCATGTAGCAATTCCATAACCGCCAAGATGCTGCAAAGATCACAAATATATGCCAGTTGACAAGCACCTGACTTTTGATCACAAGATTGTGAGGATGTTGTGACAGTCATGCATGTGAGGACCAACCAGTCATAAATCATTTTCTTTAGCACTCCTATAATTTCAAACAGTTGCTGAAGTAATGGTTGTAAATAACAGACTATTGTACTCGAGGGCATCCACACGGCAGGCCAATAAAATTCAAAATGGCAGCCACGACTCCACCGTCAAAGCCTTGGCCTATTCAAGTGGGCCTGATGCACATAACGAGGGGTGGTGTTGTGGCTGCCATCTTGAATTTTTTAAACCCCTCCTCCCCTGTGTATTCTTTTCCTTCTCCCTTGCAGGGGCTTTGCTTGATTTAGCCTGATATATATATATAAACATATTATTTGACAAGTGAAAGTACACCGCATGGTGGTGCAGTGGTTAGAATGCAGTATTGCAGGCGAACTCTGCCGACTGCCAGCAGTTCGATCCTGACCGGCTCAAGATTGACTTAGCCTTTCATCCTTCCGAGGTGGGTAAAATGAGGAGCCAGATTGCTGGGGGCAAGAGGCTGACTCTGTAAACCACTTAGAGAGGGCTGTAAAGCACTGTGAAGCGGTATATAAGTCTAAGTGCTATTGATATGGCTGTAGCTAAATACCAAATATGTCTACATAGAGGCAATGACATCATTTCATCATTGGACAGGAAATAATCTTGGAGGTCTTCTAGTCCAACCTCCAGCTTAATTAATGAGTTTGGACCTGGCTATTTAATCAGGGTTTAGGTCTGCGAATATATCCCAGTATTAGAAGCAAGGTTAAGAAGAAGGCAGTTGAAAACTACTTTTGTCTTGCTGCCAATAAGCCTAGATAGATGCATGCATCCATGAGTCAGCCGGAACTGGAAGGGATATTTATCACTGCATAAAAAAGAAATCACAAAGGCCTGCTTGGATGTTAGCCAAAAATATTGTCTCCCAATCTAGAAATGGCACACACAGAGACTCCTATGGAGGGAAAGGATTTGCTTCCCAAGTTGGCCTTTTGGGCTTTTCTTCCCTGCTTTTAAATCTCATTCTTTAGCAACAAAGGGAGTTTTAAAAGCAGGCAAAGGAAAAAGCACAGCCCCATACATAGAGGCTCCACTTGGATAGGCTATAAAACCAACCAGAAACTAAGATCTCATTCAAGTTTAAGGGAGGCTGCCCCCAAACTCTTCTTGAGCCTTGAAAAGAGAGTGCAAAGTCTCACTCATAAAAACCTGAGCACAGAGATGGGGAGACAAAAATAGATGTCATTCATTTGGGTGCAAACAGCACGTCCTGACCGGGAAAAAGGCTTTCATCACATGGATGTTTTTGAAACAACCACTGCAATGTCTCCTAGCCTCAACTCCACATGAGACTGTTGTTTTTCCACATTTGGACGTGAGCGGCAAGAGGAAAAGGCTGGGATAGAAATGTTCAGAAAGCTCTGTGGGGCAAGGAGCAGGGGGAGATCAACTTCAAAGCCCCTGCCAACTGCTCTGCAGAGCAAACAGACCATAAAATTGTGGGTGAGATGAGGAGGAGGAGGAGGAGGAGGGAGGAAGGGGAGGGAGGGAGAGGAGGAGGAGTAAGCCAACGGGGGATTGGGCCATAAAATGTGAACGCTGTGCATGAATCACAGAACCATTTGAACATGGGAACAGGATCAAGGGCTTTTCAATAACAAAGCATCAATCCAGAAAATGAGCAAAGGAGGAGCAGGCTGGGATGGGGATGGGCAAGGCAATTAATAATATTAATAATCAAAACCTTGAAAGAATCTCGGGTTTTTTTGCACAGGACGAATTGTAGAATTGGCTCTACTGGCTTAAACCGCTGCACCTCCCACCTTCAAAGTTGACACACAGCCTAGAACTAAGGGAGAAATCTTCTAACGGTGACAGCCATCCACCAGTGAAGGCTTGCCTTCAGACATTGTGGGTGCTCCATCACTGAGGCTTTCAAAAAGAGACTGGACAACCATTCATCTGAAATGTTATAGGGTCTCCTGCTCAAACAGGGGGTTGGACTAGTGGACCTCCAAAGTCCCTTCCAACTCTATTATTCCATGTATTTCTATATTTCTATGTATTTCGTTTGGAGCAGGGTTCTCCAACCTTTCAGACCTCAGGGACCACCAAATTCATAATTTTAAATTCCGCGGACCACTAATAGGAATCCAGCACACCACTCGCTGAAGCGCCTGGACTCACAGTGACAGGATGAGGTCCTTCAGGCACTTGGCTTACCCGAAAACAGCAACCTTAAACACTCAAAGAGCCATTTGGACCTGTTTCCCACAGAAAACTAAACACCAAGATCTGTCATCTCTCTCTCTCTCACCTCTCTTTTTCTCTCTCATCTCTCTCTGTATCTCTCTCATTGTCTCTCATCTCTCTCTCTCTCTTTCACTCTCATCTCTCTCTGTATCTCTCTCTCATCTCTCTCTCTTTCACTCTCATCTCTCTCTGTATCTCTCTCCCATAGTCCAGAGCTCTAGTCACAGGACTGGCCCATTGGTCATCCTGGAGCAGCTCCTCCACCTGGGTGTTCTGCGGACCATCAAAATTTTCTCACGGGCCACCAGTGGTCCCCAGACCACTGTTGGAGACCTCTGTCTTAGATTATATAGTTTAGAAGGACTGACTAAGTGAGGACCTTATTGTGAATTAGATTGATTGTGAACATAGTTTGTTCGCAATGAAAGAAAAATATTTTCTTTCATTGCAGCAGTTGAAAACAGTTTTCAGCTAAGCCTCAAAATATTATGTGGCGCAGTGGTTAGAGTGCAGCACTGCAAGCTACTTCTGCTGACCACCAGCTGTCTAAAATTTAGCAGTTCAAATCTCACCAGGCTCAAGGTTGACTCAGCCTTCCATCCTTTCGAGATGGGTAAAATGAGGACTCAAATTGTTGGGGGCAATATGCTGACTCTGTAAACTGCTTAGAGAGGCTGTAAAGCAGTAGAAGTGCTATTGCTAAGTCTAAGTGCTATTGCTATTTTTCTGATGCTCTGTGGCTAATCCTAACTTTGGGGAAGAACAAATAGGTTGGAAGTCGACTATTAGCTAGCTCCCTTTATTATTAATTATACTTTCCTGTTGACCAGTTGAGGGGGTTCTAGCTAGCAATTTGGATAGACAGAGCTTCATAGGGAAACCAATTGCCAGAGTCAGGGAACTTGTCCAAAAAGTAAGAGGTAAAACTAAAGGCTTCAAATAAATAGCAGTAACAGTAGCAGGCTTATATATCAATCCATAGTGTTTTACAGCACCCTCTGAGCTGTTTATAGTCAGCATATTTTCCCCAGCAGTCTATGTCCTCATTTTACTGACCTTGTAAGGCTGAGTCAATCTTGAGCCCTGTCAGGATCGAACTTCAGGTTGTAGCAGAGTGTGCTTGCAGTACTGCATTCTAAGCACTGAGCCACCAGGATTTGCAAAAGATAGTTTGCAAGAGATCTGTTTTTGCTATGTAGTCTAGTTATGGCTTGTGTCTACCCTGCAAAGAGCTATTAAGTCAAGTTGTACTCCAGGTTTGTAGGACAGGTATACAAATTATTTTGTTGGCTCTTATATATCTAGAAGCTGACAAGGAGAGAAGGAGCATCTAAACAAAAGATTAACTGCTATAGATTGGCATAATACCTAAATTAACTAACTACTTCCTCTCAGGTTGTCGCCACCAGGTAGTTTAGTGTAAAGGTTCCCCTCGCACAAACGTGCTAGTCGTTTCCGGCTCTAGGGGGCAGTGCTCATCTCCATTACAAAGCTGAAGAGCCAGCGCTGTCTAGACGTCTCCGTGATCATGTGACTAAACTCCGCCCAAAGTGATCCCTATTTTTCTACTTGCATTTTTACATGCTTTCAAACTGCTAGGTTGGCAGAAGCTGGGATAAGTAATGGGAGCTCACTCCGTTACACAGTGCTAGGGATTCGAACCGCCAAACTGCTGACCATTCTTATCGACAAGCTCAGCATCTTAGCCACTGAGCCCTTTTAAATAGTGTACATTTAGTTTAAACTATGAACTTTAATTATTTCAATATATAATTTGATTTTTGAAATAAGATTTTATTTTTTATTTTTTAATTCATTTAGGCAAATCTAAAAAACAAAAATATGAAACTGGATTATCACAAATCATTTCCATGCATGTATAAAGGTTGTGATGGAAGAGAACTTGTACCCGTCTTATGTGCTTACTGTGAAAAACAATTTTGCTTAAGGTGAGCAAAGGCAATGATGTAAACAAATCTTATCCCATTGTTCTGTAAAGTATCTAATGAATATTTGGCAGTCTATTATTTCCAGGCACCGTCATCAGTCAGACCATGAGTGTGAGAAACTGGAAATCCCTCAAGCTCGTATGACTGGTACTCGACAACTGATTAAAGATATTATAGGTAAGTGCAGAAGGATTTTTTAAAATACTGTTTCCTCTGATAGTGTGTTCAGAATGCCATGTTAGAAAAGAGCACATATCCAGTGATCCATGCCCTTTAGCTGAATAAATCCTGCTTCGAAAGAATTGCAGAAATTAAGCTGCACTCTGTAAACTCAGTTGATTATAATGGGAATTTGAAGTCTTTCTTCTGAACTGAATGACATACTGTAGCAAAAGAGTACTCCATACTTCATACTCTAGCAAATATGCCCAGAATTATTATCCTCATATAGTATTTACAATATAAATAAGGATGACATTTGTTTTGCAGCATGGCAATTTCCCACTTATTTAAAAAAACTAAAAAAATGGGGAAAAAAACCACATGGATTGTTGAGCCTGGCATGCAGCCAGATCATCTCTGGGAACTTGGGTGTCCATGGATATCATGCTCCCTATCTTTGCTTTATATTGAAATCTGCAAGAGTAAATCATAGTATAACTCAAAGTCTTTTTTCAATAATGATACTGCTGTTCCACAGTATTTTATATTAAAACAATTACACAGTATCATAGAATTTTATTTTCTCATACTAAGGAATTCCTAAGCATCTCTTCCTTTAGATTTCATTGCTGTCATTTCTCAGTCACACATGTTGAATATTGGTAACTATCAGGATTTGAAAATCAGGGAAGATACTGCATCTTAAACACACAAACAGGGAGAGGCAGCACTTTCTTCCAAGATAACTGTGCTCAACATTTAGAAAAAAAAGAGGGATAGGTAATTCAATCCAGTGAATGTCTGTATATTTTTAGATTCAAAAAAAGAAGCCACTGCAATTAAAAAATGCAGAGGAGCCAAGAACCCCGAAACAGCTGCGAAAGTAGCCCTGATGAGACTAAAAATGCACGCATGTGGGGAGAAGTCTGTACCTCAGGTAAATCATGCTTATGGATTAGACAAATACATTTATGAATAACTGCGATATTTATTCTCTAACTTTCTTTTCCTAATCCCACATTTAAACTTGTTTCAACAGTGGTAGGGATTACTGTTGCTTATAAGTAAGATGTAGTAGATTTACTGAAGTGAAGGAGGAAGGTGGAATTTGTCTTAAAAGTTATAGCTCTAGAGTGAGAAATTTATGCACTGGTGAAGAAATGCAAATGTTCCTTTTAAAATAATAAATGAAATATGAACTAAGAACTATTTTTAACACTGCACCTTGTTTTTTTTCTTATAGACAGACAGAATCTATTTCCAAGTATTTTTACCCAAAGGAAGCAAAAATAAAAGTATACCCATGTACTTTTGCAGCAAATGGAGCATTGGCAAAGTGATAGATTCTGCAGCTTGCTTAGCGAGCCTTAAAAATGACAACAACAAAACCACAGCCAAGGTAAATCAATTGAAGCAATATTGTGGGAATTCCAAATATCTGGATTTAAGAGTGATTAACTTCCTCTCCTCCCAATTTTCAGAAATTAAGAGTTTGCCACACAGCATCTGGAGAAGCCCTGCCGTTGGATCACACAGTAGAATTGTGGATAAACTCTAAAGAATCGCCGCTATATAATGGTGGAAATGTAATCCTGGAATATCTTGATAATGAAGTTGAATTTTTAGCAGATGCAGATTCTTATCTATAGTAATTATGGAAAATATTGCTTTTGTATTTTTTGTATCAGATTGAAAATGAGAAGACTTTCTGTTTTGCTAGCTCTATGGTACAAGAGTGATTTTCCCTAAGAAATGGGAATTCAGTTTAAAAAAAAATCTGTATTTAGTTTATTGTTTTCCGAAGCAGCCAAATACATGGGATGTCATAGATGACATCCCATGTACCGAAAATTGAGTTCAGACTGACAGCTACTCAACTGAAAAGTCTACCTGTGGTGCTTAATCTGTGTTGCTGCATGTGGATTATTATAAACATAGTATTCAAGTACTGCAGGTGATTGTGTTATTTGCCTGCTGTTTGCTGAACCAGTTAAAATAAATGAAATAAAATCCCAAGAGGGTGGGGTTTATTAAATATAGTGGAAGATTATGCTACTTTATGTCACAAAATTTTGCCTATTTACTGTGTCTTGCTACAAATAGTCCTGAAAAAGAGATTTTAGGCACTGCTCAGAATTATCTAAAAGATGGTCTCCTATATAAATGTTTTAAATGTTTAAATGTTTTAAATAAATATTTTTTTAATCAAATAATGATAGGGGCTAAAAAATTCACAGCAAGAATGGAAATACATGATATTTTGGTTAAAAAGAGTACTTCAATAAGTATTGTTCCCTCTACTCCTGTAATCCAGCTAATGGAGAGTGACTCACATATAGAATTTTCATAGTACTGGCTCTTTATTATTACAAAAGCAATTTATAGAAGCCACATTTTCATAACTGTTTCAGACAAAAGAAAATAAAATTTTATCTAATAATTGTGATTCCAAATAAATTCCAAATTGGTCCTTGTCCTTTTTGTATCTACTTTGAATTTGTAAATAAATCCACCAATCCAAATTAATTCCTTTTTCTTGTAATTTTTGTCTCGATTTCAAATTTCCATCATTCTCTAATAACTCTTTATAGCTGACCATCTTACTTTTGTCTAATGTGTTGGGATGAATCATCGCCTCCATCGTTGACAACCAGTTCGGGACCCTAGAGTAATATTTTTTCCTGACTTTCTTCCAAGCCGTTAATAAGATGTCCCTTATATAATGCCTAATGAAATATTCTTGTTTTTTCTCTTCCCATAAGAATGTGTGCCATCCGGATTGTAAGTCGTGTTCTTCAAGGACCAATAGCCGTTTATTACTAAAGGTTATCCAATCTTTGATCCAGGACAGGATAGCTGCTTCGTAGTATTTTTCCCAATTGGGAAGCCCCAATCCCCCCCTGCTCTTACTATCTTGCATAGAGGTCCTCTTTATTCTGGGCTTTTTCCCCTCCCATATGAATTTTAAAATTACTTTATCTAATTCGGTAAAAAAAAAATTATCCCATTTAATTGGAATTGTCTGAAAAAGAAATAGGATTTTGGGGAGAATTGACATTTTAATCGTCGCTATCCGGCCTAATAATGAAATCTGTAAATTTTTCCATTTGGTTAAATCCTCTTTAATTGATTGTAATAATTTATTGTAGTTATCTTCCTTTATCGTCTGGCATCTTGGTGAAAACTTAGCCCCTAAATATTTAACTTTATTAACTGTCTGGAGAGACATCAAATTGCCTAATTCGTTCTTTTGTGCTAGCGTCATATTTTTAGTTAATATCATTGTTTTAGCTCTGTTAATTTTGAGACCTGCCACCTCTCCAAATCTTTCCAACTCGTTAATTAAAGCCAGATTCTTATTTCCTGAAATTCCCACTGAGGAGGAACCTTCTGATACATAATAAGTTCTCCATGATAAGATAATGGATAGAGATTGAGCCATATTGCCAGGAAGAACATCTCAAAACTCAATAATCTGATTCTCAAGATTTAACTCACTTAAAGTAAGCGGACATTCCCTGACCCTGTTTCTAGTAATGTCTGGCTTCAATCCTGCCCCTTCATCGTCTGCTCCTCACAACTACTAATGAAACCCATACCTTCTTTGTAGAGAAGTTGGAACCAAAATAATATACTGTTTTGTTGCTACTGATATTGTTGTCTGGTATCATTTGCACAGAGCAGCTGACATAGAGACAATGTTCTCTACCTTATTTTTTAAGTGAAAGAACTTTTTTTTGTCTTGATATCTTTTCTCAGTTTTAATTGATACTTAATCCTAGCTTTTTCTGATAGTCTACAGTATTGAATTACTTGGTGTCCTGTTCCTTGGAAGTCAGTTCTTTCCACTCACTGTATGTTTCTTGTTTTTAGATTTTCACTGAACATCTACAAGAGCCTGCTGATTTTGTCAGAATAGTGAAAGCAGTGTTGCAGACTGTGGTGCATATGCCACCCATTTTGTACATTTGTGTGACATTGCAGTGCATATTTATTTATTTATTTATTTATTTGTTTGTTTGTTTGTTTGTTTATTCATTCATTCATTTATTTATTTATTTAGACAAGCATACATTGGATAATAGATATAAATATAAATATAATTATGAATATATGAAGTGAATACAAATAAAAGAGAATATTAGGACAGGGGACAGTAGGCACTTTGGTGCACTTATGCACGCCCCTTACAGACCT
>JAOYMU010000292.1:42825367-42838968 GCA_025802295.1 Psammodynastes pulverulentus | reverse complement strand
ACGTGCACTACTGGAAAAAGTGACATTATTACAGTCAATTTGCAATTCTATCAGCTATGGAAGCAGAAATATTTCTGTTATAAGCTGGGTGTAGTCATACAAAAACCTGGAACAACCAAGCCATTTTTTTCTTATAAATTATAATGTATATTTTATATATTATATACCATGTTAAAATATTCCAATATATTTTGTATTTTTATGAAAAGGGGGATTTGGAAATTGTTTTGATGATAGGGGATATTGTAGATTAGCCATGCAGTACATTTGTCTGATCTAGTACACAATATAAATATTTCAATGTTTCTCAAAGAAGGAAAACAAATGAATCACAGTACTGAGCTTTGGACATATTCCTGCATGTTCAAAATATCTTTTAAACATTAAAATAATAATTGCTCATGGGCAGTTTGAAAAGACACCTTGTTGATAAGAAAGGTTAATTACTTTGGGTTTTATATTTATTAAAGTAATATAAGACTGGGGAAGGAAATCATGGCAAATGTGTCCAGCAGCTCCTTTTTTAGACAATGCCCAAAGCTATCTTTTCATAACATTCTACTGAAATATTTTTTACAATCAAAGAATACCGTTCTCTCCTTCTGACCGCCATTTATCTCCATTCCTTAATACACTCAGCTACCCACTCCAACTTCGGAACAGGATGAAGCAATTAAAGGCGCAAATTGATAAAAAAACCAGACCTCTGATCTTTGATACAGACCTCTGTATCAAAACTGCGTTTATTTTTCCCTTCGTATTTGCAAGCAAAGTACAAATGATCTACTCGCCTATTTGGTATGCCCGATTCAGGCTGATATGCACGTGCGAATTCGAAACGTAAACATGCCCGAATTTTGTGCAGCTACGCTGAGCCCTTGGCTAAATACACGTAGGAAGAAAGGTTCATTTTACTGGGAAAGCGCCGTGGAATTTCGCCGCGCCCCCACGAACATCCGAACTCTCGGCAACCAATGGAAGCACGAGTCTTCGCACGAGCCGCGCCTCTCTCTTTCAGACTCGCACTGCCTGGAAAGATCAGACAATTTGCAATGGCAGCGCGGGAGCAGAAAGGGACGGCTTAAGTCTTTGCAGCGCCTGCGCAGTGGCTGCTGCTGAGGCGGTATCTAGTCAACCGGCTTTGCCAGTACCCGGTAGCTGCTGCAAAAAATTGGCCTAACGGTAAGTACCGGGCTGGCGAGTTTGCCTGTTCTATGCAGTGATCTGATTTAATTCTAGGATTTTTTTTTTTGTTCTTGCTCCCAACTGTTTCTATTGCTTTGACACAGCAACTCGTAGGGTTCGGAATCGACTGCGCTCCAACATCTTGACAACTCCCTTATCACGGTGTCATGTATGTTAAGGTCGAGCCTTGGGTCATACAAAATCCGACGCTTGATTTAATGAAAGCAGGAAAACGTTGTTTTTCCCCCGGACAGATCCATTGAATATGCAAGGCTGGAACTTTCAAAAAGCATAATTGCAGTCCTATTTTGTGTTGTTTATTCTTGTTTAAACAGCAGCCAAACAAAACAGGAAGTGATAATTCTAGCCCCCTTTTTTAAATTCTGAAAAGCTACAAACATCCTTGCTGGATGCTGGAAACTGATTTAGCATAGATGCCCCACCATTCCATGTATAAATGTCCCCTAAAGGCCTGGCTACATTTATTTGGAATAGGCAGGAGAAAGGACTGTTTGATGTGTCACTTCTACTTTAAAGAAAACGTACAGTAGGCTAGATCAGGCAGTAAATGAAATATAAGGGCACAAAGGAGCCCCCCCTCAGCTAGGAATGATCTCCAAGACCACTTCCTCTGCTCCAAGGGAAGATCAAGAAAACCCTCTTGCTGACCCCATGAGATGTGGAAGATTGCCCAGGGGAAAGTGAAGACCTAAATGTTCAGACATGATTAGTACTTGGATGAGAGACCACCAGGAGATCCCAGGGCTTTATGCTAAAATGGGAAATGCAGAAAATGTAATTCTGAAAAAGGAAATGGAAAGCTATTGTATATTGTTGCCAAGAAAACAGTAAAGAAGACTATGCCCCTTGATAGCCTTGCCACTCCCCATCCTGTTGCACCATGCCATCCCCTCATTTCCTGGTAGCTTTCATCTGCACGGAACAATAGGATGGATGAGGCAAGGCAGACATACCTCAGAATTATAGGATATGGGGAAGCTAGAAAAGGAGGATAAAGGCAGGAAGAGGTCATGAAAACCTATCTGCAAATGTGGCTGGAGGAGGAATATGCCTCCTGACATAGTGGGAATTATCTCTGCTTGAAGATAGAAAAAAGAGTGCTCCATTGAAGCTAAGGTGAAAAGGCTCCATTTTCCCGGAGATGCTCTTTTGCCGTTTGGTGTTCTCTAGTTATAATTAAAGAAGGAAGTAGGCAGATACTCCCTAGGCCTAGAACAATACTGGATAGAAGTTAACCAACCTGAAGCAGATAGAGACGTCCTTTTCTGATGCACATAGGGAGTCTACTAACTGCTAGGAAGAGGTCAGACAGTAGTTCCCTATGGCCACTATCAAGGTTCATCTGCTGGTAAAGGATAAGGAAGAACCTGCAAAGATAAAGTAATAAGGAGCCTGCTTTATGCATCAAACTGTTAAAGAGTATTTATATAATTTTTCCAGACATGTACCTTTAAACATAAATAGAAAAACATTTGATATTCAGTAATTCGAAAGCACGTAAAAAATACAAGTAGAAAAATTTGTGTATATAGGTATAAAATCTGAACAAGGGAAATATTAAATCACACTGAAGACAAAAATTCTGGAAATATTTTTTTTTCTCAGAATCTGTACGGTATGGTATTTTACAAGTTAAAAGTAACTGAAATATAAAATTCTAGGTAGATAAAGATGGCTGATCCTTGGGAAGAATGCATGAACTACGCAATTGCTTTAGCAAGAAAAGCTGGAGAGGTATGAATAATTTACTTTATATTGGGATCAGAGTGGATTTTAAAATATCATCCTCAAAAATGGTTTAAATGTTCGAGTACTGATTTTAAATTTATCCTTTGCAGCTTGAAAATTGTGGCTTGTCACTAATAATGAATAACTGTATTAACATATTTCACTATTGCTGTAAGAGCTACAAAAGTAATGAATTGAGGACACTTGTGTTAGCTAGGCCCTAAGCTGCTATCTCTGCTTAAGAATATTAACTTTTCTGAGAAGTTGTACATGCTCAATAACCTGACTTGTATTTCTGTCTATTATCTAAGCAATACAAAGAAATGAGGGTTTTACAAGAAATCACATATACTTTAAAATATGAAAATAAATATAAGATTTAGAAACCCTAAATCATGGTCAGCTTATAAAAACAATTAACCAATTCATCTATAAAATTGTGTACTTCCTTTGGTGCCCTCATATGTATTATGCATAGCACTTGAACACAATCTGAAAAGGGTTCTTCCATTTTCTACATTTTATTCATTACCAATGTTTGTACCTTGTAAAATAAGAATTCAATTTGAGTCTTTCAGTATAATTTTTCTTGCTGCTTCCATGCCTTGCCCCAACAGACAAGTTTTAACTTAAGTCTTATTGATAATTAAGAATATTATTTATCATGTCTTGTTTTCAAAATAATCATATAAAAAATTTTCTGCACAGGTAATCCGGGAGGCATTGACAGAGGAAGTAACCGTCATGGTTAAAAGTTCTCCAGCAGATCTAGTCACAGTTACTGATCAAAAAGTGGAAAATATGATTATATCTTCTATAAAAGAAAAATATCCATCACACAGGTATAGCATGTTTTATAATATTAATTGCAAAAAAGAATGCCTCTAAAATATAGGTCTTATCTCAGCAAAGGTACACATGAGTAGGATCTTGGATTTATTAACTCACTGAATTTTGTAATAATGTGAAGTGGTTGCACAAAAGGCAAATGCAATTTAGGCCATGTTAATAGAAGCAATAATAGAATAAATAGATTCCAAACCAGATTTCAATACAATTCCACTATATGTTACATTGGTCTGAGTCCATGTTGAAAGCCGGAGATTGCATTTAAGAAAGATTCAGAGAAAATCTTGCAAAGAGTGGTAGCAATAATAACTGAGTGGCTATAAATCAAATGTTAAAAGGGAAGAATAAGAAAACTGGATATACAGACAGTCTTTGACTTACTGGTTGCTTAGCAAAGTTATAACAGACCCTCCCCAAAAACTATTTAAGACCCCTAATGTCAACTATTTTGATATTATGACTGTTGCACTGCCCCCATGGTAATTCACTCTGATAACATCTCAGGGATGTTCCACCACCCCCACCTATCTGCCCCCCATCCCACCTCACCAAATCCCCATAGGCCTTGGACTACTTCCCCTCCCAGCGAGTTTCTATAGGGCCTTGGCCCTGCTTCCCACGCCCCATTACACATCAAGTACTTATCTTTTGAAAATTCTAGAGCTCCATACTTCACATTGGGGAAGGAGGGCAGGTTACTCCATGGCTCAGCATCCCTGGGTCCATGTATCTGCATCCCAAAAGCTGCTGCCATTTTCTGAGCAGCCTCAAGGAATTGTGACTGCTCCAAAATGGCATCTTCTTCAGGGATGTTCACTGATTAGCAATGGAAATTCTAGTTCCGATTGCTATCGTAACTCAAAGACTGCCTATATTGTTTCCCAATTATATTGACTAGAAATTATTGGCTATTGTGATCTTAACACATCTGGAGGATATTAGATTGAGAAAAGCTGCCATACTATATACTTCTAAGTACAGAAATATAAACTACATGGACCAATTACTCGGTTGTTCAGCTTTGTAATGATTCAAATAAACCGATGGTCTTAAAAAAAAATAAAATGGCCTAAAAGTAATTTACTGGATAAATTATGGCTTTTGAAGATATAGTATTACTTTATAATACATGTATATTAAATATGAATTTACATCTGTTGTCTGTCTTTTTATATTATTGTTCATTCTAGCTTTATTGGAGAAGAATCCGTTGCAGCTGGTGCAGGAAGTATTTTGACAGATAATCCGACATGGATTATTGACCCTATAGATGGAACAACTAATTTTGTGCATAGGTACTTTTTTCAACTATCACTACATTACTTAAAGGGATGATCTTTGTTTCTGTTTTGGTATGAAAATGTTAGAACATGTTTTTTAGTATTTTCTTTAGGGGTGTCTAGAATAATTTTATCCAAATTTTACTTTTCTAATTTACAGTTGTTGCTTCTGTCCTCATTTTACAAAGGCAATATATTTCTCTTTTTGATCTTTAAGGTTTCCCTTTGTAGCCGTTTCAATTGGCTTTGTAGTAAAGAAACAGGTAACCAATTTTTCATTTTATTTTAACTTCTAATAGGAAAAAAATGTTTTCATTGCAACCTCTTCCTATAATGTAAAGTTGGACTGTTAAAGATCTATAGGTATTGCATTTCTCTTATAACAGATGGAATTTGGAATTGTGTATAGCTGTGTAGAAGAGAAGATGTATACTGGTCGAAAAGGAAAAGGAGCCTTTTGCAATGGACAAAAACTCCAAGTGTCAAAACAACGAGGTAAATCTTTGTCATCTCTGGTTTCTGTGTGTTAGGGTGGGAATTCATTTCTCAGAGCTCCATAAGCTTGAGGAAGCAGAGGACTGCCTTATCCTGTTTCACACCAATGATTGCCATATCCTGTTTTAACAGTTTTGCACCTTTTTAGTTCAGAATTCCTTTGCACTGTTATTCTTTGATGGTTTTTTCCTTCTTATTTCCTTTGCCAAGGAACTTCTTTTCAAATTTAAGGCTTGGAAGCAGTCTCTGTCTCTCTCAGCCCAACTCACTTCACAAGGTGGTGGTTGTGAGGAAAATTGGGGAAAGGTGTGTTGGATATGTTTGCTGCCTTGAGTTATTTGTAAAATAATAAACGTGGGA
Source organism: Psammodynastes pulverulentus (assembly GCA_025802295.1). NCBI lineage: Eukaryota > Metazoa > Chordata > Lepidosauria > Squamata > Psammodynastidae > Psammodynastes > Psammodynastes pulverulentus. The sequence continues at coordinate 42,833,050 of JAOYMU010000292.1, read as the reverse complement.
TACAAATAAAATATAAAGGCTTTGCTTGTTTACACTTCCATATCCTCTTGTTGCTGGTATCAACCTGCAGTTCAGAAATGTTCTTTTCACTTTTTCACCTTTTCTCATTCTATAGTACAAGATCTCTGAGAGTTTTTTTTTTACTGGCCTTGCTGTATCTTGACCTTTTTCCTTGACTTTCACTTTTCAAATTTCTTTTTATTCTAAAATTGTAAGGTCACCAAAGCCCTTTCTGCTGTTGGCTTTCTTCCTAAAATCATCTTTTTCTTCCAATAATTAGTTTGGTGTAATGGCAAAGTGGAACCCACAAAGCTTCAGCCCTAGGCAAAAAAGCTGGCTGGGTCAGTCCCTCTCTCAGCCCTCACAGGGTGGTTGTTGTGGGGAAAGTAGAAGGAGTATTATGTATGTTCACCACCTTGGGTTATATGCATATAAAAGAGCAGGATAAAAATATGATAATGTATTCCAAAAATCCACACAGGCTTCTTTTGTTCTTATATTGCATTGAGAAATTGCCCTGATGGCAATTACTTCCGTAATTTACATTGCAAATCACTTGAGAACAGAGATGAGCTCATCTGATGGCAGTCAACCAGAGGAGTATATGAAGAGTGAAATGTTTCTATTTGATCTATAACTGTCCCACTTAGTGCAAAAAGATTGATCAAATGCCCTTGGAAATGAAGCTTACTCTGTATGTTTTCTCTTAGCACAGGGGTGTCAAACTCACGTCGTCACGGCGGTGTCACGTGACATGTCGGGACTTTTTTCCCCTTCACTAAACCAGGCATAGGGTGTGGCTAGCATATGATGCATCCAGCCCACGGGCTGCGAGTTTGACAGCCTTGCTTAGCACATAGTTACTATTGCTTCTGTGCTAACTGCCAGTAGGTATGCTATTCAAGCAATCTGCTTGATACCTCCATGCCATTTCAGACAATTTGTCTGCCTTCAAAAAAAAAAAAATTGAAGCATTGCCAAGATGTTCTGTGCCTGTTTGCCATTGAATTGAAATTTTCATTAAAAGAAAGTGGATTTGTGGGAAACAATACAGAGTATATCTGACTTGGATAGTCAACAGGAGAATCAACTTGGAGAGTACCATATATCTGAATAAAATACAACATCATTGTTCATGTAATATCTGTAGGGTACCCAGGCTCAATTGTCAGGACTAGAACTTTGTGGGACATACCGGTAGTTACTTGTATTCTTTAACAAAGATTTACACAATATAGTTTGTTTTCTTCTTCATATCAGGTCATACATGTCTATTAAGTGAGCCTGGGGGCAGACTGCCTTTTTTCTCACCTTCTAGGCATTAGATACAATGTATTTTAAACAATATTTTATATTAAAATTTTTGATTTTGCCGTTTTTAAGAGCACTGATCAAATGTAAATTAATGGATGCAATTTTGTTTTATTTTGCAGACATTACAAAAGCACTCTTAGTATCAGAACTGGGGTCCGACCGCAATCCAGAAGTTATAAAAACAGTTCTTTCTAATATGCAAAGGCTCCTTAGCATTCCTATTCATGGGTATGGTATCTTTCTTATTTTTATTTATTTTCATTTTTATACAATTTGAAACATCAGTACAATGCAGATATTTCCAAAAAGTTGAGAATGTCTACATTCTTCACTCAGTCCACACAAGGATCCGAATTAGTACCTCTGATTCAATACATTGTCCCAGATGGTATAAGCAGAAAGCAGGTTCTGTATAGTGAAGTTAAAAGAATGTTGATTGTAAACCTCACCTTACTCTTTATGACCAAAGAACTATGTGACTTTGTACACTACGTATGAGTGGCAGTGCTGGAGGGAAAAAAAATTAGGTCAGGGGTGAAGAAGAATAGAGGTTAATCATTTCTGCAAAGGTGTGCCTGTTTGTGGCAATGCAAGAGTTTATTTGCCAATTTTGAGATTTGTGTGCCAAATGTTGCTGATTTTCAAATGCACTGATAAATTACCATTTAATGCAGTACCTTTATTAAAGAATCTGTACACAGTCATAAAAATATATAATGTGCAAAGTCTCAGAAGGTGATTGCTGAAGGCAAGGGAGATAGTATAAAAGGGGAAGTGTTGATGTAAACATTTCTAAGGTGTTGGAAAAGAAAATAGCTTCAATTCAACAGGAGCAATCTGTTTAAAAATAATTTAATCTTGATCTATCTATCCTGGTAGTGTTTTTAAATTTTCAACGTCAGCCGCCCACCTTGAGGTAAGACATGCAGCCTATAAATTTTATAAATAAATACATTGTTGAATACCATCAGTTCAGAGGTAGTAGCTAGAAACAAGGACCCAAGTCCACTGAATCATGAAAAGATATTGCACTTTGGATGTTGCACTTAATTTTCAACATCCAGAAAAATTTGTTTCTTACCTCTCTATGATGTATGTCTCTGATTTCCAAATGCACTGACAAATTACCATTTAATGCATAATCTTTATTAAGAGAATTTGTACACAGTAATACAAATAAACAATGTGAAAAGTCAGAATCCTAGCTGATTGAAAAAGGCGCATACTGAATAATTAAGATAGGATGATGTAATAGTGTGCTATTTTGAAGACTAATATCTTGATATTGGCTATATCCAGATTTAGATACATGCAAGTTTAGTCTACTAAATTCCACTCTGTTCCCCAATTCAGAGTTTGTTTCTGTGCTTCAGCAGCCCAAATGATTAGTCATTAACTTAAATGCCTAAATAATAGCTTGCAGTAATTCTGTTACCTGTTTTAGGATTAGAGCAGTAGGGACAGCAGCTGTTAATATGTGCCTGGTGGCCACAGGAGGAGCAGATGCCTATTATGAGATGGGAATTCACTGCTGGGACATGGCAGGAGCTGGCATTATCATTCTTGAAGCTGGGGGAGTGCTGCTCGACATCTCAGGTAAAATACATTGAAAACAAATTACAACCAGTTTTGTACAGTTAACAGTTGGTGACTAAGACTGTTAAAGAACTTGAGCGGTTAAGTATTTCCCACTCAGGGATAGGGTAGAGAGGGTGAGAATAACAAAACGTTCAGGATACACATCATCATGCAAATGTTGCAACTTCCACTTTTGTGTCAAATATCAGGAACTAGGTACATCAGAACAACATTTGCATGACGACATTTGGAACTGAGATAGTTTATGGTTTTCCTTTGTAACATGCAAACTATCTCAGTTCAAAATACTAAATGACGCACCACTGCTTTGCCAAGGGGCAAAACAAAATGGGAATTAGGAAATTGTATCCACAGTAATACATCTTCCACAGCAAGGGAGGTTTTTCTAGAAGCAATGCCATGTGAATATGACTCCTGTGTAATTGACATGTAAGACTTTTCTGCTTTTAATTTGTAAAGCTAATTCTCATGCTAGGATTCAATGTCTACATAGAAACTTGGTGTTGCTAACATTTCATTCAAGACTGAAAATTTATTTGATCATCGTTTGTTCTGTACTGCAGGATTTTGAAAACTGTACATGAGGTTGTTCCTTGTCGTGATTAATTGGACTGGTCCAGAAAATCATTATGGTAATAGAAAGTATTGGACTATGATCAAGGCCAATTGAACATTTGGAGAGCCAAATTAATTGACTGTCAGCCATGGAAGCTCATTGCTTTGAGCCAGGATAGTTGTTGAGGAAAAGACATGGGTGCTGTTTTGAATTTGAATATAATTTGAAATAACAGGGAAATATAGCTTAGGAAAATAAAATTTAATTCCTGAAACAATATTCAGTTTGCATCTCTTAGGTGTCACTTTATCTGTCAATTAGTAGAAATAAGTCAGATATATAGACTTATGTGTTCAGTAGACGTATGTGTTTGTTTTTCTAGGAGGACCATTTGATTTGATGTCAAGAAGGATCATTGCTGCAAATTGTCAAGCAATAGCAGAGCGGATAGCAAAAGAGATTCAGATCCTTCCTTTGCAAAGGGATGATGCAGTGAATTAAATAACTTATCACATGACCTCTATTTCATAAAGAATTTCTTTGATGCTCACCCATTGTACCTGAGTAAATATAGGCTCAGTTATCCATCTTGATATGTCAAAACCTGCTGCTGAAACCCTTCCCCTCTCCAATGTTTTAAACATTTCTTTTATTATTTATCATGTGTGCGGCACATTTTTAAATGTCATGCTTCCTTGTGTCTGACAAGGAAATAAATGGGATATGGTGCAAAAGAAAATGGAATAATTCATCTATATAATTAACAGTTCAGAACAAGTTTGACTGTCCGAACAATTCCATGTGACATTTTTTCCTTTGTACATTATAGGGGAAAAGAATAAAATCCTTAGCCAAATGTTTTGAGCGGCAATTTCATTGAAAATGGAAATGAGTGTTTAAAAGAATTTGTTGCCACAAAATGTAGAAGTATGAAGACTCATTTTGTAGTCTAAGGGACTGCATTGGTCATTATATAGGGATTGAGGAACCTTTAAGGGCAAGACAGACCAAAGGTAGAAAGATGCACCAATGGTTTTTCCTCTTTCCCCTTGCAGTTGCCATTATCGGGCTGTTCCTTCTCCACCAACTTGATTTCCTTGCTCAGTAATGGATGTACTGTTTTAAATATATGTGGAACAACATGATGGGAAAATTCACTGCTTGAAAAATCTTCCCCACCGATGCTTCCTATTTATAAGGGAAAAAATGCCTTCTGATAACTTTCCTTTTACGTATTTTATTCTTGGCTAAAAAAGAGTTTCCATAAACCGCAGTACTAATTATTGAGTATTATATGGGGTATATACTGTAGCAAACACAATGGCAGAACAGAAAATATGTCTGAACTAAATCTAAAAATCTCATTTACCATAGATTTGAGTAGAATAATACAACAGTATTTTATATCAGATTAAGCCATTGTGAGTGTATTTTGGCCTTTTAGAATGGCAACAATCAAATAAGTGTTTTTTTTTAATATCGAATTTTTATTGAAGTAGGAATTTTTGTTTTATTTGGGTATGTGAATATATGTGTGGTTTAATCATTTAATTCCAGTTTTCATAAACTGGATGATTTGAAGTAGATATTTAATCCAGAATTGGATTCATTCTTAGAAATACTAGGTAAATAAGTATTTCAGGTGTAGCAGATTGCCTTGCAATATACTTAAAATGGGTAGTTCAATATGTTCTATAAACCTGAATGTATCAGTGACATAATATGGACCTTGACCCACAAAAATGTGATTTATTCATTTGTTTTTAAGGTCCCACAAGATGTTGCATTTTTTTTTCTTCAAAGTAAATTTTTATTAATCATATTTCCATCATAAAACCACTTATTACAGCGTTCCAGTATCAGTGTTCACTCACATCAACATATTTCTAATTGTGTAGGTTACTATTCTATTTCTTATTTACTTATTTTTACATAACAATATTTACAAATTTATATACAGTATTTTCTCACTTGACAATAGCTCCTATATACATCTACCTTCCAACCAATTATACCATCTATTCCAGATCTCACACTACTCCGTTTCTTCTCTATCCTTTAATTCCATGCTTAACCTGTCCATTTTTGCACACTCTAAAACCTTTTTAATGATCATTGTGCCAGATGGTGTGTTATCCTTCCAATTTTCAGCAAAGGCGATTCTGGCCATGGTTATTATGTGGAGCAGGATATACTGGAGTTTTTTACAGGTATTTTGTCTTAATATACCCAATAAGAACAACTATGGTTTCATCTCAATTTTTTGCTTTATAATTTCTTCTAACCAATTCTTAAATTTGAGCCAATATTCCCTAGCTCTGGGACATGTCCATCACATATGGAAGAAAGTTCCTTATTTATAATCACATCTTATAGTCAAAAGATGTTGCATTTTCTAATAGGCTAACAAGCTATTTTCTTTCAGGGATTACTCAGAGTGTTTGAAGTACAGTTGAATGTTTTATTGTAAATCATTTGATATATCCATTAGTAGGAAAAAATTATAATTGAAGATGTGAAGAAGCTTTACAAAGCTTTATGACATCTAGAAGGTTGGAATCATATATTGATGCTTGTGATGCGCAGGACTCAAATCTAACTATAACTTTGACACAAAGATTTGCGTGACAGAATAATTCTGATATACTAATGACATATTCCCAAATTGGTGATAAATCATAAACATAAAGATTCCAACCTATTTTATTTTATTTTTTATTTTCTTAGATTTATAGCCCGCCCCTCTCCACAAGGGACTCGGGGCGGGTAACAACCAAAGAACTAAAAACCATACAATAAAATACAAGTAAAAATAGAAGATAAAAGAATAAAATTTACGACCCTACACTAAAATTAACTAAAAACCCTGGGGACTGGACCGGGAACCACTCAGGGAACCATTCCAGGAGTCAACCATCCAGGTGTCCCGATGTCTCTGAAATGAAGTAAAAATGTTTTTAAATTCCAAATGGCACAAGTCTCTCAAGTTTAGAACAGTTTTTAATTGTTGGGAGTGCCTTTCTTACAAGTTCATACAATGTTATTTAGCCCTGAAAAAGGTCTCTGATTTTTTTTCCATGCATATTTTTTTATCTTCTTGTATTTTGGGTTAGAAACTTTATTATGTTAGCTCTCTCACTTTAGCTATACCTATGCAAGCCCCGATATATTGGGAGAATGATTTGTTCCAAAGTAGTGAAAAGTATAACATATAATTTTCACTGATAAGTTTTGTTTTCCCAGCTCATTTCCTTTCAAATTGTGTGAGTTTAGCCTCATTGTAGAAATAAACTGTTCTTAGCCTAATCCACATTTCCTGTTAATTTTACTTGCATATCAATCTCTGGAACTGGCTTAACTCTGGGTATCTTGGAATCCACTTTTATGAATTGTTGTGTGGAAACAAGATTTGGTAAAGAACAAGCCAAATAGAAATATCTGGACTTCTTCAAAATATCTGAGTTTAGAATACTACAATAAGTTGATTTATATTGTAAAATGTAAATTGTTTTAAATGTGAGGTCATAATATGTTTAAAATAAAGATCAGTTTTATCAGTTATAAATTATCTCTAATGTTTTGCTCCTTCCTATTCTTTTCAGAAATCTACAAGTTCCAGCTTCTATCTAGCAATATATCAATCTTTTTTACAAAAAATCATTACAATGGTTTTCTTAAACTATTCCTGAAACTCTGCCATCTTGTCCCATCTTCTAAATATAATTGCTGGAAACAGCACTAACATTATACAATATACACTGTTGCTCTTTTTTTTAAAATCAAGTATTAGTTACCAGACAATGCAAAAAATATTTACACAATGGCAAGACAAGAATGAGAAAGAAAAAAAGGAAGAAATGGATAGCCTTTCCTATTTTCATTTAAAAATATGTTTTCTTTGATTTATTAAATTAGTTCTCCAAAACTGGATCAGCTACTCCTACTTAAGTCAGCCAGTAGAGGGACTCATTTCACTCATTTCAAATAATTCTCTTTGCTTTCCTGATGAATTAATATAGTTGTCCTATTTATAACACATTGAAGTATGTCTTCTGCTTTTCGGTTTGCTAGTCTCAACTGAGAATGATGGTTTCTCTCTTGCCTAGATATTTTATGATCTCTGATAGATTAAACTGAAATATCTTCCACTTCTGGTTGATTGTGAGATGTGGGGGGGGGGTGTAATTAGCAGAACAATTATAAAGTTAGACATA
>JAOYMU010000292.1:42801276-42812527 GCA_025802295.1 Psammodynastes pulverulentus | reverse complement strand
GTACCGGACACCCCCAATTTTAAATTATTTAAAGGATTAATATCTATTGAGTGTGCATTGACTGATGATTTGGTCCTGTGTGATTCACTAAATCCTTTTAGATTAATATTTTAATATACATAGAGTTGAGGAATTTTTAGTCTAGAATGTTGATGTTAAATTATGTTCTGAAACTTTGGAAGGTAACTATTTTTGAAGAGTTATTATTAAGTTTGAAAAATAGTAATATTCCTGAGATTAAGGATTGGATTCAAGAGGTCTGTGATTTGTTTTTGAAAAGATAGTCTTATCCACTAATCAAAAAATGACTCAGTGTATTTTTCAGTAGCATAGGTTTCGATACTTTGTAATTTTCCTCCCTTTTTTGTCTTTTGTTTTAGTTTTTCATTTATTTTATTTTCTAGTGCTCTATGTATTTTTTCCTATTTTTTTCTGTAAAACGTAGAATATACTGTACTTCCAAATAGGCACGTATAGCTTTTATTTATACTTATTTAAGAATGCAAAGGCTCAGACTGTGTGAATGCAATCCTGAGACAACTTTCTCATGAGTTGGCCCATCAACAGTAGTATCCCAGATACATTCATAAGGAAGTTAAAGTTTGAATCCTTACAGAATTGGAAGGGGTGTTGGAAGTCTTCTAATCCAACCCACTGCTTAAGCAGGAGACTCTATATCACTCCAGACAAATGGCTGTCCAGTCTCTTCTTAAAAGCCTCCAGTGATAGAGCTCCTACAACCTCTGAAGGCAAGCCATTCCACTGGTTAAGTGTTCTCCCTGTTAGGAAATTTCTCCTTAATTCTAGGTTGCTTCTCTCCTTGATTAGTTTCCATCCACTGTTTCTTGCCTTCTGGCGCTTTGGAAAATAGGTCAATCCCCTCTTCTTTCAAAATATCCTTCTTGAAATTTCGGTGATGTACCTCCTACAATTTAAGACATGCTTGCAAAGATTTATTTTTTAATGTTAGGAATCAACATATTTGTATATTGTTCCTGTAATATAAGGCAGTGCTTATAGGAAAATATTCTTTAAAATTACTATTTTAAGATTTGACTTTAATAATAATACAATTTTTCCTGACTTGATGTTATTAATATCCCAACTAATGGGGTAATCCATTATAATTGGATTGTATGGTTTTTTTTAAAGTTTGCACTAATTATTTCATTTGTTGGGTTCACACAACACACTGCAGAAACCATGCTTAACAAACCACAATGACTGTTTACACAACATGCTAAACTAAAACCAAATAAAACATAAATTAGGATTGTTTCAGAAGAAATGCTTCAAACCTCACATAAGCACCGTGCCTTTCTTCTAGTCATTAAAAAAACACTCATTAAAATGAATGCAACTACACTTTTCTTTCTTCTGAATAAAATGTTAAGCCCTTTGTTGTGTCAAACAGTTGACTGAATATCTGTGCTCTTTCAGGATTAGGCCAATTTATAATTCACGAAGAGATAATTAAAATACCTACAGCAAATCTAAGGATCCTATTATCATCACAATCAAGTTAAACAGTGATAGGAAGCATGTTTGTTTGATTTGTTCACTGCATACATAAAACTTAAAAAGAATTCTGGAAGCTTTAAGATACAAAGAGTTCTCTAAACATTATCTGGAAAGAAATCCCATTGAAGTAAACCCCAGTGGAATTGACTGCTGAACAGTCATGCATGGAATTGTGCTATTCATTGTATGTAATTATAATTTTGCAGCAGATAGTTAATTGTTAGATCAGTGCAGAGGTCAGTGCTTTTTATCCAGTGGATTACTCATACCAAATACAGTATAACTGGGGAGGGGGGAGAGAGAGAAGAGAGAAAAAGTAGCAGAAATCACTACTGCTACTAGAAAAAAACATAATAGTTAGATGCTGGTAATACAATGCTTTGTCCTAATGTCTAATAGCACTATGACCCACTAAGGAAAAAAATATGTTAAATCAGAGCCATTAATTGCCTGTGTGACTATTGGCTAATAGCAGAAAATCACATGGTCAAAGCTTCTTTTTAAAGGCATGAGTGAGGTTAGTAACAGAAGTGGTGATTACATCGAGGTTTGCTGGAAGGTGTTTAGAGTGTTAGAAGACAGTCCTTCACAATGTGTGAACCATTTTTGGGAACTTGGAAACTAATTTCAAGTGAAAAGTTTGATGACTACATGAAGGAGCTGGGTAAGAATTATTTTGTTGAATTTAGTAAAAAGCTTTGTTTTTGCTGGAGAATGTGGTAGAATTTTTCTGAGGTATGTAAATAGTGGACTTGTTTTGTTATAAACTTAACCTGTGACAATATAGCTCCTATTTTCTTTATTATTAATAGTAAGTGGAGGAAAACCTGTTGCTTACGTTATGTTAGCTATGCTAGATTCCAGAGTAATCCATGTTATACTGTATGTCTGTTAAAATGCAAATTGAATGAATTTTATTTCTCAGGCTTCCAACTAATTTTTGAATGTGCAGTTAATAATAAAGCATGGATTAAATATTAGAAAAGCATACAATCATGTTTAGGTTTTGTGTAGCATTTATATCCAGGTTACTTACCACAGGAGTGTGAAGGGCTCTTGCTACTTGTTTACTTAAATGTTTATTGTCTGATATTTTCTCAACATACATTAAGAACATTGATACAAATGTTAACAAAATACTCCAAACTGAAGAAACTCTGATTGTATGCTCCCTTATATGAAAGCATATGGTTTTTTTCCCTCTGGACAAATGTGAGCAAGGTTTTTGATGTGTGTGCTTTGAACTAGCGGCAACGTTCTTATCAAGACATGCTTGCTTTATGTTAATGATACTGCTATAAGAATTGCCCTGAAGCTTTGCATTGTTTATCCATCACGCTTTTTAAGTAGAATGCTGGTCACTTATTTAACTGTGGGGAAACTAATGTATGCAAATAACCTACTTCCAATATTATATATAATATATATATCGGAAGTAGGTTATTTGCATACATTAGTTTTAATATATATAGTGCATAGGAATAAAGATACCTCTAAATCTGTTAGACACTCTTTTCTTGGACCTTCAAGTTCAAGGAGGCCCATAGTTTTATCTTGGAACACTTGCATTGTTTGCAGAAGCTTTACACTTCCTTTTCTGGCTAATGGCACTTCGAACAGTAAGTGATATGGAAGACTTCTGGGACTGCTGTTAACTTGGAATAGACAATATGGCAAAAAAGATATAGTATTCTGAATCTCTTTACACCCCTCTGGTGATTTTATTTTATTTTATTCACTTAAATGAATCATAGCTTAGTATTATGTAAGAACTAAGTTTCTCTCTAGATGTGAGATAGCTTCCCAGGTGCCTCTGCTGCTACTGTTAAGCAACCTGGGGGACAATCCTTTACTTAAATTTTTGTAGAGATCAGCTGTTTAAGAAAGACCATTTCTTAAAATGAAATAATGCAGATCTGGAGTATATCAAATTATGTGGAGTAAGGAATTTAGTTTATATAATACTTATTTCAAGAAATTATATTTTCTTCCAATCTTTTGAAAATTCGCTGGAGATGGGCATAAAAATGAAGGTAATATTTGGTAAATAAGCATTGAATAAAGTGTTTAAAAGAATGTTTATGCTCTGGACAAACATAGAAAAAGCTCTTCTAACTCTTTAGAATGGAGAACCCCACCTACCTTGTCCCATCACCATGGAAGCCCTTTAATGTATTCTTGCAAGTCATAACTTGCAATCATGCTATGCATGAAGCAAACACCAGTTAAACTTCTTGATGCTTAACAGTAATAAGTTGCTATCACAGTAGTTGCCATCACTTTATTTCATAATTCAGGTCTATATTACTTTAAGAATCAGAAAGTAAGTTTCTCCTGAATGCCAGTTTGGAGAGATGGGTAACAGTGAGAATACTTCTCACTAATGGATGACTGCCCAGTGTAGAAAACAGGATGCTGTATAGGACCAATCAGATTCTGACATTTATTTTCCCATGGTTTTTGGAAAATTATCTTTCTTAATCTGTGATAGCCTGGGGTAAATACTGCCCTGGATACAAGAAGAGCTTTTAGTATTCCTCATCAGTTTATAGTTTGGTTCATTTAAATATTTACAATGTTGATGGATTTGAGTAATTGTAATAAATAGTGATGTTGTCTTAAAGGAAAAGCCACCTTATGCTATTTGTTAGCTAGATCAAATGAAATCAGTCCGGATATTTATGAAAACTTATATTAAAGCTAATTGATGGAAACTACTTTGGATTTAGTATACCAAATAGGGGAGAACAGAGATTGGATTGGACAGTTGCTATATTATTTTCAGCCTAGCTTATGGCAGACAATAGAGTCACCGAATTCAGTATACTACACAATTCAAGTTGGTCCCTAGATCAAATATCTAGCTTGCACACCATGCCCTAAAACCTGTCTCACCTCAATTCAGTCTTCAAGATCAAGAAATTTGTGATTCATGATTTTTGGTTTCATTTGCAGGTGTGGGCTTTGCCACTAGGAAAATAGCTGGAGTGGCCAAGCCCAATATAATTATCACCTGCAATGGGGGTGTTATGACCATCAAGACCGAAAGCAGTTTCAAAAACACTGAGATTTCCTTCAAACTAGAAGAAGAATTTGATGAGACAACAGCTGATGACAGAAAAGTAAAGGTGAGTTTCCTACTTTCCCCTAAATCATTTTGGTTGAGTACTTTTGGACTCTTGAAAATATATTGTGAATCCTCTTGGAAAATGGCAATATAGGAACTTCCTCATTTATAAAATGATGACCGCGTGGGATGTGAACACCAAGCTTAATGAATTGGCTAAGAATTCTAGCAAGCTTAAGTTGGGAAACAAGGGTTTTAAGCTCTTTCATCCTACAAGATGTTCCTGTTTTGCTGATTTCAGGGCAGGTGACATCCAAGTCCAATAATGGGCAGCAGGCACACGTTCTTAATTAAGAAGAATATGCAGTCCACTTGGAGATCTAAAGCACTGATAAAAGTAAACTGTAAAGATGTTTCTTAATCTTGGCAACTTGAAGATGTGTGAACTTCACTCCGAGAATTCCTTAGCCAGCCACATAGCATGCCAGTTTCCTGCAGATTAAATTAATGGTTTTAGATGTAAAATTTGGACACTGTATGAAACTTGGTGGATGCCAACAAAGGTACAGGTCGTCCTTGACTTACAACAGTTCATTTAGTGACAAAAGTTGCAATGGCATGGAAAAAAGTGACTTATGACCATTTTTTATAACCATTGTAGCATCCCCATGGTCACATGGTCAAAGTCTTGGCAACTGACTCATATCTGCAACAGTTACAGTGTCCCCGGTGTAATGTGATAATTTTTTGTGACCTTCTGACAAGCAAAATCAATGAGGAAGCCACTTAACCACTGTGTTAATAGTTGCAGTAATTCGCTTAACAACTGTGGCAAGAATGATCATAAAATGGGCAAAACTCACTTAACAACTGTATTGCTTAGCAACAGAACATTTGGGCTCAGTTGTATCATAAGCTGGGGGCCACCTATATCCATATAGTTATATTGAGCCAATTTGGTCTTTTGATTAAGACCCCAGGCTAGATATTGGAAGTCTGAGGTCTAGTCCCACTTTAAGAATGAAAGCCAGAGGACAGTCACTGTCTCTGAACCCAACTCACCTCACAGGGTAGTTGTTTTTTTGGGAAAACTAGGAGAAAGGAGCATTAAGTATAGGTACTTTACAATTCATTTAGTGACAAGTTACAATACTACTGAAATAAATGATTCATTACCATTTTTCACATTTATGGTCATTGCAGCATTCCTGTAGTCATGGGATCAAAATTGTATACTTGGAAACTGGCATGTATTTATGATGACCATGTCCCAAGGTCATGTGATCCACCTTTTGCAACCTTCTGTCAAGCAAAGTCAATGGGGAAGCCAGATTCACCTAACAACTGTGTTATTAACATCTGTAGTGATTACTTAACAACTGTGGTAAGAAAGGTCCTAAAATAGATGAAAACTCACTAAACAAACATATTGCTTTAGCAACAAAAAATTTGGGCTCAATTGTGGGCGTACATTAAGGACCATACCTGTATGTTAGCCTCCTTGAGTTATTTATAGAAAAGAAAGGCGAAATAAAAATAAAATTGATGCCTCTGAGATCATGGCAGCCCCAGATTTCAAGAGTTTTAGGAAAAATTATATATTTCAAATACATCTGATCAGATTGAGAAGGCTTCTCTCATATACATCAGCCCTCCAGGCGGACCAGATTAGGAAACTAATTCCTAATAAAACCAGAATATACTTTATCGAGATAGGTTATAGTAACAAAATTTGCTTGCCTTTTACCTTACTTCCCACTGATACCCTGTAAAGACAAAGGAGCCAGCTGTAGTCTTTTCCTGATACTTCCTCCTTTCCTAGAGTGGAAGGAATGCTACCCCATTGAATACTGATTATTGTCTTGCTGAGATGCACATTGTGGATAGTTTGAGAACTGTGTTATTTTTCCTAAATTGATTCACGTATTTCAAACGCTGCCTTTTCTTCACTGGGTTGTAAAATTGACCAGATATTTTTTCTTGGCAGAGTATTGTGACACTAGACAATGGCTCACTCAATCAGGTGCAGAAATGGGATGGCAAAGAGACAATAATAAAACGAAAAATAGTGGATGGTAAAATGGTTGTGGTAAGTTCATTTTTGATTATAAACATTTGGGATGTTTTACAGCGATAGAAATTGCAAGTTTATGAGTGAACGTTTTTTTCAAAGGGGAAAGAATAAAACAAGTACAGATATTCTATTTTTCCTATCCTATAGAAGAAAGACGTGTCTTGTTTTGGTTGGTGAGTCAAGAATTCCTTAAAGTTAATAAGCAAGTTAATACAGAGGAACACTACTAAAGCTATTTTGAACGTAGAACAGTATATCTTGTGTTATTTTTTAAAGTATTTAAAGCAGATCTCATTTTGAGAGCACTATTTCAGACTCTACTACAACCATTCTTCAATTCTCAATCTGAGAATAATGCAGTCAAATTGGCTCAAATTAAAATAAAATTGCAACAAACATACTTTTTAGTGTAGTATGATTTCAAAATGAAGCAAGTTTTAAATAATATGATTCAGTGGCAGCCCCTAGCAATGAGTTCACTGGAAATGCATGGCCCTAGCTAGGCCAAATGGTGATCTTACACTTATAATCTATAATTTTTTCAAGAGCAGAGCAATGGATGAGATTGAAAAGTGATATCAGTGGATGTTGCAAGTCATTGGAAATCATGCAGCCATGCTGTAATCTCTAGTAGGACATGCAAGGAAACTCCACTCGCTTGATATTTAAAAACCTTTTCCTACATGCTTCCTAAAAAACAAATGAAAATGAAAGCCTAGTAATTGAAATGCTGTCCTGATTATAACAAAGAAAAAGCATTCTAGCAGACAATTTCTCACTGAAAAATAATTGGAAATACTCTTCTAACTGGAAAAGGTAATGCCAACCTGCCATGTATGAGCTGTGGCAAGAGAAGTTTCATGAAGTTGAGAAGTCATTCAGATTTCAGGATGAAGTTGGCATGCAGGCACATGTGCAAACAAGACACTTGGATTAACTGATCATTTATGTGACAACACCAAGGGAAGGGTTTTAAGCAAATGTGTCTTCAACAAAAATGTCCAGTAAGGTATTGTGTCAATTTGCATAATCTATGAACTGTGGAAAATCAAAGGTATCTTAAAAACTTATTCTGAATATTTCCCTGCTAGCCTTCTCAGTCTTTTATACAAGCATAATTTAAATTATTTAAAAACACTATATTCAGTCCATTGTTAAACAGAAAAGTAAATCAAATTCTCTTCAAGCAAGCCAAAAGAGCAATTTTCAAATATTGAAAATTGTTTTTCTGGCCTTTTTGGAGAGAATTTGTCTAGTGCATATTTCAGTGGTCAAGGATATAAGCACATATAAGCAGACTTAAGCAATTTGAATCTTGGATACGATTTTTTAATAAAGCACCATTGCCTGGGGTCATGCAATACACTATGCCAAAATTGGCTTAGCATGTTGCATCAATCCAAGTCTTGTTGGCTTCCTTGATAGTCTTGTACTTGATTTGGATAAAGGGACACTTGATCCATTTACTGGAAATAACTGTGTTGCTGATATGATATAATGGTGATATTCTTGTACTTTTTTCTTTCTAGGAGTGTGTAATGAACAAAACTGTCTCCACTAGAGTGTATGAGAAAGCATGAAAAATCCACGTTGTACAAATTAGAAGTATCTCAAAGCAAAATATGAAGTTAGATTCAGGGAGCAGAGCCTGTTCTTCAGAAGCTGAATTTGACAGGCCAACTCCCAATTACTTTTGTACCTATTTCAAAACATTTTGGTTATTCAATAAAGTGTTTACCTTGAAATGAAAAAGTTTCTGGCTCAATTGTGGAAAATGAATAAAGATCTGTCCAAACTAGATTTTCAGGTTCTGTTTATGGGATCAACTAAGCCTGATTACTCCTCACTTATTGAAATATTAAAAAAATTGTAGGAAATAATGAAATAGGCTAAAGTGTAACTGTCCTGCACCACCTATTCTTTTGTAGTGCGTACATTGAAAAGTTCATTGTCTCTCTACTGCTGTGTTTGCTGTTTTACTTTCTATAGAAATATCATTCTTTTAAAAAAGCTGGAATAAGTATACAATCCAGGGCTTCCAGTGGGTGGTTTCAGGAATAATCTTTTTGGAAGCATAATTTGTTAAAATAAGTTTCTAGGATTCTTCCTGAGAATAAATTAATGTCTTTTGGGGAAAATAGGAAGGCCAGAAGTTGCTTGTTAATGCTATTTGGAGCACAATTCCAAGAATTACCCATATTGGTTATCTTAAAAAATGTTTAAACAGGACTTCTAAAAATCTCCAAATTGCATATGAAAGTTATGCTGTGGACTCGGCATAAAGTGATTTGCAATAATAGACATGGACAGCATGACTATATTCATTCACCAGGACATTAGATTGATTCCTAAATTCCACAGTTTTCCACCATCCTGATTTACCTTTCTCTGAGTTGGTATGCTCACTTCCTAAGAAAGCATCGGCTGTGCAGCTTCTCGCTCTTCTTTCCCTGATCTAAGAATCCTTAGGGATTCCAGTAACAGTCAAAAATAAAAGATGAAGTTGGTATTTAACCTGCAAGAATCAACTTTCCCTTCAAGTATTTTGAATATAGAAAGGGAGGTGGGAAAGGGAGCACACCGGGAACCAAGACAAATGCAAAAAGGCTCCCTAATGGAGATCCAAATGGGGATAGCATTCTATTTTTGTAAAAAAAAAACTTAAATCATTTTCAAGTTATTAGGAAATACACTTTGTAAAGCACTGAGCATGCGCAAGATGGCGGGTCGTTGATTCCCGGCGAGGGTCGGAGCCTCGGCAATGGGGGCTTTTACTAACCTTCCAGCCCACCGTGGAGATGGACACGGTGGGCATGATGCACAGACCTGCCCAGCTGCCGTTTGAGCCAAAAAGGCGGCGGTTTGGGCATGGTTAGAGGCGATATCCCGGCCGCTTCGATCGGAGCCGGGTTGGATGAGGGCGTTGCCGGGCGGCGTCGGCTTTTTCGGCGTTTGGCGTTTGGCGTTCGGAGGGCCTGAGGCGCTGTGTGCGGTGCGCTGCGCTTTGGGTGGCTCGACCGGACCCCGGAGGCCCCCAGCCTGGAGGCGCCGACTGCGGTGTGTTGGAGATGGTGGAGGCGGTGGCGGCGCGGTGATATCGGTGAGGATGGCGGGGTAGCAGCAGTGGCGGCGCCATGGCGGCGGCGACGAGGGTTGCGACGGCGGTGGCAGCGGCAGGGATGGTCGAGCTGGTGTCGAAGGCCCCACGAGATGGTGTTGGAGGCCCCACGAGGATTGCTGATGCCGTAAGTGCAGCGGCGACACCAGGTTACTGCCGAGCACCCACGGAGACAGCTGAGTCGCCTCCGGTTCATGGCGCGACCATGGGGCTGCCCCCCAGAACGGTTTGGTGAATGGCTGGCTGAGCCCCCAGGGGAGCCATGCTTAGAAGAACTTTTGAAGTGGGCCCTGGAAGACCTGGGGTTTAAATTACCTAAATAATGAAAATAATGTAAAAATAACAATATTTTGTTAAATTTAAATTCCTCATCTGAACTATTTTGGATGTAAAAGGCTTATTTTGGACGGATGTCTGGACTGAAATTTTGTCCACTGTATCTGAAGTCTGCTAAATGGGAATCCATAAAATCAAGGATTTATTGTCTAACAGTTATGATTACAATCTGATAAGATTACAATCCCGATTTTTCAGTTTTTCTCTGGACATATATTTTAACTTCTTCATAGAATTTAAATAATGCAGTTCAAAAAATCAACATAGGCATAATTAAAAAATTATGTGACCTCTCTAGCTCTAGCCAAGGAAGTTGGCTTCATATTTAGCCACAAATTTGATGTATTTCCAGCATAAAATAAGGGTTGCTTATCTGAATGTTGTTGGCATGAGAAAATGTACATTCTGGCACTTTTAAATCTATACTATTCTTCTTATAGACAAGAAGAATATATCCATCTTAGATGGCTAAGACGGATATATTCAGATATCTGGAATAAGGATTTAGAATACTCAATACTTTATTAACAATTCAATTGTAAAATGTCTTAAAGAATATTAAGTCTATTAATTCTATTATGATTTTAAGATCATCTTCCTTGACATGGGGAATGTTTTTTTAAAACTGTTATGCTGAAAATACTATATAATACTGCAAGCTGTATTGATATGGACTTCTTTTACTTTTCTCCCATTTGTTTAACATCCATGTGCTTGTTAATATGGTTTTGAAAGTAATATAATTCAAAGATATAAATGAAACTCTAAATTCTATATAATAAATGAAATGTATTATTCATTTTATGAATATATATCAACCTTCCTTTTATGATGGGATCATGCTTCCCAAATTTACAGACTTTGTTGTAATGTAATACTTTTGTTATGAACTGTCTAGTGATATAAACACCGATATTATACCAGGGGCTAATATTTAATGTATTTCAAAGCCAAGTTGTTTTTCATGTGAATGATAATATGCTCCTTTTAAATCCCTCTCCTCGACTATACACACACACACACACACACACACACACACACACTCACACACACACCCACACACATACTGTGTGTGTGTGTGTGTGTGTGTGTGTGTGTGTGTATAATTATATAATGCACACATATTAAAGCATTA
>JAOYMU010000292.1:42737430-42747559 GCA_025802295.1 Psammodynastes pulverulentus | reverse complement strand
AACAGCTTTGTTCTTGTAAACTTGCAGGATTCTTCCACGCCCCCTCCCCCATATATGTATCCATTCGAACTAGACTGTGATGTTTCTCTGTATCATATATGTGTATGTGGGTATAAGCATAATATAAACACAGAAATTTCATTTTAATGTATGCTGATTAGAATATATTTAAAGTGACAATGAAGTTTCTATTGTTATGTTATGTTATGTTATGTTATGTTATGTTATGTTATGTTATGTTATATTATGTTATATTATGTTATGTTATGCTAGAACTCTAAACTGAACATATATGGTTAACAGACACAACTCGTATCTGGACCAGTTTAATGACTATACCTGTGCAAACTCATCTGCATTTAGACCACAGATCATAAGAATGATTCACCCAACACTTGAAAGATGAAAAACTATGGGATACTAATAAAAAAATAAATCTACAATACTTGGCATCTAGAAATTGATGCATAATATAGAAATAAATTCCTTGAATAATCAGCATTGAAGCATTGAAATTCAGTTAATATATTCCGCATCACTGTCTACCTGATTCTGTGTAAAATCTAAGCCTCATTTCCAAATGCATTTAAATGTTTTCAATAAATTACTCTTTTCTACCTCTTCCCAGGCAAATGATAGTGCTTGTGTAACCACAGTTTCCTGTTCAGTCATGTTTTTTCCTCTGTGTTTATAAAAAAAATGACAGAAAAATATATATTAGATCCCCAACTTTGTGGCTATCTACATGCCTGACACTATAAAAAAGGAACCAGTTGGGAAGGCTTACTTGAAGACAATTACACAGAAAAATGCCACACACAAATTACCCTCAAGCTGATCAGCTCTCCTGGTTTATACAGTAGATCCAAGTAAAGATAATATTTGTAAAGTTCAGTCTACAAAACTGTTCTCAATTACACATTCTTGAGTTTGAGCTTTATTTCTAAGATTTGTATTTATTTGTGGTAATTGCCTTTGCAAACATACGGTATGTAAATTGAGAGTAATGTTGTGAGTTTTATCCCCATATTTTGCAAATGCACTGGCTCTTGAATCTGGTTTAGATTAGTTAGTTCAGCAGAGCCAGCAGAAGTTGGCTGTAACAATTAACATGAGCACAAAATGACAGGAAAGGGATACACATATCTGTGTGAGTGTGTGCACAAGAACAGTGGCAAAACGCCTCTAGATGTAATCACTGATGAATAGAAAAGTGCCTTTTGCAATGTGGTGGTGCCTGACCACTGAATACACTGTCCAGAGAAGCTCTTTGTTCCAGTGCCAAATTCATCATTTTCCCATATAAATGTAACTGTTTATGGCAATGGTGGCATTGTTTTATGGCCCAGAGCCATGCTTAACATTTTGCAGGAGCAGAAAACTGTAAAACTGAATTTTGGAAGAAGGTAGATTTGTTAAAACAACTGGGACAAATAGGTCTTGATCTAAGAACTGAGACCAAACAACATCATACTGATCCATGAAAAATTTTACTTGAGTATAGATGCACTTTTCTGCCATGTGGAGAACTGGCAATCTATGTTGTTTGCAATGCAAATTATTCTGTACAGCCGGCATTCTTAAGCATGCGGACTGAGCTTAAGATCTTAAACTAGTTTCTTCATGTTACAAAACTCACCAGCACTATTCAGATCAAAACAGCTTAGGACAGAGTTCTTAAACTGGGTGGTAATTTGGGCATATCCTGGGAGTAATGGAGTAGTTTGTAAGTCAAGGATCTAGTTTGGGACTGCTACTGCTGAGATGAGAGAATCTGTATTTTTGTGGAGGTAATGACATTATTCGACTTCAGGAATCATTGAGCCAAATAGTTAAAAATCAGTTTAGCGTGTCATATACTTGGTGTGTTCCCTGGGTTACAGTCTCATTTACCTGCGTTTTTCGACCATCTATCGTGTTTTCATCAAATTTTTCATTTAGCTTGAAGATGAATTCTGAGGTCTTGAAAGTGCTTTCAGTTTTGACTGTAAAAGTATCACCATTCTTGGTGATGATAACATCTGGCTTGGCCATATTTCCCATCTTTCTCATTGCTATACCCACGCCTGCCAAAAGGAGAGAGAATTTACTTTTAAATAGGTTCAGTCAAGCACAGTCATTATATAGACACTCTCACAGAAGATTAATTATCTTTTTAATTATCTAACATGAGAGGGAGTTTTCCAGTCAATGAGCTTACTGCCCCTTCTCATTAAATTTTAATTACACATCACCCTTGCAAAGCTCTGTAAAACTCAACCTAACCTAAAATGATTTCTATTCAGAATTAAAGCGCTTGTATGGAGAAAAACATATTCACAAGTCTGCAGTAGGACTGGAACAAAACGTTCTACAGTGTGCCAGTATATTTCTTCTCACTTTAATCTATCACAGCAACTTCTGGTAAGGCAGAGAAAAAAATCAACACAGAGTGATTACTTTGATTCCCATAAACATGAAGTTTGTGTCATTCCAGGAATTTGGGTTCAACAGATTTGGAGACCACAAAAATTGCCACCTTTCAGATTGACTTATATTTCCTGACTGAGTTCTGGATTTTCTCGTGTCAAGACTTAAAGCAGGCATATTGGTTAGGAACAGACTTTTTGTATTGCATGTACCGTGGTGTTCCTAGTTGAGGAACTACATTTTATAAATGGTGTACAGACCAATGAAAATGTAATATAGTTTAATTTAAATGCGCCCCAGAACTCAGCTCGCTGTGCAATATTTTGGCTTCAGGAACCAAAAGTATTAAATAATCACTGCACTCTGTATTTCAGTGAAATGGTTCCAGAAGGACAGGGGGAAAAAGAAAAATTCTAATAAAATAATCATAAGGATATTAACTCTGTACTCTTTCTAGCTTCTATCTCAGCAGGAGTCACTGCATATGATGACTAAACTCTGTCATTGCTAGATTCAGTGTTGTCTTCCTCAGCATGATGTTACAGGAAATTTGCTCATCTTGCAACATTTCCAGTGCTGCGTTAAACTATTTGAAACTCCTAAATATTAGAACCATACATTCTGTTAATATAGACCTGACCATACTCAGGTACAATGCAAGGAACTTAGCGTAGCATATATCACAGAAATCCATTTTTCTAAAGAAGTACTCTTCTTCCCTGGGGGAAGTTCAAGAAAAGAGCAACTGTATTCATTTAAAGCCATCTCCACATACTCAACTCATTCAGTCCTGTTTTCCTTCTCTCTTTTACACACTTTTCATATGCAGCCCATCTGCAATCTTAGTTTGCTCATCAGTTCCACTGAAACAATGTCTGTGTGCTTGTTATAAAAGCTATTTGAAAATGCCTTTTAGACCTTGGACAGAGAGCATTTTTTAAGAGCTGAAAAAAGAGACACAAAGCTCATAATTCCATATTTCCAAACCTTTATAGGCTTCCAGAAAGGGAGAAAAATAAAGCTTTTTCGTTATCATCCATCACTGAAACCTAGATGACAAAGCCATATGCATGTTTTAGTGAAATAGGGCTACATGCTGAAAAGCACATTTTGCATAGCAACTGAACATACATACATACATACATACATACATACATACCAGACAAGAGAGAGGGGAGAGAGAGAGAGAGAGATTGAGAGAGAGAGAGAGAGAGAGAGAGAGAGAGAGAGAGAGAGACTACACATACACCAGACACTGAGCTACAATCAATATTTCATTTTAATCCAAAGCAGCCATTTTAAACAGACAAAGCCACCCTTCTCTTTAAAAAAAAAAAGTGATGGGCACAGGGTAGGGTGAATTCTACAGTTTTTAACAGCAATCCTACATTTTTTGGTCAATCGCACTTAGGAAATTCACATGCACTGGGAACGTCTATCTGCATCTTTGAATAAAATATATATGAAAGAGTACAAGAATGGAACATATACATAAGAAAATATGTATAAATAAAATATTATTATTTTATTATTACTATTATTGCTTGCCCTATTTTTCAGACATTCTATCCACATCCTTTTTAAAATCTTTTGCCCAAGAGGAATCGAAGGCCTAGAATTCTCCTTTGTGAGAAGGAGGATTAATTTTTCTACTCTTATCATACCTTACATCCTTTTATTTTTTGGACAGCACTCCCAATTCCCTTCCCTTCCCTTCTTACCTAATTCCTTCATATAATCCTCGAAACCTTCACTGGAGGTCAGGCTCCATTTGCCTACGAAAACTTCCATGTTAGCCATTGCGCCGAGCCGGAGATGCTAAGAATCGCGCCGCCGGGAAAGAAAAGATGCGAGCTAAGGAGGCTGACAGAAAAGACACGCAACAGAGGCGGAGAAGCGAGGTGCGGGCCGGGGTGCCTTTATATAGCTGTCTGGGGCATGTGCTGGCGGCCGGGGCCAATGGAGAAGAGCGACGTCAGCGCGGTCGCCCTCGAGCTGCGCTTAGCCAGAGGGAAGCTGCGGTCGGCGATGCTGGTGAGCGGCGGGGCTGGCCAAGTGGTTGGTTCGCTTTGGAAGGAAAGGTGCGGCGGGCTGGCTGGAGGAGAGTCGCGCCGTCGCTGCTGATGCTCGGAAAGGCGCCGGGTATCCCTCACCGCAACCCCGCCCCCTTTCTCAGCGGCGAGGCCAGGCTGGACTCCCTCAATTCTGGCGCAATTTCCTTACCTCAACCAGGGGTTTCTAATCTTGGCAACTTTAAGCCTGGAGACTTCAACTCCCTCGCTGGGGAATTCTGGGAGTTGAAGTCCTCCAGGCTTAAAGTTGCCAAGGTTGGAGACCCCTGACCTAAACTGTTGAGTTCCCGGGCGGCGGAGGGAAAAGCGCTGCGTTTCTGCTAACGCAGACTTCGTCCCCCGCCCCTCCGCCCTCAGTTGCCATCTCCAGACCTTGGTTGATCTCGAAACGTTATCCCGGCTCAGACCTGGGATCACCCAGGAAATCCACCGCCGGCAGATAAATTAGGGAAGCTGAAAAAACTATCCCCGCCGCGCGAGTTGACAAACGACGATTGTAATATTGGGTCGGTTTCTGAGGGCTTCCAGAGGCGAACGCGATTGGAAGGAGTCTTTATTACCCAACCTTCTACCTCAGCAAAAAAAATTAAGAATGGAGGAAGGACCGTTCATACTGTAAAAGCTTTTTATCCATCCCTTCTTTATATCCGAATGGAGAAAGGAAGCTCACACTGCTTTATATGGGATATTGGATGGATCTCAAGACCAGCTAAGAACGAATGAACCATTTGTAACCTTAATCAGCCCTTTTGGTATGCCCAGCTTTTCCTATTCCGCTTTTACTAAAGATCCAACCTGAAATAGATGCTGAGAAAGTCGAAAGCTATAGTGATATATAGCTATAGAGTTAAAGCGGTAAAACCTGTTATGAGCAGGTGCAATAACCAGTTAGGTAGTTATAGGTTCCAAGTGACTCAGCTATGACTGGCCCAAACTATCTTTTTTATGGATGATTCTGCCTGTTTGAAAACCAGCAAGGGGAAACTAGTAGTAAAAGAGAATTGTTACTTATTCGGCTAACCTCTGAATGCCCCTTGGTGGCCAAGACTTACTTATTACAAAACACTGAATTTACACTGACTTTTATTCTATCCTTCTTGTGGAAGCTGTTTTTCAAACCCACATCTTGTGCTTTGAGAGCACAGAACTGGCATGACATCTATTATACTACAGCTCTTACTTAAATGCACGCATAGGTGAAGGTCGTAGAGTTTGTGGCATGATGCTGTTTTCATCACTCTAGCAAAACGAGCCCGATCCTGTAGATGCCACAGTTGTGCAAATGTAGGAAACAACTTCGTCATAATTTATTTTGCCTGAGACCTCCTGCATTGGTACATATAGGAAGGTGTGGTGCTGCTTTCTGAAAGACAGCAAATGCCTGCAGCTCTATACTGTCATCTTGTCCTGGAGACGGGGGTTGATCTCCTGAGGAACCAGGTTACCCAGTTACCTTGGGAGTAAATCTTGTATCCATTATTGTCTATGGCTTGGTGGGGCTTTCATCATCTTAGGCTGATAAAAGATTAATTAATGAAAATAGCTTTGCCTGACGCTTTGCAGTATTGTATTTCATCTGTATTTGCCACCTCTCGTGTATAAGGCTGTGATCAAAATAGGTGAGGCTGACTATTAACTAAGTTGGCCGACACAACCATCCATTAGGATAGCTTTCTTTGTCACATGCTAACCAGAGGAACGTGACCTGTGGGAGGTAGTTGTCTCTTCTGAATTAGCTCTTAGCAGCTGGATTTTAGGGTGTGCTGTCTTGAATTTTGTTTGCTTGAACAATTTAGAGGCCATCTAACTCTTAATAACTCCTGGCAGTTTACAATTTAAAAAACAAGAATACCCAAAAATATTTTTTTTAAAAAATACCCTTAAAACAATACACTTCATAAGTGGCTTAAAGAGAGAGTGGGGAGGGAGGGAGAGGGAGAGAGAGAAACAGAGCGGGGGAGGGAGAGAGAGAAACACAAAGAGAAAAACAGAGAGAGAGAAACAGAGAGAGACAGACAGAGCCCTGTCCAACAGAGGCTGCATTATCAACCTATTCCAAGCCTTAGGAGAGCAACCAGGTCTAAAAATCTTATTGAACATCATCAGTTTTCAGTGCTATCAACCATAGGCAGCTTCCACATCCATGATTTTATCTAGTTTCCTTTTAAAACTGTACTCTGATGACCACTACCACATATTTATTTATTTGTTCATAAAATGTACATGAACAACTTTCTCACAAACTCTGGGTGAGGCAGAACATAGTTTATATGTTCCATAGCTTATGTGTTGTGTTTAGAAAAACAAAACCCAAGCACTTACTACACCTGCTTTTTCCTACAGTTAGCTTCAGTGGATCATCCTAAATTCCAATAAGATACTTTTAGAAGTCTCTGCCATTTGTTGTCCTATTAACTTTATTGCTGATTTTTATCTTGAGCTTATTGTGCTGCTTTTATTATCCTTTAACTGTATTTTGGTTTAATACACAACTAATTTTTTATTATCAGATATCAAAATAAATAAACAACCCCGAGTGTATTAAAGGTTAGAATATTAAAGGTTAGAGCATACAAGACAATTGTTATTGCCTATCAAAAACACAGTAAAGAGGGAACCTTCTGATTTTTCCCAAAATGGAATCCTAAGTACGAAGAACAGTTACAGGAATTGGGTATGTCTAGTCTGGAGTTAACAGATAACTGATAATCAGAGTTGGAAGGGACCTTGTAGGTCATCTAGTCCAACCCCTGTCCAAGCAGGAGACCCTACACCATTTCTGACAAATGGCAGTCCAATCTCTTCTTGAAGGTCTCAAGTGATGATGCTCACACAACTTCCAAGGGCAAGCTGTTCCATTGGTTGGTTGTTCTCACTGTCAGAAAGTTTCTCCTTATAGTCTAAGGAAAAGAAAGACTGGGTGGGACATGATAGCACTATTCCAATATTTGAGGGGCTCCTAAAAAGATGAGGGGGTCAAATTATTTTCCAAAGCACCAAAGGCAAGAAACAATTGTTGGAAACTAAGTAAGGAGAGAAGCAACCTAGAACTAAGGAAACTAACAGTCAGAAAAATTAACCAATGGAATTGCTTGATTTCAGAAGTTGTGGGTGCTCCATCACTGAAGGCTTTCAAAAAAAGACTGGAAAACCATTTGTCTGCAATGATATAGGATCTCTTTCTCAAGGAGATTGGACTAGAAGACCTCCAAGGTCCCTTGCAACTCTATTGTTCTATGTTCCATGTTTGTTCTACTGATAAGCCTTCTTGCCTAACATATTTACCAGTATACCAGATTAGCCTCTAGAAGGGTTGGAACCTTTAAAGGAGTTTGATAGTTATTTATAGATTTGTGAAAAGACTCTTCCATTATTTTGTAGTGTTTAGTTGTTCCAGAAAATAATATTGCCATATTTCAGTGTTGTATAACAGTGGCCTATTTTTATAAACTTCTTATGCAGGAGACATATGAAGGGCCATATTGCAGCCCCAGAATTCCAAAAGAAGACTATTGGTTATGCTGGCTTTGAATTGTGGATGTTTCAACACACCGTAAGAACTCTGGGCTGCATTTCTTTCTGTGCCCTCTTTATTCTTAAAATAAAATCTGGGACAAGTTCAGCATCTTTGAATAGCATCAGGTGGTTTTGAACATATAAAGGGAAGAACCAAAATCAGTGTTAGTGAAATTGAAACTCTCTGTTCTTAGGAAGCTCTATAAAGCTCCAGAAATTCAAGTCAGGTCCTGTGCTCCCAACTTTTATACTGTGCTTATTTCTATAATTTTGGAATCGATTTCATCAACCAGCAAGCATACATTTTCCAGTAATGCAGAACAATGCAATGCAGAACATTTCAGCATGCAGAACAATGCAAAGTACAAAAAAGGAATTACTTCGGTGGATTCCCCCCCCCCTGAGGTTTCACAATGATTACCTATAATTGAGTACAGGCATGAGATGATTCATAGGAGAGCATATGAATAGATTGAAGATCAGTAGATATGTTTTTTATTCAGACACTGTGAGAAAAAAATTAAACCCACAATTAATTACATCTTTGCTGCCCTGCCCTAGTGACTCAATGGTAAACGTAAATAATAATGTGCAATAATCTGATGTCACTGGAAATTCTGTTATCTATAAATCAGTAATATTTGGCCTATGCTCATGAAAGAGGTAACTCTGGTGGATCTCCATATTGTCCTATTGGTCCTACTTTGGTAGGAGACAAAACAATACATTTTCTGTAACATTGCATTTGTGATGAAATAGTAAACTAAAGACATCATTTTTCAAAGCAACCCTAACTAAGACCATTGGGGGAAAAACAAAAGAAGAGATTTGGGCAAATTATATGTGAGGGATGGGTACACATATGTGCAAAGGGTATCCCCCTCTATAAAGTATTTCTGTACATATTTCTACAATGCCTATAAACAAAATCACCAGTTGTTCTTTGATACAAGCAACTGGACTGGAAGAATTCAATTATATTAAATTCTGGTGTATACATTTTTTTCCCTCTGCATCTAGGTAAGATATGGTCATCACATATTGTGTTATTCATCTACAATGTTTAAGGAAGCTTAAACTGAAGAACTAATAGCAAATGTGTAAACTCTGTAACATTTGGGTTACAAAGTTGATGACACAGCTTTTTGGAAAGATTAGTAACATTTTACTCAGGCGCTCTTATTCCTCTTTAACTTGAAGAGTTGCATCATTTCAAATCAAACATGAGAGCTACAGCTCCTTGCCAACTTTCCATTTCCTTGTATGTTAATTTTGTTGCTGCTGTGATCACTGTTTCTATATATAAATATAGAAAGCTGCTAATACTTCTCATATCTTCCATAGAACCCTTATGATATTCTGAAGCGGATGATGAAACATAATTGCATTTCAGAATAACCTTACAAGTGCCTGGTGTTCATCAGAAATGGTACTACAATGCTGCCAACATCCTCATTTAGTAGGTCTTCTACATTAATCCTTTGCATCTGACAGCAACAAATGTAACTGGTCTCTCATGTCCGGAGCTGTCCCTGCCCACTATGAAATCACTTTGGCTGGAATGTCATCGCTCTATGGATTCCTTTGTAGGAGTCCATATGAACACATTGATGGACTTAAGGGGATCCCACCACCAGTGTGGGGATTAGTTCTACTATTAAACTGTTCTTCTTATTAGGAAATTTATCTTACTTGTTCAACTACGATTTGCCTTACTGTAACATTTTAAAATTTATTTTTTTCTTTTATTGCTTTTTTAAAAAATGACAAGTAATGGAGGAAAGCCCATAAAGATTAAAAAATGCATACATTATCAAAGAAAAATAACATATAGAAAATGTTTTTAAGTAAAAAAAATACAACAAAAGGGAAAAAGGTACTGTATTTTTCAGACTATAAGACACACCGGAGTATAAGACGTACCTAACTTTTAGAGGAGAAAAACAAGAAAAAAAAATCTTACCTCAGCTTCTGCCTCCCAGCAATTTGTCTCCGTGAAGCAAGCAGAAACAGTTTCAGTTTCACTTTCCCAGCACAGGCTAATTAGCATGTGGCTCGGCTATTTCAGGCTGCAGTCTGAAACAGCTGATGGTCGGAGCCCGATCCAAAGGACCATCAGCTGCTTATGCTAA
>JAOYMU010000292.1:42685859-42697104 GCA_025802295.1 Psammodynastes pulverulentus | reverse complement strand
GTTTCTAGCCTAATCTTTATTGCCCTGCTTACAGAAACTGCCTCTTGGTTAACCCATATAACAGCTAAAAGTTCTTGCCAGTATGCCCAGACTTACTGTCATCTGAGCTTCACCCAGTCACATGATCACCCAGCCATGGCTGGTCGTTATGGCAGCTGGTCGTTATGGCAGAGAACCGGTTGTTAAATTATTTGAATCCCACCACTGGGAAAGACTCTATTATATCAGTCTGCCTGAAACACCTAATGAATCTATTGATCTTGCAGGCCTGTCAAACTGGCAGCTTGTGGGCCGGATGTATCACATTCAGGTCACGCCCATCCTGGCTCCGCAAAGGCAAAAAATGTCATGATACATCACGATACATCACGTGACACGATTGAGTTTGACACCCGTATTTTAGAGGATGTTTAGGCAGTTTCTCAAGGATCTAGTAGGCAGTTTGGTTAAGACTTTGATTGCCCAAAGGAATAAAGTATGGCATTTTACCAAGTTGCTCTAGAGCAACTTCATTGTCTTGGTAAATCTACTGCACCTTCTTGGTTTACTCTCAGAAAGATGAAGCCTTGTCTATTATAATTAGTTAAAGTCTTTTAAGGCAGCAGAAGGTTGGATTTCAATAATACTCAACACTTCAGAGATGGAATGTTTTCATTTACTCAGAAAAGGTTCTAGTATGTACCCATTTCAAGGTGCTTTCCCTTAACTTACCTATCTTGAAATATTTTAAATTGGTCTTCAATAGTGGAGACAGTGGTAATTTTGAAACTCAAGAGGATTCTAAATAAAGTAAATTAATTGGACCTTGGGAGGTGGGTTACAGGGCATGGTATGGCACAGAAACTACATTTATCACACTTGCGAATAAGTGGAGAAACGTAGGTTGAGTGGAGAAACGTAGAATTCCCAGTCATTCTTCATTTCTCAGCAGCTTTCAATACCATTGACCACCGGTATCCTTTCAAACTGCTTCTTTGTGGTTGGAGTGGGAGCACTGTTTATCAATGGTTCTTTTACTTCCTAAGTTTTGATTCTTCCTGGGGAGAGGGAGTCAAGAAATCTGTCTGAAGCCCTATACTTTTTGAAATGCCTTAGGACTCCCTAATCTTGCCACTTCTTTAAAATTTAACTTCTGCATTAGATCACTATATTGGTCCTAGACCTTACAAGTGATGAGTCAGTGATGTATTAACCATTAAGCACACTAAGCTTGTGCTTAAGGCACCAGACCCAAAGGGGGCACCACAAAGTTGAGAAAAAAAAAGCTTGGCTTTGTTTGTATAGTATGTACAAAGGAGGGGGCTACCAAGATTTGTCAGTGCTTAGGGCACCAATGAGCCTTAATCCACCACTGGATACAGTAGAAGTATTAGCTCAATGTCTGGAAATTATTGGAGTTTGTAAAGCGAAAAACAAATCAAATCCCACAAAGGTGGAAAGATGATTTGTGAACTGGACAATTCCAGGGAAATACCATCTTTCAATTTAAATGGAGTTGTAGTCCTGTGGCAGCTGTGACCATGAGGGCTTTTCTACAGTTACATCCTGCATGCCAATTAGGGCCATTCCTGGATCGAGATGCCATGCTCATGGCCATGTCTATCTTAAGACACCTCTTGCTTGGATTATTGTAACATGCCCTACAAGGGTCTTTTCTTGAAAAGCATTTGGATGCTACAGATGCTACAAATTGTGGGAGCCCAAGTTGTGATGAGTGTATCCTGGTATACTTGAATAATCTTACTGCTTCAAGTGCTGCATTGGTTGCTGATTGGCTTCTATGTGCAAGTCAAGCTCTTCCAAGACCATGCCAGATGACAGGGGTCATCTTTAGGGCCCACATGCATTCAGTGGTAGAATTCAAAAATTTTTACTACCGGTTCTGTGGGTGTAGCTTGGTGGGTGTGGCTTGGTGGGCATGGCAGGGGAAGGATACTGCAAAATCTCATTCTGTCCCCACCCCACTAATCTGCTTTCCAGCTCCGTTCTCCTGTGCAGGACAATAAAGAAGACCCAGCCGATCAGCCGAGACTCGGGAAGCAGAGAATAGATGGCACAGGATCAACCAGAGGTGGTATTTGTTGGTTGTCCAAACTACTCAAAATTTCCACTACTGGTTCTCCAGAACTGTTCAGAACCTGCTGAATACTACCTCTGCTGCATATTGACTTAACCAAGGGACTATCCACAACTGTACTCATTTTCCCATTCAATCAGGCCAAACCCAGTCACCTCCACCTAGATCCTATTTATGTAAAAATGCCATCTGGCATGGTCTTGTAAGCAAATCTTTTCGAATACTGCTCCCATCCTCTGAAATTCCCTCCCAATGGGAAGGCATGCTGCAATTGGTAGAATAGTCAGGTCTTGCCTGCTTTCCAGAAAGCTAGAAGAGAAAGGAAGGACCATATTTCCGCAGGTAAGAAGTGCAATTCAGAGTGCTGGTTTACATTGGCTGTTCCAACAAGATTTGGGTACTTTTGTGAAATGAACTGAAATGCTCCCAGTGCCAAAATATTATATTAGTTTTAATGTTTACCATAGATTGCATTTTCATAATTGACTGTCTCTGTTCTTGCTGCAATTGTTTTTTTTAATAAACTGTATAGAGTACCTTTGACTAAAGTAGTTTATCAATTAATTAAAAATACAGGTAGTCCTCAACTTACAACAGTTCATTAGTTCATTTATTGACCATTCAAATTTAAAACAGCACTGAAAAAGTGACTTATGATCATATTTCACAGTTGCGACTTTTCCAGCAGCCCCATGATCATGTGATCAACATTCAGGTGCTTGCCAACTGGTTCCTATTTATGACCGTTGCTGTGTTCCAAGGTCATGTGATCACCTTTTGTGGCCTTCTGACAAGTGAAGTCAATGGGGAAGCCAGATTCACCTAACAACCAGGTTACTAACTTATCAACTGCAATGATTCACTTAACAACTGTGGCAAGAAAGTTGTAAAATGGGGCAAAATTCACTTAACAAATGTCTCACTTAACCACAGAAATGTTGGGCTCAATTGTGGTTGTAAGTTGAGGGCTACCTGTAAAATACCATGCCAATTACTAATGTCTCTTTTAAATTCTATCAGCTTTGTGTCACTAAATACTGTATAGTGAAAGCCCAGGTAGAAGTTGCCAATGATGAAGCTGTGCTTGGTATTATGTAGTAAACGTCTCTCCGAAATATAAGAGCTTTTCATTCATTTGCATGTACGTGTGTGTGTGTGTGTGTGTGTGTGTGTGTGTGTGTGTGTGTGTGTTCGCAGCCTTCTTCCCGCTGAACATCCAGCTTTCAGAGTCTCTGTCTCTCATTTACACTTACTTCTGCATCACTGGAAGCTCAGGGATGCTATATATAATCTGTGTAATGCTGGTGAATGGAGATTGTGCCGCCATCTGTGATGGGTATCAAATACTGTAATACTGTGTTACCACCTAACATCTTTCTAACATGCCATGAGGAATACAGATGAAAGAGCTTTGTATGGCATTGGCAGTTGAGCAAACATTTTAAGAAATAATTTTCTTTTGCCTCTGTAAAATTATTTGCTTTCTATGACATTGCAACCCTCAACAGTAGCAATTTTTTTTTTCCAATAGGAGAATTACCCATAAGCTAAAACTCTCCCCCTTCGATGGCCCTTGCAATGCTAATCCATTTGCAGAAAACAAACTGGATATTTAAAGCAGCTTATCTTGAAACAAATTACTTCCTTTTCCCACACTTTCTTTAAAAGGCCTTGGCTGCAGCTTGAGATCCCATTTAAGAACAGCACTGACTTATTTATAGCAATTCTTTGCATATTTAAAAGGGACTTTCCATATGGTATGAGTATAGGAACCTAACAGTGTAGCAATTAACTGACAATGAGAATGGTCTTTATAATGCCTCCCAAACAGAGGAGAGATTACTTAACCATTTGAAATAGTGAACCCTGGATTCAAACATTGGAAACACCGCTGTTTCCTAGCGTAGGGTTTAATCAGCTGAATTTTCAGAACATTTGGGGAGTGCATTGTAGAGACTACATTATATTGAAACAGCATATTGCTGGCAACCTTGGGATAATCAGCTGTCTTCTTTCAGATCCATTATCTTAAAGGCCTTGCTAAGCATAATCTATGGGCTACATTTCTGTCTTAATCCAATGTTTGTTGCTACTTTGGGGCGTGTTTATACTTTCTTCTATGGAGCGGCCTCTTTGAAAACAGAGGAAGTCACATTTTGCAAATGAAGATGAGCATTTTAATCTCACATTAGCTAAACAAAAGGCAATATCTCTACAAGCAAAGAAAGATTGTACAGTACAGTACATATGGTATTATGCAACACCCTGCATTTGTTTCTAAGACCATATTCATGCTGGACACTCGGTATTCTGTATAATTGAAATTTCCTATCCAGAAAACCTTGATTCTTGTTTTTATTCGGTATTTGGACTTCTTAGAAGCCAACACTGTTCAGTGCAGTCACTCATGTACTTACAGCTATACTGGTGGCTTCCAAATTCAGTGAATGCTTTGAAAATTTATCTGGCATTCCTTCAAATAATCAGTAGGGTTAATGTCCTGAAAGCATCTTACCCCAAACTACTGAAAGTAGGCCAAAGAATTGTTGAGTATGCTAAATCTACATCAGTACTGGGTGATCTTTGAGCCTAAAGGTGCTTAGAGGTTCAGATTCCCTTTTTTACTTCCCATGGTACCAATTCTGGCTATGATAGCTGAAAAAAACCTTCATTATATGATAGGAAAGACATTAAATTTGTTGTGTCAGTCTTAACATTTTTTAAAACCCTTTCCCAAATCATTGGAAAATCTCAGTGCAGCAAGGTTATTATAATATTATATACATGAAGATGGAAGACTAATAATGGAGGATTAGGAAGATGTCTGAATTTTCAGAAATTGCTAAATTGATCAAAGAGGAAACTGCAGTCATCTTATAAGTGGGAGGTGTCTAAGATAGAACTGAAAACTCTTTATAGAGCTTTTGCTGAAAATGGATAAAATGAATTGCTGATTTTAGGATTTATTGATTAAAATGTTCATTTATGGGAGGAAGGGAACTATGCTATTTAATATGGGAGGATGTAGATGGTAATTACTGTGTTTCTAATTGCTGCAAAGAAGATTGGAAGTCACTTCTTTAAATATCTTTTTTCCCTGCTTTTTGTTATCCTTCACTTTTATCCTTTTCTAATCTTTTTGTATTTTTTTCTATTTTTCTGCAGTTTTTAAAAAATATTTATAAAATCTTCTTTTAATAAAAATCATTTTTTATAAAGGAAAATCTCCAACACAAATGTGATGAAGCTCCACCCACTGTAGTTCTTGAGTTTTTCCTTTATCCATTAAGAAAGAAATCCGGATTATTAGATCCCTCAAACATAGACAGTAGTCTATGCTTCAGGATTTTCTCTAACATGCCAATATTCCTTGACTTGCCAGAAAGCAATTATCTGGCAAACAATATGATAAGGAAAGGATTTCCTGGGGTCATGAATGTTCATTATTCAGTATTGTAAGCATTCAAAACTGCAAAACTTTTACATTTGATAGTCAGTGTGGTATAATAAGTAATTTATTTATTTGAATTTAAAATAAGATAACAGAGCTCTAAGTTCATTCTCAGCCATGGAAATCCCTCAGTAATTTTGAGCCAATTATTTCTTTTCAACAACCTAATTCATGAGTTGTGGGAATGAAATCTTGAGCTGTTGAACCTTGAGGAAAGATGGGTAAAGACACATACATTAAAAATATAATAAATAAAACTGTGTAACCATATGAACAAGAAACCTATCTTTATCTGTCTTTAATCGTTTTTGTATTCAATAGTTTGAAATAGTTTTCAAACTTTTATGTTCCAATACTTGTTAGGATCCTTTTAAATATATTAGTGGAAAGCAGAGGCTGAAAAAATAATGTCTTTATAAACATAAAAACAATCACTATATCTCCATTTTAATGATTCCTGATTCAGCTTGAGATGAAGAATGGTAGAACTTTTATTACATTAGAAAGTCTTCAAAGTCTCGCTAAAATGTGCCAGAACTGTATCTTGTGATTTTATAACCCCCTATTATATAATTGTATACGCAGATGTAAATATTTTATTTGCTGTTCATACTAAAAAATGGAATATTCTTCTCAAAGAAATATATAGGATGCCACAGATTCTTCAGATTTATTCACTAGAGGCAAACTAATTACAACTCATAATTTTTATCTAGCATATATATATTATTTGTTTATCTGCAAGCTGCTTAAACATTATGAGATGAGGCAGGTTTTCCATTCTTAAAAAAGTAAATTAAGATATGGAATACTTTTTATTTTTTATACAGAATTATATTTGTGTCCATGGATATTAAAGTAGAAATGGCAAAGTGAACTGATATGTATTTTTTCCCAAGCTTATATAATAAGAGTAATTCTATATGTAACAAAAATGTTTCCTCCATGAATATCAGTTTTATCTTAGTGTTTGCCGAAAAACCCATGAAGTGTGATATAGGGATATGTATATGAATCTTTGAACAATTGAGGGAAAAAGAAGGGAATGGCAGAGAATGAGGTGGCTGGATGGAGTCACTGAACCAGTCGGCGTGAGCTTAAATGGACTCTGAAGGATGGTAAAGGACAGGAATGCCTGTCCATGGGGTCGCAATGGGCTGGACATGACTTCATGACTAACAACAAATATGAATCTTTATATATATCAAGGAACAAATTAAATTTAAATGTATAATTTATTCCATGTAGAAACAAATCATAATCTTTCACAGCTGTGGTCACAGTCTAAATCCCTCCAAGCTTTGTTGTCAACATATAATTTCAGACTTAGAGAAGACCATTATTAGGAACTATATAAGGATCAATCATAATGGCACTATTGTCAAAAGTGAAATTACATTCAATTTTTCTATTTCCCCTATCATATTTTTACATACCCTCTACATTTCTTTTCCAGAAAAACACTATGTCACCCTGATTTATGTCCTTTTTTAGGAGCTGCGGTGGTGCAGTGGATAGAATGCAGTATTGCAGTCTAATTCTGCCCACTGCCAGGAGTTCGATCGTGACAGGCTCAAGGTTGACTCAGCTTCCAATCAATCTGAGGTTAGTAAAATAAATTGCCCCAAATTGTTAGGTGCAATATTCTGACTCTGCAAACCACTTAGAGAATGTTGTAAAGCATTATGAAGCAGTATATAAGTCTAAGTGCTATTGTTATTATTTCAAGTGACACACAAAAAGATCAATTGCAGAACATCTCACAACAGAATTATAAATAGACATTTAAAAAATAGGATGTCTCTTCAAGAAAGTGAAAGGGATAGATAGAAGAATATAACAGGACTAAGGAATAAAACCTCATTGCTTCCTGTCATTGTAAAGTAAGGCTGTCAAACTCATGGCCTGCGGGCCAAATGCGTCATGCGCTGGCCATGCCCCCATCCGGTTTAGCAAATGGGGGGGGGGAAATCCCAAAACATCACGTGCCATGACGACACGAGTTTGA
This sequence comes from Psammodynastes pulverulentus, assembly GCA_025802295.1. Classification (NCBI taxonomy): domain Eukaryota; kingdom Metazoa; phylum Chordata; class Lepidosauria; order Squamata; family Psammodynastidae; genus Psammodynastes; species Psammodynastes pulverulentus. The sequence continues at coordinate 42,689,568 of JAOYMU010000292.1, read as the reverse complement.
CACCTCCACTGTAGAGCCCAATTCAAAAGCTTCATTAGTGAATTTTGGCTCATTCTAAATAATGATATTGCTTTTTCACAGACCTTGGCTTATGATGATTTATGTATTGATTTTCAGGTGGTTGCCCAGCCTAGGCAGTAACTCATCACTACTAGGAAGAGATATACCCAGACACAGTGACCATGGCCTACAGCAAATTCATATCTATTGTCTTGCTCTCCCCTGTACTCCTGGCAACGCTATTACAATTATTTAAAAATAGCTGTATTCAGACTTTATTAAATTAGGAGTATTCATCGCATGAGTACTCCCAATAAGTTCCAACAGTGGCAATATTATGCAGTGGAGATCAGCCTTCAACCATGAATCCTGAAGAGTCAAAGTCTTTACATGTACAACTCCATGCACTTGAGCCACATCCCTGACAATGAAGAAAGCTAGTATTTCAAAGGAGACCATAGTATAAAACAATATTGAGTTGGTCAAATATATCAACTTTGGCTTGTATCAAGATAAATGTTCATTTCTTATTTACCTTTTCTTAGATTAAGTTACCTAAATATAGCTACAATGACATTATGTGCCAGTTTAGAAAGTGCTTGGGGTATTTCACTTTCTAGGAAAGGACACCTCAGGGCAAGACTTCTATTCTGGGTTTCCACTTCAGAGACTTTGGTGGACCATATTCAGGCTATAAACAAAAACTAACACAGTTCCTTTCAAATATAAAACTACTGACCTAATTTTCAGGTATCTAGCTGAAATGCTTCTGGCATTCTGCATATACCAGATCTGTCACTATGGTAATGTTTTATTTTCAGAATATTTAGTACAGATACTGCCATGCGGACTGGGCTCTTTTTCTGAAAAAAAACCCAAAACCATAGATACACACTCACAAATATCCTTGTGCTCATGGTAGTTCAAATTCAGTTGCAGAAAGATATTTCAAAGTATGAGGATGTGTAAACTTAGCACCTGCTATTCTTTAAAGCAGCTACTTTGTTTCTTGCTGGGATTGCATAAATGTTTTATTTAGAAGGTACTGTTGCTTTAAAGAGTTGCATGAAGATTCTACATGTGCTTTCTTATGAACTTTAAAACCTGTTTTAGAAACTGAGTGTGAAGCACTCCACAACCCTAACATACACACATTGGGAAAAAATGATATCTGTCCTTGTCTCTCAGTTTATTTCTTGTTTTAAAATGCCATGACACATTTTCTTTTGATGATTCTGACCAGAATATTTGAATATTTTTCTTCTTAGAAAACAATATCTATTTTCAAGAGCCATTTACAAATTAAATAGACAAGTACTGATTTTAAAAGAAAGTTAGTACCTTTTCATCATCAAAACCTGTCTTATGTTCCAAAGAAATAAATCAATAAATGAGTAAATAAAATTAAAGAGGAGACTAACTGAGATAAAAATCAGATAGCATTAAAGGTACATCAGAATGCCTTAGCCTGTTATGAAGACCAAATCGCAGCTTCATTTCACTATTAAAATTTTGCCGCCATAAGAAAGAAAGCATAGCCTGGATCAGCTAATGCCAGTACTATACCTTCTCATTTATTGAGTTACAACTTCCATTATCCACCCCCAAGCATAACCTCCAAGTCTACTGAGGATGATGGAGTTATAGACTAACAGATGATGAAACCATTGGGTTGGGAAGTTGGTATAGCTGAAAACCAGCAATTAGTCCCCTATATTTCAACTGTCTGAGCTGGATCTCCTGGCGAATGTTTTTTTTACTTAAGTTTAGCTGTCTATCTTGATGCAAAGAATCAATATGCTGTTCCAAATTTTTATTCACTTAATATAGGTATGACTTTCCAGCATCATCTGGAAGCCTTCTTACATTTTAGTTTTATCATGCAAATAATAATTTTTAAATTTTATTTATTAGATTTGTTTGCTGCCCATCTTGCTTCAAGGTGACTCTGATTACATAGTTGATTAGGGAGATGAACAGATCCTTGGAGAGTCTAAAATCAACTCCATTATTCATTATTGCTCAATACTGTAGATCATACCCTTGTGTTCACTTGCCTGCTTTCAGTGGTCTGCTATTTATCACTCTGTAATAATAAAAAAATAATCTTTAGTCTGGCTTCAAAAAGGGTTGCTTCCTGCAGTTGCTAAAGGACAGCCCACTCTTCAATGTCAACAAACAAGAAATCCAACAATTGAGTAGCTAATAGTAATAGCACTACTTTACCCTTTTAATGATACTCCTTTTCCTTTCTTTCTGAGCAGAGAGCTACATTTGAGTTTTAATGACCTCAGTTGGTTTGGGTTCATTTCTCTCAGCAGGTGGGCCATTAATTGAAATAGAAATTTTGAAGATCTATTTTTAATTCATTCCTCAGGCAGACTTTGATGTGCTTCCAAGTATTCTGAGGAGACAATTATAATAGACTCAAAGCCCAGCTAGTTCTCTCCCTTCTGAAAGAAAAATAAAAGGCTAGGCACACATACAAAACATGATCTGTTCAGTATTTTTACCACATAAGCCCGTTGCTTGTAGGTCAGTATTACTATATACGACATCGGAGAAATCGGTACAGAGTATTTGCACCAAAATAAGCAAAACTGCTTTGGATCCTGCATCTTTATCAACTTCAGATCCAAATCTAGCCTGCCAAATTTTAAATAGACTTTGCCCAGTAGCAACTCATTCAACATATTTTAAGTGTGGGGAGGGGGAAGGAAGGGAGGGGAGTGGAAGGAGTATCTAAGGAATGAATGAAAATAATTGATAAGACAAGAGTATCTTGAAAAATTTGTATTACTGATGATTTTCCCTCAGAGATTATTAAAAAGAACAAAGTAAATACTAAACTGGTTAGATTTGTAACTCATATTAAGTTTTCTTAACAAAATCAACATTTTATAATCATAAAATGTTTTACTCACTTTTATTCAGGCTTGAAACCAATTTCAATAAGTGTTACATTTGAATGAGATGTTCAGGAGTATACCATTAGTAAAATTCATTATGTGAGGTAGTTTGCATCTCATTTTATCTATTAAATTCTGTTCAGCAGGTACTGAGGAAGTAAATAAATGCATCAAAAACACAATAATGAAGACAATTAATCTGAACTCTCTTGTAGAAATGGCTTTTGTGGAAGACAGAACTTTCAACCGCCTCAGTGAAGCTCCATTCTTCCATCTTGGAAGTGCATATTTTGTGCCTAAAAGCCCCATAATCCACCAAATACTATGTTTTCTACAAGCTGTGCTTGACATAAGCAATAAACATATTACTAAACACTAATAAGAGAAATTAAAAAGTCTGAATAATTGATATGACAGTACAAAGAGACAGCAGAATAAAAGAGAAAGAACTGGAGAAACCCACAAAATACAAAGATCAAATAGCAGTGTGGCAAAAGAAAGCAAAGATAGTACCAATGGTAATAAGCACCTTGGGTGCAATCCCCAAACAATTGGAACACCCCTTGAACACCAGCGGTTCCAAATGGCAGCTTTATTTGCAACAGCTTACCATCCTGCGATGATGTCTTTAACACCAATAAACATCTGTTTATTCCAGGTCCTTTGACAAAAATGACAAATCCAGTCTAAACACCTGGCTGACTGTATTATTATTATTATTATTATTATTATTATTATTATTATTATTAATGATGATAATGATAATAACTAACAGCAAATGGGGAGAACATTAGTGAAGT
>JAOYMU010000292.1:42630516-42648582 GCA_025802295.1 Psammodynastes pulverulentus | reverse complement strand
CTCTTAACACTTGGTTCATCAAAGTAAATCTAATAAGGGAGATTTCTATAGCATGTTGGAGTTTCTTCATTTGAAAAGAGCTGGTATTATAAAAATGGCAATATTTTAAATATTTTATTATAGTTTTTAACAAAAAGCCATGAAAAACTACTTTAATTTATAACCGAGCTCTGAACAGTGGTATGTTTTTTTAACATCTCAAGATGACAACCACAAATGTATGAATTGTGCTAATATATAAATTATGAATCCCCCACCTCAAAATATGTGGGGGAATGCTGAGCCCTTCCCAGCAGGAAATTTATCATAAATATTTTTTAAGAAAATGAACAGAACTTAAGAACACTTTATTTTGGATGTAGCATATTATACTCCTTTGATTTTTGTTTTAAAAGTGGTAGAAGAATATTGCACTACTATTTCTTTTTCACTTCTCAGCACCTCTATTACTCTCAATTCATATGCCAAGATTTGTGAGAACTTTCTTGCCTCTGACCAGGAGAGAAGAGCTTTTAATATGATAGATCACTTCAGAACAATTTATAGGGGCTTAGAGATCATTATTTGTATAACTGCAGTTTGCTTTCTCTAGAGGTCAGTTTGAGTTTATTCCAGGCTTGTATGAAGACAGTTACGATTGATGGAGGCACCAGTTCTGAGCAATTAAACTCAGTAACAACATTACATTTAACTTTTAGTGGAACATTTTAACTTATGGCTTAATTTTCCTTTGTGTGCTATATTAACCTATCCTCCCTTCCCGTCACAGCTGGCCGCTGAAACTTAAAACTTATTACCAAGGATATTTATGATCTTCTAGAAAAAGTGTGTTATTACTTACATAACCTTTGCAAGTGACTGTTTGCACACAAATATCTACAAACAGTTTAAATTAATTCAGAAACCCTAACCAGTTTTAATCAAAAGCAGTGTGCAGTCTAGATATTTTCGTACTTGAAGTGGAATAGTAACTTCCATTCTCTCCCTGTCTCAAGTCATTTATGATTATAGCATTTGAAGAAAAAAAAATCCCACAAAACAATTCTTATTCCTTATTACTGGAAAAAAATGAAATGTTCTTCTATAATGCTACTTCCTGACTATCTATAAGACATGTAACTAAACGTTTCCGTTCATCTGTTGGTGGTGCTCTGGGCTTCATCATATTTTTGTTTTCAAGGCTTCCAAGTGGAATTCAAATGGTGGTTTTAATCTATGAAGTCCTATATGGTTTGTCACAGATCTATAGGCCATCTATTCCGACTGGCTTTACCTGTGCAGTTCATATGTTCCAGGAGGAACTATAAGTGGCCCCAATTTTTCAAGTTGAGAACTAAAGAAATATACCTGTATTTGGAGCAGTCTTCTGTGGAAAATTGATTGGTCCTCGATTTGGTAGCTTTGTTAAAAATTGAACAATTTCAGAGAGCATTTGGTGATGGAGGTGATGCCATACTTTTTTTTTCTTCATGCATATGAGTTTATTTTCTTTTATATTTAACATTGATTTAATTGTACCAAGTACATTTTACTGTATTGTTTCTTTCATGGCTGTACTGAAAACCACTGAGAGTTTTAAAAATTGTGATGTGTCCAAATCCAATACATAAATAGATTCCTGATTTGTGTAGATAACATAAAGATAATGAAACAATGAGGTTTGTACATTACACAGAGAAATAATAAATTAATACAGAAATTTTGGCTAAATATTTTCTTATCTTTTCCAGAGGTAGCTGTTACGTGAAATAGACATTCCTTTTATCTCAATTGTAAGGTAGAAGGTAGATATTCTACCTTCTGTAGATCTGATAAATTAATTCTGAAGCTTTTGAGGAAGCAGACAGACCTCAGTCATTTCCCCAGCCTCAGACCCCAGTTTTTTCCTTTTTCCTTTGAAAGGAAGAAAAGCCTTTTATACTCACCACAAGATAAAAGTCTGGAGGAATCTGCCATTGTTTATGTGACAGAGAACTGGTATTCCTCTTGGATGTTTGCTGAGGATGTTCAAACATTTGTCAATGTCTGAACTTGTCCAGTAGGATGTATGTTCAAAACAGCACTGTGGCCTTTTTCAATTATCTTCAGCCCATTTAAAACAGTTTCTATAAGATCAAGAACTGGATGGATGTTAAGTAAGGGAATGGAGAATTAGTGAATTAATAGAAATGTCAATTTACTCAATATTCTGTAGTTTGGGATCCAGGGAAACATTTTGTTTAATTGTTCATTGTTGCTTAATGAATTTTTGCTCCCTAGCTGAACACTGAATCCATTTGTGGTTTTTAGTTTTAAAACTCAAACCACAAAGACATTTCTTAATCTTTAAGTAACCCATAGTTCTGCATTTCTTTTTCAGTACAACTGATTAATGAGTCCCAGGTGACAGCCCATGGTTCCTTCTATTGCAATATATCTTGGCTTGTTGTTTCTTAATAGTCCATTTGGAAATCAATGTGAATTGTCAGAATGGAGAAGTACTTATTTTCATTTATTATCAATATTAATAAGAAGATTGTGTGTTTCCTCAGCTCTAGTCTGTTACTAAGATGATCCTTAGAAGTCAAAATCTGAAATTTGCCTATAGGGACGTTATATATTTTGATTCTACTCTGCTCCTGTCATTAAAGATATTTTCATCATTTAGTATAGCAATAAGGTGAGTAAAAAATAAATTCATTCTTCAAAACTGTGTATTTCTATTAATGAAACATTTATTCTCAGCATAAAATTATAGAACCATAACTTGAAAGATAACATTTAGGCCCCTTGATCCAAGCCTGTTTTAGCTGTCTAATTCCTGTGAAAGTAATTTCTTCTATTGTCAAAGGGCTCTTTCTTTTAAGAATGGGTATGTGTGTGGGGTTTGTGGGTGGTTTTTTGTCATTCAACTGGAATCTGTCTGTCTGTAATTTTAAATCCCCTTTTCATTGCCTGCACTCTGAAAGATAAAGAACAGGTCTTAGTGTTCTGTAAGACATCCTTTTAAGTATAAGAACAGGGGTTATCATATCTTGGTCATTTTTCATTTCTCACAAATGAAAGAATTATCTTTTCATAGGATTTAAAAGTCTGCTGGAACATTAGAATGGGTATGAAGAAAGCCAGATATACACACACAGCTAGCAAGTGAAGACAGTGCTGTTTGTTATTATATAAATATAATACAAAATATATTTACTGTATAGGACTTTATGTGTATAAGTATTTATATGTGTGTGTGTGCATAAGTGTACAAGCATATTCTAGTATTTAATACTTACAACTTAAATGCCATAAATTTTTACTACTATACTGGAATACACAGCTGTTTTATTGCTAGCTTCTTCCTTCTCCTCCCATGATACTTTGCCTACAGACTTAGGAATGCTAACAGCTTTTCTTCATAACACTGTTCTATCCAGTCATTCAGGTAGAGTTCACTTTGCAACCATCTAGAGTTCCTGGCTTTTAATTGGCTCTTTTCTATAGGTTCTATAGGTTCTTCTTCAACTGCTTGAGGGTACTTCCTGGTTCTTTTCCTAGACTATGGATTGTCTAACTTCGGGCCTTCATCCACTGCCTCCTCTGATCCAGCCTCATCCTGTTGCTGTCATTCCTGAGTCTGACACACCTAGAAGACATCTCCCACCTCCACAAGTTGTTGAGGCCTCTTACCGTGCTTTCCTTTGAAACAAATGGAAGGGATTCTAAGGAGTTTTAAACTTTTTTTTCTGTCCCTATGAGTCCAAGCTGGACAGCTGACAGTTGAACCACTGCAGAAAAAAGAAATTTATCTAGACAGGCCCAAATAACATTTTTCTATTTTAGGGTAATTTGTCCTTCCACAAATCTCATGACCATTCTGTTTTTTCTCTGAACCTGTTATTATTTGTCTGATTCATTGTGGTGGTCAAAATTTGACACAATGTTTAGGATGGTATCTTGCCAATATAGAATAAACTACTTCTTGCAGAATAAACTTACATCTTGTAGAATAAACTACATGGCATCTTCCAGTTTTGCAAATTATACTTTTCTATATGTAGCCAAACACTTCACTTGTTTTTTCCCCTCTTCTGCAGTGACATCACAATGTTGGCATTTTCTTTGTTTGAAGTATGTCATGATTTAGTATTTATCTGGACTCATTTCCCTAAGCCATCACTATCACATCTGTAAAGCTGATTTAATAATGGAAAAGCTTTCCAATCTTTTACACCATCTCTACTTCAGTTTTATAACACATAGCAGAATATCAGTTGCTGTTTTCTGCATGTTTTTGAACCCGAAAATATGCATTCCAGTATTTGTTAAGTTTTGAATTTTGCATGTGTTGTTTGGAAAACAAAACTTTCATATTCTACTTATCACATTAGGTTATTTGTATATTACATTCAAAAATATATTTTTAACAGTATTTCTGATTTTGCAAGGGATCCGAGGAAATACACATAGAAGGAACACATTGAGACCACATTGAGATAAAAAGGTTACAAGAATACAAAAACTATCTATTAAGCAAAATTATTAGGAACCAGAAAAATAATATGTTTGAGGAAAAGACTGTATCAAGTTATACCCTGAGATAGAATGATGAGAATCTCCAGATAGGTAAGAAGAGTTTTATCAGGTTCAAAAAATGTTAAATTATACCAGGAAGTCTTGCAATACTCATAGCCTAGAGAATCTGAGTGGAATTCTGAGGAGAATCTGAGGGCACCATGAGAGGGAGAATTATTTTACAAGTTTGGGATTTCCATTGATCCCAAATGCAGGCATGTTGGCTATTCAGAAAGTATTACAGTATAACATTTTCAAAACAAGCATATGCTTCCCAAGTTATTTCCAGGTCTAATTAATGCTGGACATAAAAAGCTGGACATAAGAAGAATCTGGAAATTAAGGATGATGCTTGAGAAGATTCTTTACCTGGAACTATTCACTTTCATCCCACTACTTACTTTCATTTCTCACATGATCCAAGTAACAAGTTGAAGTAGTCTGTGTCTAGCCTAGTGTTTTCCAGCCTTGATAATTTTAAGATAATGTGTATTTCAACTTCCTTAATTCCCCAGTCAACCATTCCCTATGTTAGCTGGTAAATTCTGGGAGTGGAAGTTTAGATAACTTAAATTTGCCAAGGTTGGAAAACACTGCTCTAGCTGGAGACTATTCATTGTTTATTTGTTTATTAACATTATTATTCATGTTAAATAGTTTCTCTTAGTATTTCTCTGGTGTCCAGGTTCTTTGGTTTCTCTGCCTTGATTCTGAAGTAACAGATGTGTGCCATCTTTTCTCTGATATACCTGAAGGCTACTATTCGTTTTTCCTTTTTGAATAAATTGTAGAATACATGGTTTGTTTACAAAATGAAAAACGGTATCTTGCATATTTTATCTATTAGTATTCTGATCCTCTTTGTTGAAAAATCAGCTTGTTCATTCTCATTAAAAATATAAAAACTTTACAAAATTCCCTGATAGATTTAGCTTTTCAGTGAAGCCTTTATAATGACAGAGAGCCTACTACAAAGAGATACAGTGAAACAAATTCAAGAGTCAAAATAATTTACAATTATTATCACTTTTTGCTAGGTAGCAGAAATCTGTCCATCATTTTATTCAGATGATTATGCAAACAGCATACCAATTCACTTTGGAAATAATTATTTTTGCAGGCAGAATAGAGAATGCAGTAGCAGCAGGCTGTTAAAGCCTCTGTTTGAAAATGCCATCTTTTTCATGTTTTGTCATTAAAATTGGTCTATAAATTTTAGGCAGACCTCAGTTGAATGAAAGTCTATCACATGCCAGACATATATTGATTTTTCTCTCTCTTGAATCAATGCTTTCAGGGCTCCTTATTATTTATTCATAAGATAGAAAAGTTGTCTGAGAGGCATTTATAAAAGTGTAAATCTGTAATCCAGATAGCTGTGTAAAATGCTCTGCAGGACCCCAGGCAACTGGTATTGGCAAGAAAAATATTCATAATCATTTTTGTAGTTTTTCCTTCACTAACACATGCATATAGGTATTATAGAAGGCTGATATCCCACATTTTAGTGCTTTCTTAATTTTATGCATGAACATTCAAGTAAAGGAAGTGAAAAGATTTTCCATATTCCTTCCAGTTTTTGAAAAAAAGACCCCTTTTAACATTTTTAAATCGATATTGCGCCTAAGGAAATAAATGTTTTCAACAGATCAGATTTCAATTCTCCTCCATCATTGTTCAATCAGTCTAAAAAATAATCAGTATGCATGTTGTGAATTTCCCTTGGCCATAAGAATATTTCATTTTACACTGCTGCCTCTGCATATATTCACAGTATTAACAGTGTTTGCTGAATGCACTGCAGAGTAAGGCAATATTCTAAAATGTATCAACAAGCTCAGTGTTTATGTCTATGGAGATTCTCAAGGGTGCTTTTCTTCAAGAGGCAACTGGACTTTCCAGGTTTTTCTTTGAAGACGTTTAGCTTCTCATCTAGGAAGTTTCTTCGGCTCTTTTATTTGGTCACATTTATAGCCCGCCCCATCTCCACACAGGACTCTGACTGGATGGTGGAGAACGGAAAGATTTATATTTCTTGCAGCTGGTCATTTGCATTCTTTTGGAGCCATTGAGGCCACTTGAAGGTTTATCTGTATCCTCGGGGTCACCTGAGAAGCACAAATGGGTGTGGAGCCTTCTTGGAACTTCTAAAAGGATTGTATTGTGGACCTGTACTTTCTGCAGGATGTTTTCTGCCCTGTGCCCCTTAACCCCCCAAAATTTAACCTTAGAGGTCTGTAAGGGGCATGCATAAGCGCACCAACGTGCCTACCATCCCTGGCCTAATGTTTCTTTTTATTCGTACTTACTTATATGTTTGTATGTTATATTCATATTTATACTTGTTTTTCTCATATATGCTTGACAAAACAAACAAACAAACAAATAAATAAAATTGTTGAACAGAAGCGCAGGCTATTGGGATAAGTGTGTGTTGTCTGCATCTCAAACTGAAGCACAAATGATTCCTGTGGTCTGCAATTTTTTGGGGAAATCCGTTCATACTTCCGTATCATTTGAAGGGTGTCCATCCAAAGTGCATAGCTAATTATTATGGAGATTCTCCGTCATCTAGGTGGTGGTTGTCTCAAAGGTCCTTTTTCAACAGGCTACTGGACTTTCTTGTTTTTCTTTGAATATTTTTCTATGATCTCCGTATTATGCAGGAATATCCTTAATGCGTGGTACTTGTAATAATGCAAACAATGTTATATGCTCTGTCCTAGGATCAGTATCCTTCGCTTCCATGCAGATTTTAAGCTTAACACCCTGATTCAGAGTGAGAAAACTAATCACACTGAGATATGTCACTACAGTCATATTTTTATAATCTTCATTGATATTGGACTAGAGACCAAAAACATGTTAGAGCCTCTGCTCATCAATCTGCCCAACACGCTTATATCCCAGAAATCTGTTTTAATTTACTATGTGAACCATTGCAGCAGCTGCAGCTTCATAGCGAAAAATAATTAGTCATAGCAAAATCTTTTAATTTACATTCAGTCCCACAATAAACTGCACTTATCTGCCGATAATTGTATTTTTCGAACTTCTTAATTATGTTTTTGATATTTTTGATACTCATTTATTCATTTAATCATTATACCATGCATGCTACTAATTAGTTTATGATTTTTGCACCTAATTTAAATCTCCTTCTTCCAGTCTATCTTCAATCTTCACCTTATACAAAGTAATACAAATATAGTTTCATTTCCCCTCTCTATATCCAATTAAACTTCTTTTCATTATCTCTTGCCTACTCTAATATTATGACAATAATCTCCCTTCCTGATACTATACAGCATTTTTTTTATGCTTTCTATACAGTACTTAGAAATTTGAATGCTCCATTCTTCATTGTAGTGATATGTGGTAGTGTTTAATCTCTAACCAGAATTTATTCTTCCTTTGATATACTTTCTGGTACCCCTATCAGTTGATACCTTTATAGCAGCAAAAAGTGAGGCTATGTGTTATATGAATAAATTATTTAGTAACTGATTACTCAGTGATTTAGCTCAATTATTTTTTTCAGCCTTCTGCAACACAACTTTCCTATTTTTACGCAGCAATAATTAATCAACTACTAAGTGTGAAACTGACTCTTAGTAGTTGAGAAAATAACGCAAGGGATTTGACTTTTTTTTTTTTTTGAAGTGACAGTTTGCAGTCAGGGGGATCTTCTGAATCTGGCAGGGCCAACAAAGAGAGCCACATGACATCTGTGGCAAAGTCATTTATCATTTTTACTTTGGCTGATAATGCTGGCTGTAAAAGAGAGAACTGGTGTTGGTGACACATGCCCTGATAACCTTATGGCTGGTTTATTTTTCATAGAACACCTAGAAATGGAATGTGACAGTACAGATAGAGAATGGAAGTATGATGAAATGTGCTGGTTACTGTTTGTTTTTTGAAGTCAAATCAGGGTGTTCACTTTGGTAACTGAAAACCTAACTAAGGCCCAATTACTTGTATGAGTGCCTGCCTACTCTCTTATTTTCAGGTCTTCAAGGGAGCAGTTTTTGCAAGTCACATCAGGAACATCTTCAGCACAGCCTATCAGTTTACTAACCCAGGAGGAGGCACAGGTTTCTGGCCTTTGCAGGTTGAGGTGTTTATTATGTGCTGATTTTTAAGGTCTAGATTTGTAAACCACCAAGAACCACTTGGAAGTAGGCAGCATATACATTTGCAAATATCTTTCCAGCTGAAGCTGTCAGGAGAGTTACAACTGCGTCAGTAAAGGAGAATATTTGTAACTGAGGGTTGATATGAGAGATCCTTGGCACTCTCCAAGCTCAGTTGTTTTCTTGCAGAGTTTTTTACCCAAACTAGGTAACATCATCAATACTCAACACTGATGTGCAGCATTGTTGATGTTACCTAATTTGAGTAATGAAATGTCTGCAAGAAAACAATCAAGGTCAGATAGCACCAGGGACCCTCATTACATCTGAAATGCTGTTTTCTGTCAACCAAAATTGCCCTCCGTACACTGCTTCCCCAGACATGGGAAAAAAATATATTCAGGGACTGCATGTTGATTGTCCCATTAGGATAACAGATTTTTTAGCTCCATGTCTTCAATCAATGGGAAATCAGCATTGTTGGGTTAGTATTCTGAATAGAATGATTAATGATACCATGTTAAAAAAAATTGGATAGTCTGCTCATCACCCACCAACTTACCAGCTTTTCTTACTGTCAACTCAAAAAATATTCCAAAGGTTTTTCCAAGAACTTTCCTATGAATCAAACCATTGGCAGGTGCTATAAAAGAAGGAGTTGATAAAGATCCCTATAACTTTAATGTAGGAAGAGCCCTATGGTGTCTGGTGGACCATGCTGGTCCATTGTGTTGTGTCACTCAATGTGTCACAAAAGGGCCCATCACAGGTATGAAGGAACCCAAAAGCACAGACAGGAAAAGGGTAGGCCTATTCCACTGCTGTTCCTCAGGTATGCTTCTTGGGATTCAGGAGACAGAAAATTGTGTTACTGACATGCCATTCTTTTGTGAATTTGCCTAATGCATTTTATTTCAGTGGCCATCACTCATCTGATGACTGCAAATATTGGTTTAATTATGCAGTATTTCAGTCTTGAACAAATGACCCAATGTTCTAAAATTTTGGGAGGCAACACTGTGTCCAGATTTTCCTTATCACCATGATTTTATATCATAACATTATATGTTTATATTATGAACACAGTTCAAGTGAAAATACAGATTCTTGTTCTACTTCTATATGCGTACAGAATCTGTAGCCAAATCCAGCCTGCAAGGCTTTCATATTTGAATTTCTTAGTTCACTGATCCTTTTCCTCTCAACGTTCCCCCCACCCACTTATCTTTGACCCCACAATTCATCTTTCCTTGCCTGTGTCAACTGCTGAGCACATTGCTCTCTTTTCCTGTGTATAAACTCTCTAGTGGCTCTATTAACCTTCTGTTTTGGTCTGTAGCATTTAAGGAGTTTTGTCAAGAATTGGTAGTTCGGTGGCACATTCTGATTCATTCTTTCCTTTAGCCTTAACAACTTTAATACCTTTTGACCCAGCAGTATCCCATTTATTAGCAAGAGCAAAGATCCCGAAAATTTCTTTAAAATTCTCTTTATCTTTCATAGACTTTCCAAGCATTTTTCATGAAATTGAGGTGGTTAAAAAATGCAGGAGAAATTCTGCACTGGAATACATTTATATGATTTCATCAGATAATAGTCTTTTACGGATAATGAAGGTAGGCAGAACATAAGTAATGGTACTCCAGTTCTTAAATGCATTTCATTGCTACGGAGCCAACCAATTTTATTTTATAAATCTGATAAATAAATCAGTGCAGAAGTCATGGCTGCTTAAATACCTTTGCAAAGAGCAGCAAGGTAGATGTTTCTCTCTCTTTTTAACACTTCATTCTATTTTGAGAATTATAGGGTTTAACCATTGTTATTGAAATTAATTGAAGAAGCAGCAGTGTTATTTTTGGCAGCAGCAGCAGTATGATCTTAGGGAATTCAGTAATATGGGAAATGTAAATGAATGCAACAAAAATATGACTCTATTCTAGTTGATGCTCTTTAAAAGGAGTAAGCAAGATGGGTAACTATATCCCCTCAAATCTGTGGTGAACAGATTGGAGGTCAATGTGAAATTCTAACAGAATAGAGATTATGCCTGATAAAAGGGAGAGAAAAATCTTAATTGGTTGAGCTCTGCTTTCCACTGGAATATAACTCCATATTTTCCTGGTTCAATGCTTTAGGAAGTCAGTATTATATAAAAGCCTTTTTACAATTATTGGACAAACTGAAAAACATGCTTCTATCGTATTTGTATGCATCGGTTACAATATTTTAGCTAATTTTCATTTGCAGGCAAACATCTTTTAGGTACTTTGGGCAATCACATATATACATGTGTGCATGTATATATATGTAAGAAAGAGAAACAAGAAATGCAAAATCAAAAGCATATTTTAGTATGCATGATAGCAGCTTTATTTATATTAGCGCTTGTTTCAAGCTTGATATATTGTAAACATATGCTTAAACGGATATCAATGTGTAATTTATGAAAATGACTTGCTGTGATAAAATTACCTTGGGATTTTGAAATTAAACCTGAAAAGATGCTGTAATGCATTATAATAAATATACTGCTTGTTTGGAAGACAGAGAGAAGCAGAATTTTATGGGTCTGTTTCTGTATGGATAAAGACTTCTGTCAATACATTAGCATTTTAAGTCCACCTGTCCTGTCTGTGGCTTAGTTGCTGGGGTGTCAGTTTTGGCATCATGCTGTTCAGCTGTTTTCAGCAGAAAACTCCTGCTTTTCAACTGAAAACTTAGGTCTACGCATCCTATTTTGTCACAGTTTGGTTTGGTTGTATGAACTCCACCATGTGTTTTTCCCCCCAAAATTTTGATTTGAGTAATCATACTTTAACATAATAGAATAGCCTATATTACCCTATTAATTAATCTATGGTGATCTGAACAATGCGGAGCATGTTTAATTAAAGAGAGGAGCTTCTTTTCCTATTGGTAAGTAGAAACAGGAGATTAGAAGACCCTGTGTGCTATAATTACTTGTATTAGACTATGCAGAGAGTATCTGGAAAATACGTGGTCACCAGTAAAATATGTAAGTGAGCACGTAACCTGTTTCAGGAACTCCTTAAAGCAGCCGCCATCCATGCAGATACACACACGCGCGTGCGTGTATACATATACAGAGAGAAATAAGGGGAGGCAGAGAGAGAGAGAGAGAAGGGAGGGAGAGAGAGAGGAGGGGGATTCTAGAGTAATTAAGTTTGGTTGCCCTTTAAAATAACTTGGTTAGGCCCACCTCAAAGTATATTAGGCCCACCTCAAAGTATATGCATATTTAAGTAATTAGCAGTCATGCTGTAGCAGCATATTGAACCAATACCGTTTGAGGGGTTTCGTTGTACACATCTTTCAATGAACATTATATAACCATAAAAACTGTGTTTATTCCTTATTGAAAAATGAGCAACTCCTTGTTGTTTCTTCTTCTTTCATGTCCATGTATATTAAAGCAGCCCTGCATTAATGTGAGAATTAATATTTGAGATAACTAGAATGATTAAACCACTATTTGCCTCATATTCAAATGCTCTTTTAAATTACTTTCCACATTGCTAGCTAAAGTGTAATCATCTCATTTCTTTCTTTCTAATGGAATATTTCTGAAGGCATTAAATCTGGTTTTCCAGAGAAAGCCTTTTGGAGAATGCTATTTTGTTGCTGTAAATAGGCATTATTTCTGTATATAAATGCTTGATTATGAGAATGAACACTTGATGCGCAACCAATATCTGACTTAAACATAAATGACCATGTGTGGAAATCAAGTTGTTGATTTAAATGGTTATAACACTTCGTACAATTATTTTCCACTCCTGTTTATTAGAGGAATATTTTGGAGTAAAAATGAGAAACACATTCATAACACCATTATCCATGTTTCTTCTTAGGATTAGATATGCAGTGTAATGTAGATACTCGGTTTATTAAAATCAGTTTGTTTATTTAGCTCCATTTTTGCTGGCAGAGGACTGCAGGAGGCTGTTGCAGATGAAAACGGGGTTCAGGGGGCTGCGCAAGCACACCCAAGCTTCATTTTTGCTAGTAGAAGCACCTTGGGCCAGTCCTTTGCTGTTTCCAGGCTGGCCCTGTGGGCAGGATCTAAACACCCCGTGGGCCGGATCCGGCCTGTGGGCCTTGAATTTGACACCCCTGCCCTAGCTTGACTGGATCATCAAAATTAGCCCACTGGCATGCCACAAAATATTGTAGTTGTTCAAGCTCTGCTGTTGTCTATTAGAAGGAGACATGCCTATTTTGCAGCTCTCCCTGTAATAATGCCAAATACAGGTAATCCTCAACTTATGACCATAATTGAGCCCAAAATTTCCATTGCTAAGCAAAGCAGTCATTATGTGAGTTTTGTCCCATTTTATGACCTTTTTGCCATGGTTAAGCGAATTGCTCCAGTTTTTAAGTAAATTGTGTGGTTGTTAAATGAATCTGGCTTCCTCTATTGACTTTGCTTGTAGGAAGCCAGCTGGGAAGGTTACAAATGGTGATTACATAATCCCAGGACAGTGCAATAAATACATACCAATTCTAAGTGCCCACATTTTGATCACATGACCATGGCAATGCCACAATGGTTGTAAGTGTGAAAACTGGTCATGTTTTAGTGCCATTGTAACTTCAGTCATTAAATGGTTGGAAATCAAGGACTACCTATGTAAATCTTACTTGAGACTAGGCAGTGGGAAAATCCTCAGAGTTTAAGTTTAAACTTAAGAGTTTAAATTCATACTAAGTGAGAAAAATATCCTAAGGTTTTCTAAATTTCTTACCATTTTTGTCATTCAGGGTGGTGAGCATCTTGAGATTGGGAGTCATCTGCTTAGTGCTGACATTCCTGAATTCCTGAATACTTTCACCATTTGGGTGGTGGGGCTGGGGGTATCTGAGGCATTTGCTCTGGGATCCAAAGAATTCTCTTATGGTACTGCTTTTGAGGATGCTTTAATTTGGATTCATGAATTGATCAGGTAAATCTATTTGATAGTGTAAACAACCTCTTCCAACTTTGATTCTGTAAAAAGCCTGAAAGAAATGAGGGAAATGTAACTCAGAACTCTTCAAACAAAAGAGATGCTTCTCATTTTCTATATTTTCAGAAATAATGACTTCTGATTTGTATATATGCTAATAATCTATTGTTATAGGTTTTGCCTGTATTTTGAACATTGCAGTTGTGGGATTTAAAAAAAATCATTATTGGATCTCTTCCGTTGTCACTAGCAACAGGAATTCCATTCTAGTTATATGATAATCTCTCTGCCCCTAACTGTATCTTGACAGGAGTGCTAAAACAAGGTAAGATTATAAATTAACTCTGACTACTCTTGCTATTATAATTGCTTTTAATTAAAAAGATGCTTCTCTGCTGCAATTCAGTTGTGTAACATTGCAATGATGCCGATTCTGCATGAAAAAAAGATACTATACAAATATCCTTATTACAAAATTCAAAGGAAACATCAGAAGATTGATGTGAGCATGAATTTATGAATGCTTGGTGAATTGTAAGTCTCAGATTAGTTCAGGAGAAGATAACATATTTATTTTTGTTGCTTTTGATGTTTGAGCTAGTAAGCACGCTGCTACACAATTTTTCACTTACTGTTATGGTTGGTCACACAGCTAGGCACATGTTTAGATTGGATTTTGCATTTTTATCTATCCAGTCCGTCCTAAGAACCTGCAACAGACAGATGTTGTTTGATGGTCTTAAAGGTATTGTTGCACTATGTAAGCTGTTCCAGGTAAAGCTATCTTGTGCAATTGACTGTTGGTGATTTTGTCAGTGCTGAGAGTGTTCAAGTGTGCTTGTTATTATTGTTGTTATTTTAGCTGTCTGTCTTTTAATTTTTATTATGCTAAGATGGGAGTATTAGGAGTGAAAATCAAGTCTGCAGTATTGGTTTTCAATACTACTGTACTAAATTCAACCATTTTAAACTTATGGATCCAGTAATCAAAAGGTTTCTTAAGAAATGTATTAGTCTGCAACCAATAACTGAATCGAAAGATAAACTGTGTTTTTTGACTGTTTAATCTTTTCCTGCAGTCTGCAGAAAAAAACAGTGTTGCTCAATGGTCAATGAGAATCAGCTTAGCCTGTCCACCAACCCTACTGTTATCTTACCCTTAACGAAGTCATCTCTTCTGATAGTGGAGAATACTTGTAAGAAATATGGAGCATCTTCTTATATCATTGGATGTCTAATCATTTCCACTCATTCTTTTAGATGGCATTTTTAGATAGCTATATCTAAACAGCTATAGCTTAGATTGCTATATCTTGTTAATATGACTAATTAATCTGAGTTTTATAAATTCCCTTTCTTGCCACCAGAATAGCTCCTTTACCAGAAATACCATTATTTTTCTCATCTCTGCTTTTCATGCTGCTCCTCAAAGAGGCTGTTTTGCATATGGCATTCAGCTTGTTAAACATTGTGTTATAACAAATATGCAATAATAATTATGAAATCAAAAGAAAGCGTGGAGGAGGATGGACCTTCTGTTTGTTTATTTTTTATTTTATATGCATTTATTATTACCAGCAACTTGTAATTAAAATGCCTTAAAATTAAAAGATCCCTGAAGCATAATATCAATATGTTCTTGTCCTAAATACTTGACAGCAATGAATACCTGAAAATCAATTTGTGGATTTGAAATTTTGGGATATTAAATAGTCTGCACTGCATGCCTACCTTGGGAACTTCTTTGGTCATAGACTAATACACTGTATGTTTTCTTAATTTCATTTAGTGCTGGGTAAACATTGGTATCTTTGCTTTGTTGTTGTCATAAATAAACCTTAGTGGAAAGCCAGAGCACTTGGTCTGCAAATAATACACATAATACTGAACAAGTGACATGGGGCTTTTAAAAAAAAATGTTTAATGACTCCTGGTGGCAGAAATAACCAAGAAAGCAATTGTGCTAACCGGCTTTTATGTGGATTGCCACTGCAATTAACAACAAATGTATAGCTTTAAAATTAGTTGTGTAGTGGATAAGGTGTGAGGTTAGAGACTGGGAGACGGAGAGTTCTAGTCCCAACTTAAGCACAAAACTAGCTGGGTGACCTTGGGCCAGTCATATTCTCTCCGCTTTAGAGGGAGGCAATGGGCAAACGACTTCCAAAAAATCTTGCCAAGTTAACTGCAGGGACTTATCCAGGCTCTGAGAATCAGACACAATTGAACAGAAGGGGGGGAAATTAGTCCAAAATGTACATTTGAACTACCCTTAAATTCTACTTAAAAGGGTGTTTTCCCTTCAAGAAGTACTTGAAGGCACTGATATTTGACTTGATTCAAAGATCAGGAACATACAGTATAGTTTTGCTCTATTTGACAGCTGCACTAGCTTTTATGGAGCATATCAAGGTCAAGTGAATAAGCCCAGAATTAATTTGGGCTTAGAAATGGTTACTGACAAAATGAATGCTTTGGGTTGGCTACTCTGTGCTCCTCAATACCCTCCCAGTTTCCCAAAAGAAATTTTAAAAATTCCTCAAAAGGAGAACAAAAATTTAGTTTACCAACTTTGGGGCTCCAAAAAGTCAAGGCAGTCAAGGCAACTTGGCACCAGATAAGAGTCAATGGGGGGGACTGAACTTAGATCTCTTACAGGAAATAGTAACTCCAAACTGATGATGTATTTGACCCTGCCCTTGGGGTCAGCCGGGATGCCTCCTACATATATTCACCTATTTTAGTTAATTCTGTGATGTAAGGACTCTATATAAGAAGTCTAGATCTTGAAGAAAATTCCAGGCAGAGAATATGATTTCTCCATAATGTGACTTCCTTCAGAGAAGGATTCAAGAATATCTTCCCAAGTCATCCAGCTTTTTTCTATCATTTGTACAACATACAGCACCATTAATTAAAGTTGGAACAATATACTATTCTTATTCAGTTTTATTTTAATATATATTCTCTTAATTATTTTTAGATCCTATTATATTTATTTTTTTCTGTTTCTTAGACATATAAAAGAATGTAACAGTTCTCCTATTAGACATTTTATTGTATCTAACTGATTTGATTTGGAGGGAAGGAAGAGAATTTTGAGCAGAAAACTAATGCTGGAGCCAACAGTTTATGCTGGCCGCTTTTCTACCATAAGTTGTTTCCCAAAGCAGCTTCTGTCTCAATTGAATAAGTAAGCAAGAAAGGAAATAAATAAATAAGAACAGCAGAGAAGAAAAAGATTAAACTCTAATCTATTTGGATTAAATAGCCTGCATTGCTTTTAAAAGAAAAAAAATGGCATTGTCATTGTTTATTCATTCTGAATACAAAAGTGATCTGTACAGATTTCCTGTCTTCAGTAAGACTATCTAATTATTGTCCCAAAGATGCTTTTTCAAGAGACAAGTGGACTTTCTTGTTTTTCTTTAAAGATATTTCACTTCTCATCCAAAAAACTTCTTCAGCTCTGACTGGATGGTGGGGAATCAGAGGTGGTATTCGACTGGTTCGCACAAGTTCGGCCGAACCGGTAGCAGAAAAAACTGCCACTTGGGCGAACCAGTAGAAAAAATACGGCTACCGGTTCGGTCAAACCAGTAGCTAAAACCTGCCCCCACGTGTGCGTACTTTCCCCTCCCTTCCACACATGCACGCGTCTACTGGCGCATGCTTATTGAGCATGTGCGCGCCAATCATCTGAGAGGACTCTTTGATCCTCTCAGCTGATTGGCACACTTTTTTTAGCTATCTGTTTGACAGAACCAGCACTTTTGTGAGCTAAAAAAGTGCTGGTTTGACCGAACTGGTAGCTAAAAAACATGCGCAGATCATCTGAGAGACTCAGGGAGTCAGCGAACCGGTGGCAACACCGGGAGGAAACCACCACTGTGGGGAATGGAAGGATTTATATTCCTTGCAAGCAGTTGGATATGAAATTAATTAAAAGGATTACAGTCACCTTTACTGATAAGGTTATTTGTACAACATTAGTAACAGACTGATGTAAGTGTGCTATATGTGGGGTCCTCTAATGCAGGGGTCCCAAATCCCCAGGCCATGGCCCGATATCAGGCCATAGCCCACTTGGAACTAGACCATGCAAGTGGTGGGTGACCACAGCTTCATTTGTGCAAGCGGCGCCCTCTGATTGCACGGAACCAGCCCCTCCCCCCCACCGGTCTGCAAAGCCAGAAAGGTTGGAGAGCCCTGCTCTAATGCATCATGGGAAGGAAAACTGATTAAATTATAAGGAGTGGCCTTATTCAAAACAATGTTGTAAACTTTACATACAGATCAGATTGTCTATTAAACTGAGGCCCAAAAAGTACGGTACTTTTTGGAGTATAAGACGCTCCGGAGTATCAGATGCATCTTAATTTGGGGGGAGGAAAACAAGAAAAAAATCTGCTTCCCAG
>JAOYMU010000292.1:42517060-42527784 GCA_025802295.1 Psammodynastes pulverulentus | reverse complement strand
CCCGCGGTGCCACTGGGATAAATTGACACAAGTATTGCAAGAAAGCCAAAAGTCTCATTATCACAAAATAGGTAGATTAGTTTTCCTAAACTTGTGCTATCTGGATATGTTGATATTACAACTCCCATTATTCTCAGTCAATATGGCCAACCAAAATGCTGCCTATAGCTTCTGGGAATTATAATTCCAATATAGGTATTATTGTGTATATATCAGTACTACTGATAGTTTTTTCACAAAGATTCATTATCCCCACATAGTTTGGAACACAACTGTTATATATCATAAGGTAATTATTTGGTTATAATCTCTTCTTCCTTGTTCAGTTCTGACTTCTGGCCTCCAAGGCTACCTTCAAAATCACAGAGAGCTATATAATTTGAAGACTTCATTGCAAGTTCAACAAAGCAAGCCAACTCCACTGACTGCGCCTCTGAATCCAGATTACAAGGAGCTATTAGAAATGTCACTGTTTAGAGAATTTTTCAGTTTTACTGCTGTTTTCTCGACAAATTTATGTCAATTCAGAAGCTCACAAATAGCTATAGTGAGAATAAAACTCTATTATTAGCTTCATTTGGAAGAACCGTTCACTGATTTTGCCAGTAGCAGCTGTTGACCTTTTTATTCTATACAATTTTATATAGTATGTTCTAAAATTAGTCATTCTGATGTTGCCATCATTCACTGAATAAACTAATGAGGTGGCAGGAACCTGTTGGAGCTCTTCTCTGAGCAAGCTCATTAGCTGTCTATCACCTAGTAGCAGCAGCACTTGTATTATATTGAATATTTTGCCCTTCTTACCCCACAAATGAGAATATGTTAGGTAAAAACAAGTGCCAGAGATACAAGTACAAGATCAGATATCCACTTAGGTATCCATGCCAAAACGTAAGAGGAACAGAAGATTAAATGAGAGGACATAGTAATCATATAAAATTTTGAAAGATTTTCCAGGAGGGGATTCTATTACTTTATTTGTTTAATGTTATGAGCTCTACATATTCACATGTGAGCACATTCTTAAATAATTACAGTTATTTTTCAAATTAAACCAGATCAACATATCTGAAGCTTCATGCGATTTCATGGCACAACTTGGAGGATTATAGCCATTTCTGGTTTTTTTCCTGCAAAATGAAATGTGGAAAATTATGTAAAGGGACCTGGGACTTTGTCAATCAGCAAGATAATGCTGTGACTTTCTCCAGTCTAGGCCCCCTCTCTACTGGTCACAGGACCCCCAAAAGTGCTTTATGCACTCATCCTTTCCAAGTGCACATATACAGTCACACAGATGCAACAAGAAAGAACCCCCAAAATATGAACACAGACAAAACACCTGTGCACCCCTTTGATTAGATCCTCATACACAATATAAACATGTGCACCACGACTAGCCTGGGGTGAAAGTACATACACATGCATTATATGCAACATTCTGCTTCATTACCTATAATATCCTTCCTCCTTGAAAGAGGAGATCGCTTCCTCCTAACTGACATATCACCAGATACCTCTAGAAAGGTTGCAAATTTGGTTATAGGTGTTTATAGCTATTTAAAATTTTGATAACTTTCTTTATTGATTTGGCTCATATGCACATTTTATTGCTCGCTGATTATTTTACTATGATTTTTCCCTCTTTTCCTTATAGTGTATTTACTTTGATCTTTGTACAGAAGAAAATTCAGATATTTTCCATATCCACTGCTAGTAAAAAGGTTGGAAAGAATTCCAGAAGCTATGGTCTGCGTGGTCCCTACCTTAATTTTAAATCAAAATTGAGGGAGGAATCTATTTCAAGCAGAATCCTTAAGAGCGAAAATAAAGCCAATTTGACTACTAAGTAGTTATTTACTGGCACAGAATATAACATTTTCTTGGATGCTTTTGAAAATGGTCGATAAGTAAATGTTTGCAAGCCTAGGCAGGGAATAGTGTGATATATTCAATTCAATCATGAATTCTGGCAAATTTCCTTGGTTCATTTAACCCCTTCTTGTGAAACCTTTCCTTGATATCTGGAGCAGATGATCAGCAAGAATACCAACTTGTCTGCAAGCGTATTGTATGCTTAGATGCTCCAATTCATTTTTCTTTCATATCTCTGCCCTGCATTATTGAGATGGAGCCTTGTAATAGGTCCGCCATTCCATTGTGAGAAAGTCCATGAAATTGAGATGATGAATCCACAGATTAAAACTCAATACAAGATAATTTAGTTTTATTATCCATATTGTATCTTTTAATTCCGCAATTAGAACTCCATCTTTGTTTCTCTTGCTAGGTTTCACCAATTCACACACAGCATGTGGGGATCGGAGAACAAAAGCACCAGATCCACGCTGTTCTTTCATCTCCACCTAGAGCATCAGTTGGCCTCAGGTAGGAGGTTCTTTACTTCGGAATGAAGTGAATTAATTAATGAGTGGAGGGTTTCTGTGACCAACCTGTTTTTTATTTGAATTTCTTTTTAAAATAAATGCAGATGAATTATTTTTAACAATGCAATTTATCCTCAAGTGACAATTACATTTTTTCAGTTCATCACAAAATAAGCCGCATTCAATCTTTTTTAAAATTAAAGAAGAAAAAATAGTAAGGCCTAACTAGAAAATAGAGATAGAAAGAGAAAGATATTGCAGAAAAGAATGTTTTATTTGTAAAAACGTTAGTAAATTTTATAGAAATATTATTCTAAATATGTAACAGGTTCGTAGTACTCCATCTTCTTACTAGATATTTTATTACTACCTAGCACAAAACTATAATTTTCCTTGACAGTACCCTCAACATTTTTCATACCTTGAAGGATGTTTTCATTATCTCCTCTTGCATATTTTTCCTATGTATTTTTCATTCAATGAGTGGTGCTGTGGCCTAGAGTTGGAGCTCTCGCTTCACAATCAGGAGGCTGTGAGTTCAATCCTAGGTAAAGGCAGATGTTGAGAATATATCTGCTGAATACAACTCCACATAGGTGACAGGAAGGGCATCCGGCCAGTAAATACTCAGCTCTATTCAGTTGCCCAGACTCCACCCCGTAAGAGATTATGGGGTCATTAAAAGAAGATTTGTAATTTTTGGTCTTCAGAATGATCCAAATAATATAAGGAACTCCACAGTTCAACCCTGAACTATGTACTTTCTCTCCTATTGGAATTTTAATTTTATTATACCATAAAAAAACTATGCCAATGAAACCTCAACTTATGATCTTCGAACATTCTTTTATTTCTCAGCAAGACTTATTCTTTTACAAAAAAACAAATAACAGCATGAAAATTATAGTTTAAAACAGGGTAATTCCAGCCTGCCTCTGTCTTTGTGTCCTGCGGAATGTTATTTTAATCATTGGTTTCTTACTCTGCTGTACAAATGCTCTTATATATTTTTGCCTTTGTTTAAAAAGTGCATCGTTTTTCACAACTGATATTATTTGAAATAAAACATCATAGTAAGTAATGTAGTCATTTTTATCACAGAAAATCTTCCAAACAGTGGAAGTTGCAACTTTTCCCATAATAATATACAGTAGAATTTTATTGATTGCGGTATACCTGGATGTTTTACCTTTTATTCATATCTGAAAATTAGTTTTTCCAAGCAATTCTTTTTGATCTTTCTCATATTTTTTGTTAAAATTTTAGTCTTTATTCATTTTAAATTCAGATACCACACCAGCTTTTTCATTAATATATCTATTCCTTTCAAAGAATTTTCAACTATTAAAACCAAATGATCTGCAGATGGCCTTAATTTATATACTTCTTTCATCTTTGTGCCAGTTATTCTCTCATTTTGTTTTCTGTCTCTATTAAGAACTTCCAAAGCCAAAATAAGCACCAATGGTACCAGTAATCTTCTCTTGTCCCTTTTTGAATCTCACAGGGATTAGTGAAATCACCATTAACTACAATTTGTGCTGTTTATAATGTATATACTGTATCAGTTTTATCCATTTAATAAAATTAACCTCCAAAATCCATTTTTCCAACATTTTAAATTTAAAAAAACAAGTTCAAATTGTTAATCGCTTTATCTGCATCAAGAATGTCAATGTGGCTGATTTTTCATTATGTTGCTTCAAATAGTATAGTATGGTATATTAAGAATATTTCTTATATTATCTTTCAGCTGTTTTTTAAGCAGAACTTTACATTAATCTTCATGTATGAAGTCCTGCAAAACATCTTTCATTTTTTTCAGCTAGAAAAATTGCAGACATTTAGTAGTCATTCTTTAGCAAAAAGATGAACAGTAACATTTTATTTTTGATAAAAGTAGGAACCTGTCCCTTTTTAAAGCAGTATTTGTCCTATCTAACTTCAATATCAATCCCTTTTCCAAAATAGAGCTTACTGTTTGGTGCAAAGATTGTAATCAGTTCAATGCTTTTTTTATAAAACGCAGGTAATCCATCTGGTCCTGGTGCTTTACTTGTTTTTCCTTTTTTTATTGCTTCTCTTATTAGTAAAAGTCAATTCATTATCTGCCTACACTGTTCACATTTACAACAGGAGTAAAGAGCTTACTCTTCTGCTTCCCTTTTTAGTTGTTGATAATTTTTTAAAATTAAATATTGTTTGAGCT
The DNA here is from genome assembly GCA_025802295.1 of Psammodynastes pulverulentus. Taxonomy (NCBI): domain Eukaryota; kingdom Metazoa; phylum Chordata; class Lepidosauria; order Squamata; family Psammodynastidae; genus Psammodynastes; species Psammodynastes pulverulentus. Next base: position 42,523,185 of record JAOYMU010000292.1, on the reverse strand, counting down.
GCTGTTTTACCTCTTTTTATATGTGTGTGTATATGTGTGTACAATCTTCAACCTCATAGTCTTACCTTAATAACAGTTTTTCTTTCAACTTTCTGGCAGAAAACCTAGAGGAGAGGGCAAGAAATGTCGCAAAGTGTATGGGATGGAGAATAGAGATATGTGGTGTACAGCTTGTCGTTGGAAGAAGGCCTGCCAAAGGTTTATTGATTGAAGCCCAGAAACAATACAGAGTTGTGTATAATAGGGTTCCCTTGCTGCAACTGTGCAGTGTGACTCTTTCCACCTCCTTGAGCGCTGACGTCTGTTGAAGACTGGCACTCTAAAGCAAATACATTCGTTTCAAGGGGAAGGACTTCTCAAAAACCTATATGCAGCAATATAGGAAAAACTTAACAAAATCTTTACCAAGTTTTGGATCAGGAGCAGCTATATGCATCTGTCTTTAAAAGAACAGGAACAAAATCTGTTTTTAATACCTTGAACAACTCACGTGTCAGGACATCATGATCAGTATTTCACTTTTGGAATCACTTAAAGCCAAGATTAAGTGATGCTACTTTTCTTAGAATGAAGTAAAAGAAACACAAATACACACGCGCATACACAGACACGCTAAACTTTAGAAATAAGCTACATTTTTCTCAAGAGCAGCTCTCCCAAAAGTGGTAAATAATTCTATTGTGAACAGTCTTGATTCAGCGTCTGGTGCTTGTCCTTTAAGGATAATGGAAAGATGCTTTGCTAAAGGGGCAAGAAATTTAAGAGTGATCTCAAACTCAGACCTGAAGGTTGAGCACCTCTTGTATCTGCCCCAAAGAAGGCTAGTTGGGGTTCAATCACCAGCAGTCCTAAGCAAAAAACAACAACAACAAAACCCCACACATGGGAAAGGAGTCTGATTTTAAATGAACATGGATTGAAATCAGCATACATACCAACAATGTTTGGTTTCCAGGATATCTTAGAAGCAAGTACTGGAAAATGTTATACATCTCACAGTGCTAAAGGCTCCGCTCAGACTAATGGGCAGCCTAGTGGACTTCATCAACATTAATTCAGGGATGTGATTGACCCAGCAGCTTTTCCCCTGCTTTTTATGCCATTTCTAGGTTAACATTTTAGTTCAAAGAGCAAATTATCACTCCAGGGGATAGAAACTAGAAGGACAAACTAGTTTCCCACTTCCTGACATGTAAAATACGAGTGCAGCAAAGCAGATGTCTGTATGTAAAAAATCCCATTGATTATAAAGTTCTTTCAATATCAGAAATAAAAGCCTTCACACTGGCTTGCACTTTCATAGGTTTTTGTGCTTTAGTGTAATTTAATCTTCATTAGGCCCATGAGGTAGACTGTTGTAGCTGTGGTGTAAATTGAACTAATGCTTGAGAATCAGTAGAAAGTTTGGACATAGGTTACTGGAAATAATGCCTACGGATTGCCTATTAAAATAAAGGAATTCCTATAAGAGCACTACCACATATTAATATAAGTACGGCTTGTGCTCAAGACCTTCCTGGTGGATTTTGTCCTTTGATATTAACTCCAGTGGGATGAGATTGGTATCCCAAGTTGGGAAAACAAGAGCAAGAATGGGAGCCCTTGATACTGTTGTATGATGACAAGTCAGAAATAAATTTTATTGGGGAAGGGGGGTAGAGGAACCGCCGATGGACTATATTATAAATCACTATTATCTAGAGTATCTGCCTATAATAAATATAAAAAAGCACAAATTTTAATTAAAACAGAATATTAAGCTAGGGCAATTCTTATGTAAACTTCAGAACAAGTAAGTTAGCTTTAACGCTATGATAATATTAAAACAATTCAGGTAGGCCTGGAACTGTCTTCCAAAATAAGGCTATCTGGTTGAAAATACTTCTACTGTACTGATAAGAGGCTTCTTGTACTAAGCATTTTCATCAGATACTCATCCAGTTTTCTCATTGTCTTCAAAAAGCGCAATTTTATAGCATGTTATTCCACTCATAACTAGAGAATAGGAAATTTGTTTCTTGAGATTTGGTAGGAAAGTAAGAAAAAGGAATGAAATCAACACATTTTTTTCCTTTATAGTTTGGTCTTTAACTGTCCAGCTTAACTATCAATGTCTAGCAAATGTAAGATTTAGGAAAATCTGAGGTTTTATGTGCTTATCTATTTAACAAAAAATTGTATTTGTTAGGAATTTCTTCAGATCACAGTATTTACAGGCAGCTGACAACTAACTTTGAAAGAGTATATCATATAATCACATCTGCATTCTATCTTGAATGTGTTATTATGCAGTCCTATAATTGTGTTGAAATATATCTCTGGTTGCATGCATGGTCTGTCCAAAATTCAATAATAAATTGTTCTGATCTGCTGCTTCAAGGCCAGTATACATCCTGGAGGAAATACCAAGAATGGCTTTATGTATTTTTTCCTAATTCCACATACCAAAAAAGTAATAAGAGTTTATGTTTTCTGGCATTCCTGTTTAAAGGTTTCTAAATGATAGGGCTACAGGCAGGGAGGGATTTCCACTATAGTCAAAATTAGGCAAAGCAGACTAATGGTTTAAGCTAACCAAAGACAGCTTAATAAAATTAAGCTAGCATTCTTGATATAGAAAAAACAAACTCAAAATCACCTAGAAAGCTAGGGTGCTACAACGAATTACTAAAATTTTCATACATTGAAAGTAGGTGTGCATTTACTTTCAGTAAAGTTCAGGCTGGAATGTATTGATTTGATTTTCTTTCAATGGGCTTTATTTGCATCACCCTATTTTGTTCCATTAGTTGGTATTTCTTTTCAAAGGATGTATGCCATACAATTTTTAAAAAAATATAACTTAGTTGAATCAGCTGTTGATGTAAATTGTGATCACATGCCCTGGAAATACCAAGACAGAAGTAGAAAAAATTATTCTAAGATGTGTGGGTTGGTCATTGTTGGAAATAAGAGATTTATTGCATATGTTTTCAAATTTAGATAGAGATTATAATATATGCCAAATAATATTGGTAAATTTATTATTCCTACTATATGTTATGTTTTCAAATGTTCAAAGCAGAAGTAAATACATGTTGTTATAATCAGACTCCACATTCACAGGAATTTTAAACTTGGTCATTCAGTATTTTTATTGCACATTTTTCTAATTAACTCTGCATTCTTGAGGGCTAGAAATTTTTAAAGATTGAAAAATAATCATAGAATAATAATTGTTTGCCAAATGTTGTTTATCTCTGTGCAATATAGCCTTTGTAAGTTCATTTATTGCTTATTCCTATCCTCAATTTTTGGTTTTGCAGACACTCACTGAGTATGTTCAACTTTGACACGGAAAGGTTTTTATCTTTATAGAGATATTTGAACAACTTTTCCCCATAGTTAGATCAAAGGCAACTGAACTAAGATAGGATTTGCTTGCTTATACTTTAAATGAAATTACTGCCAGATAATCTGTATCAGTGGTGGGATTCAAAATTGTTTACTACTGGTTCTGTGGGCGTGGCTTGGTGGGCGTGGCAGGGAAAGGATATTGTAAAATCTCCATTCCCACCGGTTCTCCCAACTACTCAAAATTTCTGCTACCGGTTCTCCAGAACTGGTCAGAACCTGCTGAATACCACCTCTGCACCCCAGGGAACCCAGAGTGGGATGGAGCCCATCAAATGGCTTATTTGGCTGTGTGTTGTTACTGGGGGTGAATGAGTTATTGTTGTTTATTGTTTTCTATTTTTTTCCTATACTGTGCTGTATTGCTTGTAAGCCGCCAAGAGTCACTGTGAGTGAGTAGGTGGCTATATAAATTGAATGAATGAATGAATGAATGAATAAATAAATAAATGCCTGTCCTGCTACATTCTGCACAAGATGCAGCTTCTGGATGCTCTTCAAGGGCAGCCCCATAGAAAGCACATTACAAGTAATCCATTCAGATGGTGACCAGAGCCTGAGTGAGTACTGAGTGACAGTAGAGCTACCTGGAATGGGGGCAAGTGGTCGAAAACACCCAAATTTGTCCAATGGATCTCCTAGTCACAAATGGCACCTGTTCATTGAGAAGGGAGTTCTGAATTAAGAAAGCCTCCAAAGTTGTGCCTGTTTGAGGCAGTGCTACCCCCTGCCAGCACCAAAGATAGTGTGTGTAGGAGCAGGTTGAGCCCGAGGGCAGAATTAAAGGGGTCATCAGTCTGGAGTCCTTGCATTCCCATAAGAGACCCAAGTCCAGCCCCTTGTGGATTCTATTGACCCTTATCTAGTGCCAATTTGACGGTTAGTAGATCAAATTCTTATGTATAAGTAGCATGTGATAAATTTTTAATGCTTTGAACTCAACTCCTGCTCTTGGTTACTTGCATCTTACATTATGTTCCTGGAACCTGAAGCTCCCCAATACACAAGTCTTGCTAGAATTGAGCTGAAACCTATTGTTCTCCATTCAAACCCCCAGAGCCTCCAGACATGCCCAAGACAGGATATCAACAGGATCTCTACTGAGATACCATCAGTGTATGGATGATACTAACTGTACATCGAAATACACAGCTTGGTATCATCAGTATAATGATGGTATCTTATTCTGTGGTGATGAATGACCTCAGAAGCATAACTTAAATGTTACACAGCAGCAGAGAAAGTACTGAATCCTGGAAAAAGTAGATCCAGGAAACTACAGAACTATCAGACTGATATCAATCTCTGGAAAAGATAATCAAGCAATGAATCCGTGAATACCTAGAGGCAAACAAAGGCATAACCAGAAACCAACATGAGTTTGTCAAAACCAAGATCATCCCAGACAAATCTTACTGTATTCTTTGACAAGGTGACAAAATTAGTAGGCCAGCAAAATGTTGTGGATATAATTTACTTCAACTTCAATAAGGCATTTGATAATGTAGACTACAACCTACTATTTGATAAGATAGAAAAATGTTGGTTAGACAGCATCACCACTAAAACTGGCTTACCAATCACACAACATGTGATCCTTAATGGAACTGCATCTATGGAGGGAAGTATGCATTGGGTACCCCGAGGCTCTGTCTTAGGCCCAGTACTCTTCAATATCCATGATTTAGACAAGGGGATAGAAGGAATGGATAGCTGGCAGGAATAGCCAACACTCCAGAAGATAGGCTTAAGATACAGAAAGATCTTGACAGACTTGAACGGTGGGCCCTATCTAACAAAATGAAATTCAGCGTTGATAAAAATAAGATTCTACATTTGGGCAAGAAAAAAACAAATGCACAGCTATAGAATAGGTGGCTCAAAAACAGTAACTGCAAGAGGGGTCTTGGAGTCCTAGTAGACAATCATTTAAATATGAGCCAATAGTGGGCTGCAGCTATCAAAACACAGCCCTAAGCTGCATTTACAGAGGGATAGAATTAAGATCACATGAAATGTTAATACCACTTGATAAGACCACAAATGGTTCAGTTGCATCCAGTTTTAGTCGCCACAATATAAAAAAGATGTTGAGACTCTGGAAAGAATACAGAGAAGAGCAACTAGAATGATTAGGGGGCTGGAGGCTAAAACATGAAGAACAGTTGCAGGAATTGGGTATGTTTAGTTTAATTAAAAGAAGGCTTAGAGTTAACATGATAGCAATGTTCTGCTATCTCAGGGGCTACCACAAAAAAAAAAAAAGGGAGTTAGCCTATTTTCCAAAGAGGCAGCACAAGAAGCAATGGATGGGAACTAATTAAGGAGAGAAGCAACCTAAAACAAAGGAGACATTTCCTGACAGAACAATTAATCAGTGGAACGACTTGCCTCCAGAAGTTGTGAGTGCTCCAACACTGGAGGTTTTTAAGAAGAGTTTGGACAACCATTTGTCTAAAATAGTAGAGGGTTCCCTGCTTGAGTAGAGGGTTGGACTAGAAGACCTCCAAGGTCCCTTCCAATGCTGTTGTTCTGTTGTTCTGTATGAACAGAACAACAATATGAAGAGATTCTCAAACTTCGCTCTACTACTGGAACTGCCCCTGAGGCAAGGAAGGGACCCATGCCTCAGCAAATTTTGTTAGGGTTCCCGCTCTACCATTGCAAGATTGATCAGATTTTTTTTTAAAAAAAAACAAACAAACCATGATCTCATGTTAGTCACCCAGGAT
>JAOYMU010000292.1:42506935-42516960 GCA_025802295.1 Psammodynastes pulverulentus | reverse complement strand
TTCTCTCATCTCTATCTCTCTCTTTCTTGCTCTCTCTCATCTCCCTCTTTCACTCTCATCTCTCTCATCTCTCTTTTTCTCTCTCATCTATCTCTCTCTTTCTCTCATCTCTCTGTATCTCTTTCTCTCATCTCTCTCTGTATCTCTTTCTTGCTCTCTCATCTCCCTCTTTCACTCTCATCTCTCTCTCTCATCTCTCTTTCTCTCTCATCTCTCTATCTCTTTCTCTCATCTCTCTGTATCTCTCTCTTGCTCTCTCATCTCCCTCTTTCACTCTCATCTCTCTCTCTCTCATCTCTCTGTTTCTCTCTCTCTCATCTCTCTTTTTCTCTCTCATCTCTCTATCTCTCTCTTTCTCTCACCTCTCTGTATCTCTCTCTCTTTCTTTCATCTCTCTCTCTCTGTATCTCTCTCTTTCTCTGTCTCTCTCTCTCTCTCTGCCAGAGCTCTAGTCACAGGACTGGCCCATTGGTCATCCTGGAGCAACTCCTCCACCTGGGTGCACTGCGGACCCCCAAAATTTTCTCAGGGACCACCAGTGGTCCCCGGACCACTGGTTAGAGACCTCTGATCTAGTCCAACCCCCTGCTTGAGCAGGAGAGTCTATTCCAAACATTAGCCTCTACCTAGAATCAAACTCACCGCCTCCTGATTACGAGGCAAGAGCTCCACCGATAAATTCCTTGATAGCGATAGTAAGATTCCAGGACTTATTAAAATCCCAAATTTAAGCAGATTTAAAACAGGAACTGCTCCTCTCCTGTCTTGATAGTAAGGCTTAAGACGAAGAGTCATTTCTCATGAGATGGATAGACACGCACAGAGTGTAAATTTGGTTAATTAAGAAATAAAATGCCCCATGACATTGCTAGCATGCGCAGAACGCCAATCCTTGTGTGTCCCACGCATGAACATTGGAGGACAGACAAGAGCCGTGCTTTCAGGAACTGAGAATGTGTTCAACGCCACGTTGTGACGTGCAAACCTCCCAGCCTGTATCGCCACCTCTTTTTATGCAAGAATGACTCACCCCCATTATGCTATCATGGGCAACAATCCTCATCGCATGCGGCTCGCTCAAAATGTGCGATTGACTCAACTCTTAAAGGAAAGCTGCGTGATAACGCAATCCAGAGATGATTTCTGATAACATACCAGAGGACTGCCGTGTTCACAAGACATGCTTATTACGGTTAATCGCTGAAACCAGTTTTGGGGCTGTGTGAGTTACATATTGTGTCATGGGATATTTTTAAAGTCAAATGTACGCAACCCGCTTGGGCTAAATTGGATTTTTTAAAATTTATCATTCAGAGCAGTGGTGGGATTCAAAATCTTTTACTACTGGTTCTGTGGGTGTGGCTTGGTGGGTGTGGCAGGGGGAGGAGACTGCAAAATCTCCATTCCCTCCCCATTCCTGGGGGAAGGATACTGTAAATCTCTATTCCCTCCCCACCCCACTGACCTGCTTTCCAGCTTTGTTCTCCTGTGCAGGGCAACCAAAGAAGACTCAGCCGATCAGCTGGGACTCGGGAGGCAGAGAATAGATGGGGGCAGGGCCAGTCAGAAACAATATTTGCCGGTTCTCCCAACTACTCAAAATTTCTGCTACCGGTTCTCCAGAACTGGTCAGAACCTGCTGAATACCACCTCTGATCTGTACTATAAAGAAACAAACATAATTTGGCAATAGAACTGCTGGATTTTGCCTTGTTCTATGTAGTAAGTGTTCTTCGTAACATTGACTGCAACATAGAAAATTCTTTTTATTGCTGGAGAATTTCAATAGGGTTTTAAATTTACCCAAAGACCCAGGAAATAGGTGCTAACCAGAACTGTAGCTTAGAATTAGAGACAGGGTAAGCAAGGGGGTTTAGTGAGCATTTCATAAGACTTTTTTAAAAAAATAAAATTACTGCTTACTTAAATATTCTTTCATAATTATGTATAAGATATCACAGGTTTTGAGAAATCCAAAATGTTTTCCCAACTCTCCCTGATATTTTTCTTAACATGTATTCATAGATATTTTAAAGCTCTATCAGAGGTAATATTCTGAGATCATCGTTAGCCTGATTTGACTAAACAATGATGTTGTATAGCAGCTTCAGGGTGAAGGTAGAAAATACTATCTTTGACTGCTTGTTAGAAAAGAGTTAATAAATTCCCAACCTTTGTTCAGGGCTAATTTGAAAAGGTCTTTCTATGCCTATTTTGACATTTCCGACATCTTATATGAATACTGTTGTCAAACCTCTTATGTCCAACCCAAGACTACTTTCTGGTGAGTCAAAATAATTTTGAACAGATGTTACTACATAATTTTTATGTATAAATAATTATTACGTTAGAATCAAACATGAAAAGCTGCCATTTTTTTCTTTTATTCAGGTTTGTGTGTTCAGATAAACCTGTTTAGATTGTGCCCAGTGTCATCAAATTATCATCTGTTTGCATCATTATTTTAATTGACCTCTCAATCAAAGGAATATACTATATACAACATGCTTGCACAGCTCCCTCTAGCTTTTGATTGTTTATTTTTCTGAATTTCAAAATTTGTTTCCCCTGATTCAAGACTTAGCTAAAATAAATCTCAATCACCCTTGCCTCTATAAATTCACTTAAGATGAAAGACTAAGAATTTTTATCAGCATGTTTAACTGTGTTATAAAAACAAAGAACAATGAGAAACTAAGTCTCACATGAAGGTATATTTTGTGGTAATCAAAGGAATGAGGACATTTCAAAACTTCATTTTTTAATTTTTTAAAAATATCTACAATATGGATTTTTGGGAATGATTTAAATATTGTACAATCTGGATTTTGTTTCCAGTGGGGCAGATGCATGGTTCTGGAAGAATAAACAAGCATTCCATTACAGTTACTGCTGCCTTCAGTGTGTCTCAAGCAATGTAGGAAGACATCTATTTGCACAAGAGTTTAAGTCCTGACTGTTAGGGAAATGGAAATAGATTCTATTAATTATATGCAGTTTACTGGTGGACAAATACCATTGGGTTTCACCCTCTATTTCCTCTGAGAGGAAAAATGTAGAGAATAGATTTACTAAACAGATTGGTAAACAGAGAGAGTTTGTATTTTTTGACCAAAGTTATTCAATAAAATTAAAGAGAAATTGTCACTTGAGATTGGTTAAATTGGACTTTAACGTGTACATATTTGGAAATATTAGAGGAATTAAAATTCAGTAGGACATAATCTATTGCTGCTGTATATTTATTAGCATAAATTAATGGGAATTAAATTTTAGAAACACCTTTCTGTTTTGAAGTACAGTGACATTTTATTTCACTATCTGTGACAGAATTACTGCCCAATAAATTATTTTTCAAATGAATGCTAGTTATAGATTAAAATCTTTGGAACTGACCAGGTTAGTCAATTATATCCTTTGACCATATTCCTACTTAGAATTCTTTGAGGTTTAATATGAGGTTTAATATGATGCATCCATTATGGCAAAGTGTTGTGTGAAAAATAGGCCTCAAACTGTGGTTTAAAAACTTCTGGATTAATATAGGCAGATAAATGTGGCATACTCAGATATCCTTTGAATGGCCTCCTCAGAGTTCAATCAGTCCTGGCCATATTAGGATATTTCTGACCAGTGGAATTCAAAAATTTTTACTACAGGTTCTGTGGCTATGGCTATGTGGTCATATGACTGGGTGGGTGTGGTTATGTGGTCATGTGACTGGGGGGGTGTCAAAAGACAGAAACTCACTTTCTGGAACAGGGAGTTGGATTAGATGTCCTCCACGTAACTTCCAGCCCTGGATTGCTGTGCTGTAAGACTTGTGGACTTCAACTCCCAGAATTCCACCTCCAGTCATGTTAGCTCAGGAGTTCTAGGAGTTGAAATCCACAAGTCTTAAACTTGGCAAGTTTGAAGACTCTTGGTCTAGTGACAAGGTTTGTGGTCATTCTTTCCTCCCTCTCCGTTTTCCCTCCCTCTCTCCCTCCCTCTCTCTCTTTTCTTTTTCTTTTGTCTTTTCTTCTTTCTCTTTCTTTTTTTCTTTTGCAGTACACACACCCCTGCACTCTGTTTTTTTGCCTCCTGGGCCTCAGGGAGGCCTCCTGGGTGAAGCAGTACAACAGCGAGGTGGGGGGGTCAGGTGTGCTGTGTGATTTAGATTAGAAAGCAAGAAATCCGATAATTTCCTGATTTCTAGCTAATCTAAATCCCGGGGCACAGCTGATGGGGGGGAAACAGCTGATCATCAGAAAAAGAAAATACCGGTTCTGTAGAACCGGTAGCATTTTTAACTACTGGTTCTGCTGAACCGGTACCATGGTATTTTTGCTACCAGTTCACCCAAACTGGGCCGAACCGGTAGAATATCACTACTGTTTCTGACCTGTCAGCTCTATTATCGTAACAGATTTGGGACATTAGAAAAAAAGGGAGGGGTTGCAGCCTGTATAACCTTCATTAGTATTTTTTATCCTGCAAAACAAACATTGTAATTGTATTTCCAACGTGTTTCTTTGAGTTAGTGGAATCACTAGATTCATGCCCATAATTATTATTGAGATCGCAAACTATAGAATTAAAAACACAATTGTAATGTAATGCAGTTACATAACCATACATGAATAAACTTTTCTGACATTAAAAGATTCCAATTCTGAATATGGGGATACTTTTTATAACCAGTTTTTTTGTACACTTAAACCTCAAGGCCACCATATTTTATATGACTGCTTTTCCTGATCAAAACTCAGATCTTCTTTTGTGAGCTGCTTTCAGCAAATGAATATTGAAGTCTTTCCAAAGCTCGAAAAAGGAGGTTTCTGTATTCATGTAGTCCTGAACTTATGACCACGATTGGAACCAGAATTCCATTGTTAAACAAGGCGGGTTTATGTGAGTTGTGCCTGATTTTATGACCCTTTTTGCCCCAGTTAACGAATCACTGTAGTTGTTAAGTGAATCATGTAGTTATTAAGTGAATCCAACTTTCCCAACTGATTTTGTTTTTGTTTGAAGCTGGCTGGGAAGGTTGCAAGCAGCAACTCCCTGATCCCAGGATGTGCGACTATAGTAAATACATGCTGGTTGCCAATCACCTGTATTTTCATCCCATGATCATGGAGATGCTGCAACAAGTGTGAGTGTCAGGATTGTGTGTAAGTCACTTTTATTCAGTCCTGTTGTGTTGTGGTCTGCTGGCAGAGCTGGGGGCAGAGTCAGCTGGCAAGGAGGCTGGGGAGTCCAGGAGTCTGGGGAAGGCTCGGACAAGGGCTCTCTGTCCGATGCAAAGATGGGGCCATGGCCATCTGGGAGTTACGTGCTGACTCCAGAGCGTCCAGAATCTGACAGCAGCGAGGCAGAGGAACAGGGAGAGCCTGTTCCCAGTGCGTGCATGTGCAGAGCTGCCAGAAGGCAAGAACAGTTAAGACAAAGGCTTGGAGATGATTGGCCCCTCCCATAAGACATAAAAGGAAAAGCAAAGGGACATTAGCTTTTGCAGAAAGCAACTTTGTTCATTCTAGTCAGGTTAATCTCTGAAACTCCATGGTGACTTCGTGCTCTGTTTGGCCTTGCACATCTAATTGGCAATTAGGTCGTTTGCAGCCTTTCTGGGAAGATAAAGGTGGGTGTTTTTCAGTCTTTTCCTGAAAGACTGTGGCAGACTTCTATTGGACTATTCCAAACTGTTTGGGACTCATTACGGGCTATGAATGAACTTAATTCACAGCCGTTGAAATAAAAAAAGGATTTTTTGTGATTATTTGTGTGTTTGTTACTGTCTCGGGAAGCCTTGGTCAGAGCATGTTGTGACTTTGAACAGTCACTAAACAAATGGTTGTGTAAATCAAGGACTACCTGTATTCCAAAAGGGTGTTTTGAAGATCCTGGAGTACCTTGGTGTTCATATCAATGATGACCATCAAGCTGATGAAATGGCAGAGTTTTTTTGTTTTTTTTACTCTTGTTCATCTTTCCATGCTGTGTGCAATCTGCAACCTGCCACCTACATTTAGCTGGTGCTTCAGAATTGTTAGATTGCAGATTTACCTTCCAAAAACCAAATTTTATTGGCAGAAAGACTAAAAGATTATGGATTTATGAGGGAAGAAATAACTTCTTATCTGCTAGGCCCTGATTCAGCCAAACACTTCCTTGTGTTTATCTTTAATTGGGTATTCTTGGTTAACAATGAGTTCAACCAATTACACTGTAAGAGTATTAGAATGTGCAAATTGCACTTCTAATCTTTCTGGATTATATTGCATGACAATCTGGGTTGCTTTAGATGTCACACCATGCCCTCTAGACACAAAATACTATTTTTCTTCCTTAGTTAAAATAAAAAAGTAATTTAAACAAACCAAGAGTAATACTTTGAGTTGACTTTTTAAATAAAATATTTAAACTTAGTCTAATTGATTAGATATTTTAGTTGCTTTAATTTATGACTGTTGAAGATTTTAATATTTAGAATATGCAGTAGTTTAGTCAAAAGGAAAAAGAGACAACTGCCTTATTGAATGGTGCAATATTGGTTTTTACTCAAAAAAGGGCTAACTTTTTGAAATAAAATTTAAGCTACTGTGAAGAATATTAATTCATTGTTTATTAGAAAGTCTATATAGACTAGAACGTTTATTATTTTAAATCAGTGTAATAAGCTTTCCGAAATATAGTCTTTCCTAAAAGATGTGACTAACTTTTGAATATAAATGCAATTTGCAAACCTTTTTTTAAGACAGAGTTTTACTTTTAAATTTTAATTAATTTCCAGCAAATTTTTCTTGCATTCGCATATGACACAAAAGGAAATTTGCTTAGAAACTCTATTATTGTTAAAATAGGCAGATATTCTTATACTATTTGTTAAAAATTGCTTTTGGTCCAATTCTGCTGTTTAAGCAATGTGAAATTAGCTTAAACTTTCCTTTATTTTTTTCTAAATGTACATCATAAAATGAATTTTATACCTACAAAATTATTGTTAGAGTTTAATCAGCACAGTGAATTAATCTCAATTGGGGAATTTATTTCTGAATTTTTCTCCATTTTTCAGAAGAAAGAAACAACAAAACAGTCTTTGTCTACAAAACCCATACATTAACTAAAAATGATAGGACTTTAAGATTTTTAATTATTTTTTAACCATGATTATTCTCTGGAAATCAAATACCCTTCATGATGGAACAACTTCCATCATCTCCAAACAGTTTGGTCAACATTAGTTGCTTGTACGTATGATAGATACTTCTTTAAGTTATCAAATAACTTATTTGGCTTCAATTTTGGATTCCCATTGTAAACTATGATTATGCTGCTTCTTTGTAGCCCTTAAGCACTTTCAGTGTATATATTCATAAACTTTGACTGAGCTGTGAAATTAAAATGTTCTGTGGTGTGATGAAGATGGCAGAACTTTAAGTAGGCTGCTAGTCTGGCAGTGATGAAACACAAGAGTTAGTATTCCTGCAAGAGATTTTAAAAATCCTGTGAACTACTAGCAAAGCATAACTACACACTGCACAGTGTTAATTTGCAGATGATAGTAAAAAGTGGCAAACTATTTCCCTGCCCTCTTTTATGTCTTCTATTAAAAGTATTTATGTTATTTTATGTTATAGTTTAGTATATTATTATAATCTAAAATGTATTGAGTCATCACATTTCTTTCTTCTATTCACTACCCTTTAAGCCAAACATTATTCCATGATTTAATTAGGTTTGTAGTTTATCTGTACAAATACAATAAATTGATAATTATAATGAAGGACAATATCAAAATGTTATTTCTTGAAATGGTTTCTCTGAGACATTTGTATCAGTTTATAAGAGAATGTGTCATCAGATCAAGTTAGTTTCCATATTAGACCAGTCAATCTTGTGGAACTTAGTAGACATGGATGATCATGTCATTAGCAGTTTCCATGGAATTTAGAAAGGGAAGAATGTATTTTTATCTAATCAGCAACATTTTTTTTACTAAAACCATTACTAATAGGTCATCTTTGTTAATGTTTAATGTGTATCTGTCTGTAACTAGCATGAACAAGAATTATTATTAGATCTTATTACATGCATCCAACAAATCATGATATTTTGCATTAAGTTTCAGTAACTATGTGTTTTTCCAGGCCAAAGATCAGTTGGCATGATGGGGTGTTATTCTAATAAAAGAGGTAGTGTGAAAACAAATATGTCAGCAGGTCAAACTAAAAATTAAATTCTCCATAATTTTAATTTATAGTGAAATTTAGTTTTATTTAATATAGATCAAATGAATAAATTGTTTAAATAAAGTTGACCTGATAACTTCTTATGTATTTAATAATTTCCCCTGTCTATGTAGCATACTTTTAGAGGACTTCTCGAAGCTACATCCCATTTCATAAATGTTTGTTTGTGAAGCCAGGAAGGACTATTGGATCATACTGGCTTCATTTCACTTCATTCTTGACTAGTTAGTAGTCCTTATTATATACAAAATGGGAAACTTTCGGTGGGTGATTATTATTCTTTGCTAGTGTTAAAACTTACCTCACAGGGTTATTGCTGTGGGAAAGGTAAGGAGGAGGAAGGAATATTAGGTATATTTGTTGCCTTGAGTTATTTATAAAAATAATTCACATCCAGAACACCTGACCTAAGTTCAGTTGCTTTTTTGTTTTTGAAAGACATGGCAGATTCATAGACATGGACCAAGGTTGGACCAAGGTTGAACCAGAGGTATCTGCAAAGTGATCAAAGGATTACAGATGATGAAAGCTTTATGGCACTGTTGAAATTTAAGCTTGCACTTACATTTTGACCTTCAGTGCACATTTGAAAAAGGCAGATTTTTTTGTTGCAAGCGTGCAATGCTGCTTTTGTCCATATGTTGAAAATTTTGGATTCTGCAGATACATATGGTTGAGCCTCTGACAAGATCAATGGACCATATAGATGGTGTTGAGTAGAATAGAAAAAATAATTCTATATATGGAAGACTAATTCTATTCATGTATCTTGTTTATGTTTCCTGCATGGCTTTCTTTACTTATTTGGCAAACGTTTTGATAACTTTATGAAGTCAGAACAATTTTTGACCTACTGTTGAAAAAAGTACACTCTAATGTAGAGTTTTTTTGTCAAAATCAGATCTATCCGATATTTGTGATAATTCCTACCGAAACTGCTGTTTAATTAAGACAGTGTTAATGAATATTACAGAGTTAGCCAGGGCATGTACAGGGAAGTCAAAAAATGGCTAAAGTGCAAAATGCTCCCCCTTTTTCATGCCACACAGGTGACACACATGAAAAGGGTGGAGCATCACAGAGTCATGACTAAAAGACTTAGCAAAAATCCTACATAAATTGGTTTGAGGATTTTATGTTAATTATTACATTCTGAAAACAGAAGCACTCGGTTATTTCAACGTGTTAGACTAAGTGGTTAAGTGTAGCCGATATGATTCAGTTACTGTTTCTGCAGATACTTCAAAATGCAGTTCTACATATATGTATTACATAGTAAGTGTTGGATTTTGTGAATGAATGTATCTGCAACTGCACATCATATAGTTTCATTTTTAATATGCTTGTTTTGCACCAGCTCTGTATTTTTCTAAAAATCTATTTAAGGAGATACTTGCCCAAAGTTAGCTTCCATGTAGAAAAGGCCTAGGTGGGGCATTTTGTTTTGAGATAAGATAACTAAGGATAATTAAATACATACTAGTCTAGGTGCAATTTGCTTTAAGTCCCACTGTTTATGATAGGAGAGTAACACAACTTTTCCAGTGCTATTTATCATTGTTATTTCACCACAGCTAGCATACTAGGCCATTCTATATTTTATCCATTCTTCCCACCAACTCTAATAGAATGCATTTAAATTTGGAAATTTCTAGGCAAGTATTGGACTATTTTTTTGTGGATGTACTTGAGACTCTGGATGGGGAGATATACAGCCATTTGCATCACCCCTGGTGTTCCCTAGACCAGGGGTCTCCAACCGTGGCAACTTGAAGACTTGTGGATTTCAAT
>JAOYMU010000292.1:42468951-42480768 GCA_025802295.1 Psammodynastes pulverulentus | reverse complement strand
CCTTGAGCCTGGAGAGATTCGATCTGCCAAATTACAGGCAGCTGGCTTGTTAGCAGAAGTCTTGCAATTACAATTACCGCATCCTATCCTATCTTCTGCGCCACCAAGGCACCATGGAAATACAGCAATGGTCATAAGTGTGAAAAACGGTCCTAAGTCACTTTTCTCAGGGTTGTTGTAACTGTGAGCAGTCACTAAACGAACTGTTGTAAGTCGAGGACTACCTGTATTTTATTTCCAGCTAATCTAACTGTCCACAATTGTCATTGTAAAATTAAGTTTTAAAAGCGGGGGAGCCATAATTTTAAGAATACCTTGAGGAAATTTTACATCCCAGTATTGCATTCCTTTTTTCCTTTTGATACAAATCTGATTGTACTTTTTTCTTCACACAGAAAATAAGAAAAGCTTAACTGAAAACAAACCAGAGTTAAAATCAGAAAAAAGGAGAAACAAGGAAGAAGAATCCAGTAATAAATGTGCAACTTCTCTTATTCTTTTTGAAGAGGTAACATTAAGTGCAAATCCTATTCGCTTTGGTACTCTCCAGAATGAAGGAAAAAGGACAAAGTCTGTCTCAATTTTTAAAAATTAATTAATTGCTAAATATATGGCCTCCCAACTCTCACATAGTGACTTTGGGTGGCCTACATGTTTAATTATTAATATAATGATTAATATAATTTTTATATTTATTAGTTCAGAATGCAGATTCCACTCAATTTTTGTTACTTCCAATAAATAGAATCCTAGTGATTCTAAATGATATGCTGCTTTTTAATTGAAAATACTAATTTTGTTTATTCCCAAATTACAGTAGGTACTTTTCTACTTTTCAAATCAACCCAGCTTCATAAAATCTTGCATAAAACTAAGATAATACAAGTAGTCCTTGAGTTACAACTACAACTTAGCACAAAATTTATGTTGCTAAGTGAGACATTTGTTAAGTGAATTTTGGCCCAGTTTATTATCTTTCTTGCCATAGTTGCTAAGTGAACCACTGCAATTATTAAGCTAGTTAACATGGTTGTTAATTGAATCTGGCTTCCTTACTGACATTTGTCTTAAGGTTACAAAAGATAGTCACGTGACCCCGGGACACTGCAACCGTCATAAATAGGAGTCAGTTGCCAAGCATCTGGATTTTGGTCACATGACCATGGGGATGCTACAATGGTCATAAGGGTGAAAAATGGTCATAAGTCACTGAGCCACGGTGGTGCAGTAGTTAGAATGCAATACTGCAGGCTGCATCGGCATCCTACAATTTGGCAGTTCAAAACTCACCAGACTCAAGGTTGACTCAGCCTTCCATCCTTCCGAGGGGGGTAAAATGAGGATCCAGATTGTGGGGGCAATATGCTGATCCTGTAAACCGCTTAGGACTGTAAAAAGGACTATAAAGCGGTATGTAAGTCTGTGCTATTGCTATATATTGCTATTTTATTTGAGGAAACTTAGTTCCGCATGATGCCAAGGATGACTTATCACCCAATGATCAACTACTTTTGTAATAAAATGTGATTGGTAGGCAAAACATTCAGAAAATGAAAGAATCAGATTTACAGCGATCAAAGGCATACATTTTACGGTAGTGACTCAACATAACTTTGTCCTTTTTGAAGGTTACTAGAGTAAGAAAATATTTATTTTGTTTGCTTTTTCATATCGCAGAATTTAGCTTGCTCTGATACAAAATTTAATAGCTTCAGTTTATCAGGCATTTCTAGAAAACTATCATGATTATGGCTAAAGTAGAGGGCTGTTATTGTCATTCCATAAATATTACCAGGGAAACATCTAACAAAAATGGTAAAGATATAAAAATGTTAAACTTTTAAGCCATGGTTAGCAATTCAATAAACCAGATTAAAGATCGCCTTCCATACATACTTAACAGTTCCACAAAAAGGATTCTCTCAAGAGACCTTTCTGCATATTTAACAATTTGACAGGGCTGTCCAGTTCTTTCTACTGGATAGTTTGTTTGACTTTAGAACTTGAGAACCAGACCTGGAGTGAATCCCAAAAGTCTGACAGTCAGTGAAGGTCTCTACCAGATTAAAATCACCACAGATGATCACCACTGCAGCAATTATGACTGTTTTATATTCAATAATTAAAGCTTCAGGTTCCTATTTATGCTGAGCAGCTTGCAAATAGTTTAAGGCAAATGAGGACTGGAAAATAGTTGCCAAACCAGTCTTCCTGACATAGGAAGAGTACATGAACTATGACATTTATGTAGGGGTTTCTTCCTCCCCAATATTCTTAGATGCTTTTATTAAATGTTTTGGAAGAACAGATGACTCCATTTCACAATAGGAAAGTTCATCTCCTTTTTCCCCCAACTTTGTAAGCCTCTAACAACTATAACAGCAAATTCTAGGACTCGGCTTCAAAAACCCTTATAGCAGTTAAATATTACGACAAGGTTTTTTTTTTGGACTAAAATCCTCATTTGGTGCATAAAATTCAGTAGATGGTACTATAACCTCTGAAAGCATATATCATGATAAAAATTGTTGATGCAACCAAACTTTCAGAAAAAGACAGGAATAATCTACTCCATCTCCTTGTGCTGTACTAGATCCATTACAGAATTTAGAGTTGGCTATTCAACCTGTTTGAAAACTTGCTCTAAGCGTCCAAGTAATTGGATCTGGTAGAAGAGACCAAGTCCACTTCCTTCTTTATGTAACAACACTTTAGATAGCTGAAGATTATTCTGTCTTGTTGCAGTATTCTATTTTGCAAGTTAAACATATCCAGGTTCCTTGTAAGATTATAATTCTAAGCCACTCAACATTTGGTAGCTCTCCGAAGAATTTGCCTATCTCTTCAGAATGTGGTGTCCAGAACTGGACACAGTATTCCAAATGGACCTGACCAAGGCAGAATGGGACAAGAGCAGAATCCGAATGCCATGCTGTTACTCACACAAAAATAGCATTTCCTGTTTTTAGCAGCCATACCTGATTTCTGTTCAATTTGTAATCTCCTAGAACACTTTATTTCTGTCCCTACCTATGGACTTTAATGTTAGACATGAGAAAATTATGCTGCTAGAAATTTGTTTTTAAATGTTTCTTTAAAATGCTGATTTCTTCAGGTACTATTATTGAATTAGGAGTGTGTAGGTGCTCCTGAAAAAAACATTTATTTTTCTGAGTTTATACATGAGTACGTTGTATTTTGCTGAATCCAGGTCACCATGTCAAATATCTCATAATTACATATATCATTCAATATAGAGATTAATTTTAGTACAATTATTGCAATATTCAGAATTAACATTTTTTTCCTATTACAGATTGTTGAAAACCAGAAGGAAATTAGTTTTCTGCATAGCCATGTTTATAGCTTGTCATGTGATCTCAACAACTTGAAATCTGAAGTCAATATGGCCTCTATTCCTCAGAAGGAAAAGTGATCTCCAATATATTAACAACAAACTGTAGTTCAACGAACTAACAAGTTGAAAAGTAGTTAATTTTTTCCATATATAAATATCATTCTTTGAAAAGTTTCTTTAAATCAGGAAGTTGTATTTTATACACAGTACTATTTTTTAAAAATGTCTTAGACAAATATATGAAGATAAACTAGTTTTGCTTTAGAAAATATTTTAAGTATTCATATATTCTCACGACATTAAATATTAAAAGAAATTGTCACAAATTAGTACCAGTGAAAAAATAGGGCTAGCATGGTATTCTTTTCGACATGATTATGTTCAGCATACAACAAATCTGTGCAATGTTTTCATGAACAACCATCTCAAAGAGAAAATAAATTACCTTTTTAAAGTCAGAAGTCTTTCGGTATTCTGCTTCCTATGAAAGGATCAGATTCATCAACTCTTCACAATATCTCTAATGGTTGGTTAGTGCCCCCTGAATCACCCTATTTAGCAGACATTGAGTCCAAATTAACCCATCTATAAAGAGGGGAAATCTAAGCCTCTTGTACATGGACAGCAGTATGAAGAGAAGAACTTAGTGCCACATTGCTGTTGTGTATGTTCTACAGAATTCTCTCTACGGCACCAATTCAGTAGAGAATCTATTACATAGTATAGCCATGCAAATAATTCGAAAGGGCACTTTCAAAAGCAGGAATACATCATGCTAAAGATCCTGTTTGACTGCTTCAAAGATTTTCTCCCATCTGTTTTTCTTCACAGGTGGTTTCAGCTGATCTTTTGTGCACACAATTGCATGAACTGTCAAGCTGAGAAAGGGTTTATATTAAATCATTGGGTTTTACATTTCTGTCCATTTGGCAAGTTACTATGATTGAATCTTTCCCAATTAATTGCCTAGCCGTACTCCTTTTAGCAGTTCTACTTGATCTATCTGCTAATGAACAAAACATACATGATTATAAATATGTCAAAATCTAAACAACAGTGCAGAAATTAAGACTGCTGTTTGGGATGCATATTAAGAGTTCCCAGGTTATTCTGGGAAACAACACCATTTGAAAGAAAAGATAGTGACCCATGATTCAGAATGTTCAATTTAACAATATTTAGCAGCATGCATATCCAGTTAGACAGTGTTGGTGGATTTTATCGTATACTTCTGCATAAATCGAAGCATACCTTCCATTATTGGGTGGTAAAACAATACACATTTATAAAAAGTATTTAATATATTTTAAAATGTTATAAAGCCCTGCGGACATATATATATATAAAGGGAGCTAGGTTGTTCCCTCCCATATTTGGGTAACCAATGAATCTCCACAAAAAAAAGAATATGCATATGCATATGCATATGCATATGCGTATATATATATATATTGAGATTCAAAGGGACTTATATAAACTAATTTGATTGAAAAAATAAGTAGGTAAGCAAATTTGTGATTTTAAGACTAGTAGCCAGTCTAAGCATAGCAAATATATTACCATAATGCCATTCTTATAAAGCTATAAACAAAATCCAGAGCTAAACTAAGGCACATACCACTTAGGAGAGGGAGACTAAAGAGATCCCATCTACATTATTTCTTGCAGTTTCTTAAATTGTATTCAGTAGCTTAAAATATATAAATAAATTTTAAACTATGGACTTTATTCTTTTTATTATGCTTCACATATTTACACGTAAATTTTTAAATTACTATATTTTGCTTTAGTTATGTACATTTTCATACCGTAACAGTGTATTTAGGAAATAAAGCTTGCTGAAGTAAACATGTTTCTTGCCTGAAGCTGTTTTGGAAAATTGCTTAATAGTAGCATAGCTAACCGTCCAAATCCAGCTTCAACGAAGGTACTAAGATGGATTGGCTTTTAATAGTGATGCAGAATGTAACCCAGAAATCTAAGCCAATGTGAGGATTGATGTGGAAATTAGGATTCAACAATAACTGATTCTTAATCTCTGGTTTATAAAGAACTTTTTCCAAAATATAAATTACCAACATTTTTCTTCCAATTAGTCATAACCAATAAAAAGATCAGCATAGAGACAAGTATCATGGGCTATCCGTTGTTTAAATTCAACAGTTTGCCTTGATAAAATAATTTTGATAATGCTTATATTTTTTTAAAGGAATAGCTAAAATGCCACATTTAAGATGTAATTTTTTTTAAAAAAAAGGCTGACTAGAGAGGCAAAATGCACAATAATTTATCCAAAGCCAACAAAAAATCCTGAATAGGTCTACAGATTTTTTTAAAAAATGATAACCCGAACAAATCACAACAATTCTGTAGTGTACCAAGTGTATATTTCAATTTACTGTATTTAATCTAACAACAGATTTGGTCATAATTTACCAGATATACACAAATGATTTAAGTAGCAAAAGGAGATTCGGTTTCAAGAGAGTAAGTAAAATACATTAAGAATGTAAAGCCAGGTCCAGTTTAAGCATTAAGTGAATAGTATGTTATAATAAAGCAGATTTAGGTGATTTTCGGACAAGATAGGTAGATCAATTGTAAACTATTTTATGGGGAATAAATGGGATGGAAGAAATCTTTATACTATAACTTACATATTCACAGAGCAGAACATTTACTTAACGTTTAAAATACTTCCCATTCATATTATGTTTCCCCACTATTTTCTACTTTGGACCCCAACAGAATTACACATTACTCATTTCAGCCTAGAAGAGAATAAGATGTTTCAGTTCTTAAAAACAAAACCCAAGAACTACTTATCTGTCAGGTTTACAGTGATGTGGAATCTACCAATGATGTATTTGGATAAAAAAGATTATACAATTTAATACCCATATGATTCAGTCTCTGTTTCATCCAGCAGAAACAGTGTCTAACATTAATCCATTGTTGTATTGAAATAAGGGATAATAAAGCTGTCTCTTTAAATATATTTTATATATATTTTATATATATATATATATATAAACTTTGAACAGATGGAGCACCATTAAGATTCTATCTGTCAAAGCAATTAAGTTTACCACACAACTACCATAATTTAGTTCGCAGATATAAAATAGGAAAATATACTCATTTTAAAGTTAATAAACTCAAATATGGTGACCCTCAACTTATAATACAGTACTATCACACTGGCCTAGCTATGTATTATGATAAATGCTGTGCATATTTATTCACTGTGACATAGTAATATATTGAATGCAGTGTCTAAACTTCAGGTAGCTCACGTGCATTCAGGCTAGATGAAGCTGAGAATTCTAAGCATTAAAAAGGTGCAATACCCTCCCTTCCCTCAGAAAAAAAGGCCTGAAATCATTGGTACAATATAACAAGTTTAGAAAAGATTTATGGCTACAAAAATTCAAGTTTCAACATCTCATCCAAAAACAGAAGCAAAGAGCATTGGGGATAAATAGCTCCAGCAATTATACTAACAATTTTCTTTTTTAAAAAAGAAGTTCCAGCAAATTAAGCTGCCAAGTTAAACGTAGTTTGTTTGGTATATAAAAGAACCCCCCAAATAGGAGAGAAGCAAAGATTCAGTTTGTGTTTACTTTAATGAAAAGCAAAGGGGCACAAAAAAATAGACAGCCTTATGTCTAATTTTTCACATAACAAAAACTAGACAAAAGCAGACAAATTGGGCTGGACTATTAAAATCAAAAATATCAATTACACTCCTTCTCAGATTCTAGGACTCTAAGCTTTGTGATGGATTGAGGTATACAGTAGTGAATAAAAGTAATAGCCAATAGAATAGTGCTAACAAAAACATAAATTAAAATATGGGCAGCCACGCCAAAAAGTGTCTAACATAAAGTTCTTTAAGTGACAAGGAGAACATTTCTTTCATTCCAATCACAATCTTCCTTGCAGTTTTAAATCATTATTAACATTTGGTGAAAGAGCTGTAGCGTTTTGCAAACTCAAAAGTACTGAAACCTACTAACTCAGGAAATTAAATATCAGTGATTAGGTTTCCAGGACTTGTCAGCTACCATATCCTGACAAAATTAAGTGACACAGATTCATGTCATCCAGAAGCTGGATATTTAAACTATTGGGGGAAGGGCAATGGCAAGAGAAGTGAGGTAAAGCCTCCTTTTAGGAAACGCGAGCCACTATGCCAGACTAGCCACTTTTGTTCAAAAACTATGATTGGAATCAAGGGAGCCATCTCCAAAAATTGCAATTTATTTCATCCATGTTAAGAAACACATGAATGATTAACACAGGCATAGTTAAGTAGTATGCCAGATTAGGACCCAAATAGTAATATCCTATAAATAATAAAAATACATTTTTACTTTGATAATTGACTGTAGGTGTGAGGACTCTATATAATTCAACCAAATGACTGTATGCTGTACAGCCCTGTGCAAATATCTTTAAAAAAATTAATAATCCTTTTTTTGCTATAAGGCTTTAACCCTATAATTTTCACAGCAACATAACTTTCATCCAGCCTGTACCATATTTTTTCCAAGCCTTCAGTCCAAAAATTCAACATGGTCAGTCTGTATGACGTCAAAATAAAGCATCTATAAGATCAAATCCCCTCAGTCTTCTAAAGGCACACAGACTTCCCCAGATTCATCCCATCGAGTCTGGTCATTCTGTTCTTCTATATCATCAGGTAGCTCTTCATCAGCTTCCCCTACTTCATTTTCTTCAAACTCTTCATCTCTAGGAAAATCGGTGTCCTGTACCTGGTCTACTCCCTCTTGCGCTCCTGGCTGAGATTTGTCTGCACAGTCAACGCAAACACCGTAACGCCGAGATCCATGTCTTATTCCAACGCTGGCTGCTAGCATAAAAATCTTCTTGCACACCATACATTTGTATTTCTTATCCTTTTTGTGGACCTGCATAAAGGATAGAATTATTACATCAACAGATTTAGTATAGATTTATTTAAAATGATTTAGGCTTTGTAATTAATCCAAACTAAGATTTTAATATACCTGAAAGCCACAAATGGAACAATATCAAAATTTTGCACTTCACGAGCAATGAAAAAATACAAGCTTGTTACTTTGTTATATTTTTCAGCTCTTATTTCTGCCCCAGTTCCTTAGTAAGTTGAATTATAAATTATTGTATGAAGCAATTTAAAACCTAATAACAGAATTAAATATGTTTCAACAATATTACTTCCTAAAGCAGACATTCAGCCAGCCTTTAACAAGGAGCACTAATCTTAAATTTCCTTCAGCTCTTGGGATTAAAAGGAAATAAACCGACACCAACTTTCTTGGCTTTTTAATTACCAAGTACACATTGTAAGGTGCAACAATCCCACACTGTATTCTCGTTACTGAATCAGATCATGAGAGAATAGCTGAGATGCAGGTTTGTATTTATGTCTACTGAAACAAAAGCAGAGCAAGACTACATATTCATCTAAATCCGATTACTGGTTCAACCAGAGCAAAAGCAGACCTCTATTCATACATTTAGTTTATTTACAATAGTAGATAATGAACCAGAGAAGTATTTCTATTTTTGCAGTATTTTTCAGTATTTAAAAAAAAAACTCGGGCACATTTTTATTATCCAATTTATTAATTTTGAACGTTTAAATGTATTTTATAGGATCCAATCTGGGTCAGTTACCAGGACCAGAGGTTTAGTCTTCCGAGCTTTTGGACTCGTGCTAGAGCCCAACCTCAAGGAACTTCTCACCACTATTCAATTATAGATGTTTGTTTGTTTGTCCAATAGGACAATATAATTCCAAATATTGCCACAAAGAATGCTGTAGCTCGAAGCAAGCTACTTATTTAAACACTTTAATTGTAAACTGCACAAATGTGACATCAGTTAGCAGCTTAATTCTACCGGTATATGAAACATGATATACCAGAGTAATTCAATACAACAAATATTAAGTTTTATTGTAGCACATTGTAGATGTTACATACCAAGGAATGTCTTTTTACATGTTCTCTACGAGTAAACAGCTTTCCACAAATATCACAGCTGAAAGACCTCACTCCTGTATGAATGAGTAAATGTCTCTTTAGTGTTCTTCTATATTTGGCTACATAGTTACAGTGTGGACACTTCAATTTATTCATGATTAGAGAAGAATCACCTAAAAATTCAAACAGAAATGATTTAATAAGTTAACAAAAATATTTTTCAAAATATAACAACATAGAATGCTTGTGTATACATACATACATACATACATACATACATACATACATACATACATACATACGTGTATATATTGCCATTTAGTACAAAGCTAATCTCTGCATAGAGATAACACCCACATTTATTTCACCCACATACCTTAAGAATGTTTACTTATAACTAGTTTATTCACCTTCATTTTTAAGATGTGAAATTACTTGACTTCTGTGAGACCAAGGTTAAACAGCAATTTACCACATGATCGGAACAGAGTAGGCACAAGTGTGATTTCTAACTCTTTAGTAACAGCCTACATACAATAGCATACATGGTACTTTCTGAAAATCTTTCCAGTGTTTAATTCATCTGTTGTTAAGGTCATCAGAAAAGATTGGTGACAATTGCATATAAAGTGTTTCAGTGGCTTGAAAGTATTTAGGTAATTATCCTTATCAAATAAACAACATGAAGTATACAATTTGGAAATTTTCTAATGCATACAGAAAAATTTGTAGAGGAAAATTTTCAGAAATATTTCTGTTCTAAGGCTTTCCAAAATACTAATGCAGGTAGTCCTTGACTTACATACATTTATTTAGTGACCATTCAAACTTACAATGGCACTGATTGAAAAAATGATTTATGACTGCTTTTTGCACAACTGCTGCAACATCCCCACGGTCACATGATCAAAATTCAGACCCTTGGCAACTGACTCATATTTATGATGGTTGCAGTGTCCCGGGGTCCTGTAATTACCTTTTGTGATCTTCTGACAAGCAAACTCAGTGTGAAACTCACTTAACAACCGTGTTACTAACTTAACAACCGCAGAGATTCACATAGCAACTGTGGCAATAAAGATTGTAAAATGGGCCAAAACTCACTATCTTGCTTAGCAACAGAAATGCTGGGGTCAGTTGTGGTCATAACTTGAGGACTACCTGTACTAACCCTGGCAAATAAAAGACCCTCTAAGTAATAGAGCCAATCCCGCATGCATTCTTATATGTAAAGTCTGCAAGTTCAACCAAGATTTTAGGCAAAGTAAATCCCTAGAAATACTGTTTTCAATCTAAAATGATCAAAACTCTGTGCTCCCCCATTGATCCACTAGTTTAAATTAAAATTGTGGATCCTGGAATTTGAGATCTAATTGAAAACCAAATAAACACAATAAGAAATGTGTTCGCCATTCATATACTTCACATATGAATTGTACCAAAGTTTCAAAACTTTTTTTAATTGTGCCAAAAATTCAAAAAGCTCATTTAGTAGAAGGGAAACATATCCCAGGACCTTCAAAATTCTTATGGTCTGTGGATCTGAAAGTTATCATTCAACAATTATAGTTACCATTGCAGATTCTTTCTACACAGTTTTAAATTTTTCAGAGAATAGTGTTCACTTTTGATACAGTACAATTGTATTACCCTTGTATAAATAGAAAATATAAAGCATGAACAGAAGTTAATAGATTTGCTCACCATTTTCCCAGTTTTCTTTTGGCCAGGATTCAGGTAGCAATCCATACTTGAAATCATTTGAAGTCCCTGGTAGTAACCCAAACTTGAAATCATTGGTGATACTAGGAAATATTCCAAACTTGAAATCATTTGAGGTACCTGTTATGGGAGATTATTTTTTAAAAAATTATACACTATAAGATCTATATAAAACACATATTAATGTAAATAAACAAACACCCATATCGTATATAAAAAACACAGACAGGCATTCCCTAGCTCTATGAGGATTTTACCTAGGCATATTGAGATTCAAGGTTCAAAAGTGGTACATTAAACCTTGTATATGCTATATGCATTAACTTTACATCTTTGGGATACAAAACACTCTACAACAGGGGTGTCAAACTCACGGCATCATTGCCTTCACGCGATGTATCATGATTTTCCCTTCGCTGAATCAGAGGTCAGTGTGCCTAGCACGTGACACATCCGGGCCATGAGTTGCATGTTTGACACTCTTGCTCTACAAAAACTTGACCTGAGTTTGAGTACGAGTAGTAATTTGAGTAGTAGTTAACTTGACTATTATCTGGTTCTACATGCTACATACTGCAACTGGAACACTTTACATACAGTTCTACATTCAATACCCAGTCTAATATGTACCGTACTTTTCGGAGTATGATGCACTTTTTCTACCCCCAAAAGTGGGTGAAAATTTGGGTGCGTCTTATACATTGAATGTTGCAGAAGCCCCGCCCACCAGCAATTTGCCTCCTT
>JAOYMU010000292.1:42416323-42431175 GCA_025802295.1 Psammodynastes pulverulentus | reverse complement strand
TTTCTCTGGTCCAGCGAACTCCTTTTTGTAAAATTTTGGTCTTGCTGTGAGATGGAAATTTGTTTAAATATCTTACACGATAAGATATAAGAAAATTCAACATATTGTAAACAATACTTTATATCTGAAACCAATAAAACTTTTTCTATATACAAGAATTGGGCCACATAAAATATGGCAGGTAGCAAATAAATAAAATCTCTCTGGAGGTCAGGGATTCTCTAAAGGAGATTTGGGGCTAGAAGGCAGGGGAGGAGAGGAACAGAACTCTGATCACATAATGTAGGATTTTGCCTACTATTCCTATTAGATAAATTTCTTAGAAACATTGAATCAAACTGTCTTATGCTTCACAAGGCACTGCTAAGAGATCCTGAATCATACTACTGCATTGTGCTGAAACCCACAGGAATACTTCAGGTCTAAATCTGAATGAGATCTCAGGTTTCTTTGCAACTTCCCCTTTAAATGAAAAGGCGGTGCAATTGCAAAGGGATGTGGAAGTGGCTATGGCAACAACTCTCCTGAGCTATCAAATTAGACACGGAAGAGAATGAACACCAGCCACATATGTGGGATTTTTCTGCCCAGCCTTATTTTTAAGTACTGTGGATGTGTAAATATTAAATATTTATTATACTTTAAGCAGGGAAATAAATGAATTTCTGATGTTCTTGTACATTATGCATCATAATTTTACGGGCAACTTTTTGATGTGAAAAGAATAAGTAGACGGACTTATCCAGAGATTAAAAACATCATTTCCCGACCTTATGTTTTTCAGCTTCTTCTCTCAGGGGTCCATCTAACAACACAAGCTTGATTTAACTGAACTAACCCTATATTTCAACTTAAGCAGAATTATTTAAAGAGCCGAAAAAGACAAAGAAGTAATAACAAAAGAAAATTAAGAGCAGTAAATAAAAGTAAATTTAAATAAGTTATGTAAATGCTCCTTCCCATTCTGTTCATGCAAACCATCTTTGTTTCCACAGATCATATAAAATAAATTCATATAGTCTTTTAAACTTCTCCAGTCCTTCAGAATCTCAACCCCATCCAATGACAATTAATCATTTTCCACACAACCCAAACCCACTCTTTTTTCATTTATTTATTTTGCAATTCAACCTACATTCATTTTTTATACATGGAGAGATTCAATGTATTCTTCAATCTATTCTTTACAGATATCTCCCAGAATTTTTCTAGTTTTCTAGTCTAGAGAAGCAAAGAAATAATCTAACTCTAGTGACTCAAGGTCATTGTCACTTAAGGGAATACTGAATGGATTGTATCAGTGAAACTGTGGAGATATGTATTCTGGTGTCTGAACTACAGACTACAATTACAACAGCTATAGTGTACTGGGTGGCCAAAGGTAATCCAGTAAGCTTCATAGTCAAATGGTGACTTGAATCTGGATCTCCCCAGTCCAAGTTAAATACCTTAACAGTAACCATTGCTATATACAGCTTAGTTAAAGAGATATGCAACGGATCAGGAAGTCAGATTATCTATGCTTGCTCAGAACATTTTTTAGCTAAATAACACCCAGAAATACAGTAGGAAAGTGCAACTTTGTCTTGGAAAATTGAAGACCTGTAGTCCAATGGGCAGTACTGGTAGAAGTAGAGATAAACATGTCATTATAATCATGCATCCTAAGATAACTAAGACAGTGACAGCTAATGCTATCAGTGTGACTGAAAATGCAGAATGTAGGAATCCACTTCTGATCTCAAGGCAATATAGAAGATATTACATTAAATCCAAAGGATTGGGGTTCCTTCTTATCCATACCTAACCCTACTTCACTCCTACTTGGCTCTTCTAGCTAATGAGAGTACCTAGAGCTTCTTCTTAAGTTTCTGCTCTGTTACTTTCCCAAAAACAAACACGTCTGTGTCTTCATAATGCGCCTATTATTTTGTCCCAGGCCATACATGAGGCAGCTAAAAGTAGCCCTGAACTGCTCCCAGTAAAACAGCAAATGGGGAGATCAACCCACCAATTCCTATCAGCCAGCTTTCACACTCCCCCCCCCAAAAAACAACTGAGGGGAGGAGAATGTGATTATGCAGTAGAAAATCAACTATGTGGATCAGACCCCTTCTCCTGTCCAGTGAACCAGAAGAATCTTCCTGATTTATAAGGCAACCTCTACCCCACTATGGAACATTGATAGTCTCCTATTACCATACATCAGCCATAAGCACAGCACCTGATTTGTGGGGTGCAGAAGTGTCCAGTACATCAGTTGTTGTAGTAGCTGTTAGTAACACTGTGTTATAAATACAGCCTCACTGCTTCTACTTGGCTCTTCTAGTTAATGAGAGTACTTAGAGTTTCTTCTTAAGTTTCTGCTCTGTTACTTTAAAAAAAAATCAATGACTTGAAATTACACTTTGAAGCTGTTTTCCCGTTTCTGGCTGGTTTGCTACAATAATGAAAATACAGGCCACATCTGAGGTCACATATTACATTAAGCCATTAGGCGATTTTATTTCTTTAGCATGAAGTGTGAACCTAGCAACTGTGATTTATAGATCATGGTTTATTGCTTCAGATTTAATTAAATTGTTTTATATTATGTATATCTTTGCATAATTACAGAGAAATTCTCATTAAGCTCAGTGGAATTTACTGTTAAATAAAAATACACAGTTGCATTTGAGTTCCTGTTGGCATAAAAGGAATGTACTTATATACATGTACTTTTGGGACATGCTGATTTTATTTTATTGCTGCAGCTTCATGCTTGGATGAAAGCGCAAGGAGCTACTATAGAAAGTGTCAGGGGAAGGGAGTGGAAATGATGAAACCATCCATGCATCAGAAAAGAACTTCTATTTATAGAAACACATTTTTGGATCCAAGCTTTTAAAACCTTCTAGAAGTATTTAAATCCAGAAAATGTAGGACAAACTACTAAGATATATCAGATATATCAAAATTTGAACCCTTCAGATCTTTACCTTTAAATATTGAAGATAAAACTTCAAAATATGTCCTAAATTTGATCATAAAACAAAACAAATTAATTCTTTTAATGCATTTGTATACATTCACATTACTTCAGATGAAGTTCAAGGCTGTTTCCACACTTGCCATTAATAGAATAAAAAAGATCAAATCACAAAACAAGCAAACATGAAATAAGATTGAATAAGTTGAGAACAAGTCATATTAGATGGTATTGATTTGAATACCATCAAGTTTAAAGACAATGAAATTATAAAGCAGTAATGTATTTTGATGGGAAGGAAGGATGGCTCACAAAGACAGTAAGATGAGAATCAGTGAACAGGTTAGTGTTCTCTAGAGTTTAGATGTGTTTTCTCATTTCTTGTCTTTTATTTCTTTGGCTTATTTTCTCTGATTTGTATATTACTGCTTACTCTGAAATAACTAGTTTGGCCCAATGGTTAAGGCATCAGACTAGAAAGCCAAAGACTGGGATTTCTAGTCCTGCCTTAGCCATGAAAGCTGGATGACCAGTTACTCTCTCTCAATCCAATTCACCTCACAAAGTTGTTGTGGGGAAAATAGGAGGAGGAAGGACTATTAGGTATGTTTGCCACCTTGAGTTATTCATAAAAATAATAAAGCTGGGATACAAATCAATTAAGAGGGAAAGAGACTGGCTTTCTGGGTATATCTATTTGTAGTGGGGAAAAAACTGTTCATCACCTTTAAACAGCTCAAGACTCCAATTAACATTAGGCAGGGGCATGCAAGTGGGATAGGATTAAATCATGCAGATAGGTGGCTCAATGTTTGTTTTTCATAGTTTTTATGAGGGTATAGTTGCTTTAGACCTTATGTTTACCATTTTTTTTTTCATCTTAAAAAGTTTTCAGAATGATACTGATTTTCATTGGATGGGTATTGGGGCTGCAAAAAACAGGTTTGGGAGCCAAATAAGGCCTCAGACTGCCTAGAGCTGAATCACTCTAAATTCCACTATTATCCAGCCCTAGAGATACAGTAGACATAATGCAGATCCAGAGTTTGCAATCTGAAACTTCTTGGAGAAATGGATTATGAAATTTAAATACTGTAGAGTTAGATTGGATGTAAACAGTTCTACTTACACCATTCATAATTCAGTGTACTTAAAAACAGTGGAACACATCACTGTGGGCGAGTGTTTTTATGCATGCATTACAAATGTATATAAATTTACACTGAAAATATCATTTTTTCACATTTTGGTCTCTTCATCTTGGCAGCTGACTGGACAAGTCGAGAGTTTGGGGCTCCTACTATAATGGTTGGAAATATCCAGCAGGTACTTTCTAAACTAAAGAAGGGATGGCCAGATTCAGTTTATGCTGGAACTTTTCTTCGCTCCAATCTTAGATAAATGGGAAGCAACGTTTTGCACTGAAAGTGCTTACACACGTTCACTTACCCATGCACATTTACTTCTAGTATTATTGGTAGGGACGGAGTCGTTGCAGCCGCCGCCTTTCGCCACTTTTAATTGTTCCTGCTAGGGCAAGTCTTGTTCGGATCCAGGCCCTCTTGAAGCGGATGTCAACAATGTCCGCGGCCTATTTTTTTTCTTAGATTCTAACCTGGGCTCCCACTCCCTCACCTGCCGCTGCGCACCTTCCCGCCTTAGGCTCAGGCGGGGCTAGTAGACGGTCAGGTAGCTCTTCCGCCTCCCCGGCTGACGTGGACGCCAACGGGAACCCGCCCTATAACAGTAGCGGGCGGTTCGCGCGCGGCGAAGCGAAAGGCGAGATCGGCGCGGCGCTGTGGGGCGTGTTGGCGGGCGGCTCCCAGGGCGGGAGGCTGCAGTTGGTGCCTAGACGTCGCCGTTCTCCGTTCTGGACGCCACCGGAGGGAGGAAGAGTTCGCGAGTGGCCGACAGGGGGATGGCCGCGGAGGCGAACGCCGGCAGCCAGCAAGGTAAGGAGAGCGGGGCATTTTATGTTTTTTTCCTGGACGCCGTTCCTTTCCGTTCAAACCCGCCTGCCCTTTTCCTTGGGCTCCCGCGGACGGTCTTTCGTGGGAAAGCAACCATTCGGATTGGAAAGCTTTGGGTAGCCACTCCGCGTTACACTTGGGGATGGGTTTGCCTCCGTAGGAGGAAGCACAGCTCTCGCCATGCAGCTCGGAAAGCCGCCGCCGCCTCCTGCTCTCCTCCCACCCTGCGACCCCGGCCTTGGGCTCCGAACAGCGTTTCCGAGTGAGGCGTGGCGCGCGTTGGGTGCCTCTTTCGCCCGAGGCCCTTAGGCTGGTCCGCCTTTGGCCGCAGCCGGGGCGAAGCCGTTATGACCGAAGCCCGAAGAACAGCTCGGCACAAGGCAGCAGTTCGAGACTGCGAGTTTTGGCGAGCACCCAGAGCGACCAGCGGCGGTGTGTTTGCTTTGCAAGCTCTCCGCGCCTTGGTTCGCTCCCGCACCTCCTCTTCCTCTTGCCGTGGTGCTTGTTGCATTCAGGAAGTGGGAACTGCTCGGTTTTTACGAAGTGCTACCAGAACATGGACTCACCGGTGTTATCTAGGCGGAGACGATTTCCAAGAGACGCTCCCTTTAAAAAAAACAAAAAAAAAACCCCGAATTTGGAAATTGCACCTTGGAAAGCTTTGAGCTCCAGGGGTAAAACAGGAACAGCTGTCTTATCCTTGCTATAGGGCGAGGATATTGCCAGAGGTGTGGCTACCACCCTACAAAGGGCCAGGACTTAGTACAATAGACCTTTCCTTCTATTTGTTAGCAGGACATCTTTTCTGGGGCTCCCTCAGCTTTTGGTACATGTGGTAATAGCACTGACACCTTCCCCTTTTGTTTAACGTTTCTTCCACCCTTTGTGTCACACATTCAGACAGTATTGCTTTCTGGAAGTGCAAAACTAGGTAAAACACCCTGATACTGTGGGTTGGTCTTACCATTGCTTCTGCCAAATTTCAGATTGCAGTATACTTGAATCTCTTGGTGATGGGCCCAAAGGCCAGTATGAACAACTTGCAAGAAGCTGAGATTGCTATTGCTTCTGTCCCTTTCTCTCATCTGAACAGATCTTGGAAAACTTGCCAGTCAGCTGATTAACAAGCTGACTTAGACTGAAATCCACAGTCCTTACTTTTTTCTTACCAAAGAGAGTACTGCCTGTGTGGATGAAAATCTAATAAAATTAGCAGCTGGACTTTTTGCTATAAAGTTTACTAGATGAAAATAAACATTAATGCTTTTACTCTGTAGGGCTTTTTAAAGAGGAAGAGAATCCAGGACTACATAGAACCAGGACACCATATGTGTTGCTTCTTCCACCCGGCACATTATTAGGTTTATAGGTGTGCATTTCTGCACATGCAGTGAACATTTAATTAAATCCATCTTTTAGTATTAACCAAAACATATATTTGACATTTGTTTTCTAAAGATCACACATTAAATTCATTGTCATAATTTAGTGAATTCTGATTGTTTTCAATCATAAACTAAGCATATTGAATGAGTTTGTGCAATACAATTATCAAAATGTGTCTATGCACTATACTGATATTATCAAAAAAATTACTTTTTAGAAGTGGGGAATTATAGTTTCCAATATACCCTCCTGAAGATTATGGAAATTGTAAGGTAGCACATCTGAAAAAAAAAACCCATGTAAATATTGCATTCAGATCTAGTGGTTGATTGCCATATAAAGTTACTAAGTGAGATAGCCATATAAATCTTGCAAATAAATTAAGTATCTTACGTTTTTCATATATAGTGCAGAAAACAGAGAAAGATTCACTTTGTATGGGGAAGACAGACTGTGCCATACTCACTTTCTCTGTGTGGATAAATTGAAACTAAAGAAGGATTATCCATCATTTAATACCAGTATTGTATAGAATCATTTCTGTTTCAGAGCCTCGGAAGCTCTTTATGAAAGTGCAGCTGAAAATGCAGCTGATTTGCTAGGTCCTTGGCCTCTGAAAGGAATAATGGTTTATTGTTTAAGACTTGGAATAACCCTTAGTTTGCATGATGAACTAACTGCACATATTGGATTTGCACAGAAGGCTAACCTCAAATGTGGTTGCTTACTTTATGGCTCTGTGTGTTGTATAAATCGATAGTGGTGGCTATTAATGTTAATAAATGACTTTTTTAACAGCATGTGTGGTAGCCATTTTAATGACTAATTTATGGTTAGATTTATATGTGCCTTCAAATCAATTTTTTGTTCATGGTAACTTCATGGACTAGTCCCTGTGGTTTTCTTGGCAAAGATTTTTAGTAGTGGTTTGCCATTGCTTCCTGCCTTGGGGCTGAGAGAAGATCATTGGCCCAAGGTAACCTAATAAGATGGGGCTAGAACTCATTGTCTCTCGATTTATAAATTGATGTGCTCTCCCTAGAAGTTGAGTTGTGGCAACTGGACTTCTTTTTTAGAAAAGAACTTTCAGACAACTCTATCTGGATGATGAGAATCTTCATCAACATATTGATGTACTCTTTTTTTTTTTCAATTTATATATATATACTAATGGGTGAAATGCTAAAGCGGATGAATTTCTCCTTCATATACTCTATACAGGTAGTCCTTGATTAATGACTGGTGGCTTTCTGACCATTTGAATTTATAACCCTTTGAATTTTAATACGGACCCCTCCTGCCCAAAAGTACTTACGGCCTGGTTCTGATGCCCTCTCCATGGTCACATTACTGCATTTCAGGTACTTGATATCCACCTTGCATTTATGGCAGCAATCTGTGGTCATATGACCATGATTTACAATGTTTTTGCCAAAAACCAAGGTTTACTTCTGGTTTTTGGCATGCCTCATAGCAAACAGTAGGTTCTCAGAGTCACTTAATGATCATGGTGATTTGCTAAATGACCATTGCCAAAAAAAGTCATAAAATTGGTTGGTTATGACTACCATGACTTATGATCATAATGGGCAGGTTCCATTATGGTCACAAGTTGAGGACCATTTGTATAGCATCTCAAATCTGCAGCTTGAAGAAATTGGTTTGGTTTAATGAGATAGTAATAAATATTGATTGGCAAACGTTTTATGTTTTGTTGCCAAGAAAACTGCACAAGCCAACTTGGAATTTTTATTTTAATAATAATTTAGCTGATTTGCATCTTCTCATAATAATATGTACTGTTCTAATAACTTGAAGGCTATTATTAGTAACAGAATCCTCAACATAGAATGTGTTCTCAAGTCTTTGTCTTCTATGTTGTTTTAATACCATATTTAACTCAAAGGAAATTAACCCTACATTAATGATGACACAGAGGAAGACACTGGAAGAGAAAAACATAGAAAAAAGTCTTGTGTAAATGTGTAATGTCCATTACACAACGAGGGTGAATAGTAAGCACTGTGCTCAAGATAGTCATTTCAATATTTGTGCAATATACGAAAAACAGTTTTTAAAAATTAAATTATATTTTTCAGTATTTTTCATGTAAAGAGGAAAGCAGTTCCCTCCATTCTTTGCTTGTCTAATATAATAGGTGTGTGTTTAATGTTTGCTTTTTTACTTTCTTTGTTATTAAGCCCTATTAAACGTTTTAACTCAGGTTAAAACACGGGTGTCAACCTGGCACCCGTGGGCCGGATGTGCCGTGCCCATCCCACCTCTGCGAAGGGAGTAAATGACGCGATATGTCACGTGACAGTAACATGACGCGGCGAGTTTGACACCATGTTTTAATCCTTTTTAAATGATAAACACACAATTTAAACTAGTTTCTTAATCCGAATGATCATTCTTTACAACAATGTGCCAAGAGGATTGGAAGACATAATTCTGGTTATAGACTGGAAGTGTTAAATGTTGTTTGTGAGCTTAACTATGATTAAGGTTAAACAAGGGTCCAAGCTGGTCTTTGTAAAAACAACAAGATTTGGGTTTTTCTTTCTAAATCTCACTTTTTAGTAGGTTATTTGAAGAGGAGGTAGTAACAAAAGCACCATAAACTACTACAAATACTCATTTTAATTTCAAAGAGAATGAATTTCTCTTGTACTACTGCATTATTTTGACAGAATATGCTCCTAGAAAATACTGTATTTTTTCCAAACTTACAATAGAGCAAATCTTGTCCTTCAAAATAGTCTTTTATTTTTTCCAAAAACTTGTCTAAAGTAGTGGCACAGTGGTTAGAATGCAGTATTGCAGGCTACCTTTGCTGACTGCCAGCTGCTAGCACTTTGGCAGTTTGAGTCTCACCTGCTCAAGGTTGACTCAGCCTTCCATCCCTCTGAGGTTGGTAAAACGAGGACCCAGATTGTTGGTGGCTCTATGCTGACTCTGTAAACTGCTTAGAGTGGGCTGTAAAGCATTGTGAAGCGGTATATAAGTCTAAGTGCTATTGCTATTTCTATAAGTGGGACACTTTCTAGGAAATATTGAACAAGTTTTGCTAGACAAATGGACGCTTAGAGTTTATGTGCATTTTTTAAGGAACAGACTTTGGCAATATATGAGGCAAGTTACATTTCATTAGCTTGCTTAACAGCCCAGATTAAACTTCCTGTTACATTTGTACAGCTATGAATGATTATTGCATAGCATTTCCCACTTACACTTGCATTGAATTTTGTTTGCTTTTGGATGGTACCACAAGTATGCAAAAAAAGTAGCTTTCATAATAGTTTGGACTATAACTTGAGATGTTTATTAGCCATGCTTACTGAGGCCAATAGCCGAAGTCCAGGAATAGGTGAATGGCACAGAAGAGTTGCATTCCCTCATTTGTGAAACTATATGGACATCCTATATGGACATAGCATTTCAAGTAAACGTGAAATGTCTAACACTAAGGTCTGTCACCTTACCAAACATACCATCCAGATTTGATGGGACCATTAATAGAAATTATAGCCAGCATCGATGGATTTGGTCTTAATACACCTGAAGTAGAAGGGCTGAATTGGTGCTGGCCATGGTTTCTTGGAGGTGTAACTTTTGAAACTCTTCTTAAGGACTCTAAGATAATGGATAAAACTATGTTTTATTTCTGATATCTATTTTGCAGTGGATAATGATTTGAGAGAATATACAGGTAGTCTTCAACTTACAACACTTCGTTTAGTGACTGTTCAAAGTTAAAACAATAATGAAAAAGTGTTTTATGACCATTTTTCACACTTATAACCATTGCAGCATTCCCCACAATCATGTGATTAAAATTCAGATGCTTGACAACAACTGACATGTATAAGCGGTATATAAGTTTAAGTGCTATTGCTATTGCTATTTATGATGGCTGCAGTGTCCTGGGGTTATGTGATGACTTTTATGACCTTCTAGCAAGTAAAGTCAATGGGAAAGCCAGATTCACTTAACAACCGTGTTACCAAACAACTGTAGTGATTCACTTAACAACTGTGATAGTTATAAAATGGGGCAAAATTCACTTAATGTCTCACTCAGCAACACAACTTTTGGGCTCAGTTGTGGTTGCAAGTCGAGGACTACCTGTGTTATGATGTAAATATGTACTTTAAAATAATTGACAGAAAGGAGTTCCTTTGTTTTTCCATCACAAAGATTTACACATGGAGGAGCTCTTTATCTGGCAAAACAGTAAATAGGCCCTAATAAATCAATTACCTTCAATTAAAGCATATTTCAAAGTGTTACGAGTACCAGTGCTTAGTTCAATGTATAAGGTTAACACATAACATTATTTGCTTGCTTGAGGAATAATCCGGTTTTATTTAGAGTATTATATGAATCTGGCCTTTGCAACAGGCTAGTCACTACCGTGTTTCCCCGAAAATAAGCCCTACCCCGAAAATAAGCCCTATCTTGATTATCAGGACAGGCTGTAATATAAGCCCTACCCCAAAAATAAGCCCTAGTGGGGTTTTTTTTGGGACTAAAATTAATATAAGACCCGGTCTTATTTTCGGGGAAACACAGTAGCGCTAAGGCAAGAGACAAGACACTGTGACTCTAGTGAATTACAGTTCAGCAATACAAGGGGGAGAAGCAGGCTCTCGGCCTAGGAGATTACAGGCTAGGTCAGGAGAACATTTCCCAGTTTTGGGAAATCTACAGCATTCAGATAGGTAAACTCTATGGCCTGAAAGTTAAAACTCAACATAATATGGAAAGTGACACATTTGGGAACACTGGTTTATAAGTTTAAAATGTAATTAAAGACTGGGTTGTAATTAAAAAATGGAGTATGGAAAAAGAGGTGAGAGATTAACGTAATTACTGCTGGCTTGAAGGAATGGTAGAGGGGACAACTCACAAATCTAAGACATGCTCCTGCAGTAGATGTATATTCATAACAAGGTAGGTCATTTATAATATAGATTCCATTCCATGTAGAATGTCACTGCAATTATGTCACTAGAATTGCAATTCTTGTACATTATTTCTCTGCCAAACCTGGAAAGTTAGTGGTTTACTACAAATCTCCACTAGTCAAGAATTAGCCTTAAATCTGAGACCTGTAATCTTTAGATAAGGAAGAGCACTACCAGCCAATTATGAATGATAGCAACTTGTATCATTGATTTCTGTCATTTAATGTTTCAGATTGTAATTCACTTTTGAAAACTGCGCTCTAAAAAGAATCACTTGAAACTGTAATTCAAAGTTTCTCCAAGTATTTCCCTTTCAGCTGTCCCTTCATCTACATCCTGATATCAATACATATTGAAACGCAGGGGGTTGACAAGTAAGAGTTTTCTTACTTGAAATGTTCTCTTTCAAAAGACCTGGGATTGTTTGCAGTCAAATTGAATAGAAGACTTCTAACGGTCCTTGTCTTCTTATTCTTCAGTGAACACATCAAACAGTCTAATCAATAGGTATATTTTCCTGTAGTCTGACAAGGCCTTTGAAGACCTGCGTCAACAATGAATATGTGGGTTGTTACCATATATCGCTGAAGAACATGGGTGAAGGTGCTCTCAATAGAATCCAGAAAAATACAGTTAATTGTATTCAAAAGTTTGTTCATTTCCCTAACTGCATAAAGACCAGCCACTAAGAGCAAACTTATGCTACAAGAAGTGAACCACTCATTGGAGGTATGGAATAAATCTTTCCAAGTGAATAGTTGGCAAGATCCAATGTGCAAGCTATCTCAGGAAACAAAGCCGTATCTTGACCAAGGCAGAACATCTTGCGGCAGAACTATGTACCCAGTCCCAAAGCTTTCTAGTAAAGTTATGTGAAAAACCAAGAAAAATTATTAAACGGGTGTGAAGCTATCATATTAACTGTTCCTACATGTCTTTAATTCTGCATTTAAAGGCATGCCTAGTATCTCTGTCTCCACTTTAATAACAAACTGGTTGAATATCCACTAAGAGAACACTAATTACTGCCAATCTTAGGTCACAAAAGGAATAAAATAATCATTGTTTTTGAAAGCAATCCATGTATTTTTTTCAAATTGTAGACAAGGCCCCTAGGGGGAGCATGAAACACCAGGAACTAAGGTACAACATTTTGCACGTGTTATTGGCAGTAGACAAGATTCACATTTCCAGCATATGTGGGCTATAATCTACCTTGGGAATTGACAAAAGGAATGAATGTATACTTCTCTGCTCAACTATAAGGCCAATTATTTAAGCACTATATTATGGCTCATGTGTATCTGTAAGAGCAGGAAGGAAAACAACTAGAAGTACAAAACATAGTGTGGACAGGTGCAGAAGAAACCGCACAGGCATTTGGTAAATATGGTTAATAAAGGGTTTTGGTTGTTAAGATGGTCGGAGAAGAGCAAAATAACTTTAAAAGATGAGTGCATCTGAATAATGCTCAATACCCCATTAAGGAATTAAAATTTTTCTCCCTTCTGCTTTTATTCAGAAACACACAGGCTATATTTACAATCTAGTTTCTAAAATATAAGCAATATTTACACTATAGTTTCCAGTGTCCTGCAGCAAAACAACAAAGAATATTTTGACACCTTAAAGACATAACCAGTTATTATTGCATAAGCTCATCTTTTGCCTATGTCCTCGGGCCCATCAAATCCCTTAGGAGTCACCTGGGAGGCATAAGGGAGAAGTACAGGGGGATTTGGGGAGACAAACAGTCTGCTCACATTACATTAGATGTGGCCCATGGTATTAGAAGGACGTACAGTATTTACAGTCTATTAATTTTTGTATCTAATATAAACCTGAAGTTTGCCTAACACAGAATAAAAAATCCCACAGGAATATAATAAATATACTACAGAGCAGTCTACTCCTGTCTGGATTCCTTCCACTAATTCTTGTTTGTGAAGGGTATAGAGGCTGGGAATGTGAGGAATTGCAACCCAACTGGGAGTCATCAAGCTGGGAAAAGTTGCTTTACTGAGTGTCAGTATACACAAAAAAATTCCAGTCTGCAAAGTGTCCTTGGATCACTGAGATTACAGCAGCAATGTTCAGAAACATTGTTCAAGAGAAAAATTAAAAGTGCAGACAAAACATCCACCCACACCTATTTGTTGTGTTATCTGAAGTTCAACATCAACCAAAGAAGTCCATTTTTGTGTCAAAGGAGTATTAATTTTCATTCCATTTTTGAAAAGAAAATAACCAGTCCTGAAGCTCAATCAAAACTCAGAAAACATAGTTATTTAAGAAAGCATTATTTTAAACTCTGTTAAGCTTATCTTTCTTTGCCAACTGATACACTACAAACTACAAATTTGCTTTAAAATGCCCATAACTGATAGAACTGGATGGTTATTAATATTATTAGGTTTCAGAGTTTGATGAATTGCAGATGGACATAAAAATCTGTATCCAATTCAGTCCTTCTGTTACATTATTTTTTCTCTCTGCAGTAACAAAGGGATTCTAGAGGAGGGGGGAAAGGGGGGGATAGGCAAATGGGAATAATAGGGCAATTAGATTCACAAAAGAAAGTGTGCCTAAATTAGCATGACAATAGGTGGACTCCTAAAGCAAAGGCTGCCCCACCTCCAAACATGTAGCTGTTATAGTACTAAAGGAATGGAAGGCTGGCTCTCCATTCATTTGCAGACCTCAGGAGTTAGTGGCTGGAACTAAAGGAGACTGAAGGGAAGGAACTAAAGCACACAATACACAAAAGAAAAAAGGCCAGAGAACAAGACTGCAAATGTCAAATGCCATGTTAACCGCAGAGCCCACCGTAACACACACACACACACACAGAGTAACCTTAGGCGAAAAAATGGCTCACAAACTTCAGCGGTTGCAATTACTGATGCAAATGGCCCACATTTCAAATCTGCAACATTTCCCAACTTTCAAATAGTTGTGGATTTGTTTGTTTTTTTTAAACCAGAAAACACAATCGTCCCAATCACATTAAAATGCAAGTACGGAAATCAGTTTTGTTTAAACAAAAAAACCACCCAGCGGATTTAATCAGTTCTTCTTGTCTGTTGCAAATTGCCGACCATCTCACGGTGCTGAAGCAGTTTGCAACCGACGCTCTGAATCGCGCCTGGAACAAAATACAGGATTCGGGCCTTCTGGCTGGCCCGCTTCGGACTCGGGGGAGGAGGAAGCGAGCAGGCAAAACGCGCCATGTGTTCGCGTAACTTCGGATTTAAAACGTCGGAACGGAGAAGCCCGTCGCCGCCGACCCTCCCCCCCCACTCGTTGACATACAACACCCGATCGCAGCCAGCAAACGCGGCTCCGCGCGAGGCAAAGAGAGACAGGCTCTTTTGCTGGAGTTTGATTAAGACTCTATAGGCCTC
Organism: Psammodynastes pulverulentus; assembly: GCA_025802295.1. NCBI lineage: Eukaryota > Metazoa > Chordata > Lepidosauria > Squamata > Psammodynastidae > Psammodynastes > Psammodynastes pulverulentus. The sequence goes on along the minus strand of JAOYMU010000292.1, from coordinate 42,416,477 downwards.
AAGTTTCCGTTTGCCAACACGCCCGGCTGCCTCCACCCCGAGTCACGAGTGGCGGGGCGCCCATCTAGCCAAGCCGATTGGAAAGTTTGCGACCCTCCCCGGTGGGCGATCCCGAGTCCATGTTGAAAAGAGCCTCTCTCCCCCCCCCTCCCCT
>JAOYMU010000292.1:42405024-42416223 GCA_025802295.1 Psammodynastes pulverulentus | reverse complement strand
TGAAAATAAGCCCTAGTGTGTTTTTTTGGACTAAAATTAATATAAGACCCAGTCTTATTTTCGGGGAAACACGGTACATTTACTTGGAATATAATAAGTGTCAGTGTTTAGCCTGCCTTGGTTTATTTAAAAAATTGGCATGGTCAACTTTGGTTAGTATTTTAGCTGGGATATATAAGAAAAGCCAACATCAAAACAGTCCTCAAAAGTGGCAGTGGCAAACGATTTCTGTATTGATAAATTAGAGTAACTGTTGATAAATTAAAGAAGAATTTGATTGACTGGATTAAATAGCAAGTCTGTATATATATTTCTTGTCAGTTGACCAAGATGGCGAATTACCTCAGACTATGATTTAATACTAGTTTCTGCCATGAGCAAATCAGTAAGATTTAATAAAAATGAACAAATGGGTTCAAAAGTCTTTTCTAATATTTCATTTTCGTAAGTATACATAAATAATAATTTAAAAAAATAGGAAAAGGCAAAATACAAAAAACATCATCACATATATAGAAAACAGATTTTAAATGGAGCCAGACTAGAAATCAGGACACTGTGAATTCTAGTCCTATCTCAGAAATGAAAGCCAATAGGGTGAGCTTGGGCAAGTCTGTCTCTCTCAACTGAACTCATCTCAGTTGTTGTTGTGGGGAAAGTAGGAGGAATTTCCATAGACAACCCGTTCAGAAGCAGGCAGGGAAGAAACTTCACTGGTCCAAGACTGTAAATCTGGGTTGGCGATGTTTTATATTGTTTATATATGTAATTTGCAGCACTCCGTGATCCATAGTTTTAAGAGAAAGTAGAATCATTTTGACATATGTGAATCATGCTACTCTTCCCAGAATTGCTACAAAACTTACAGCTGTTAAAGTAGGAAACAGGAAAATAGTAGCAATCCCATATCATAATCATATGTATCTCCTCTATTATTTTATACTTCTGGTATAATGAAGTTGCTCCCAAATCTTTGTAAACATTTTCAGAGTGTTTAAACAAAAATCTTTTCTGAATTAATCCTAAAATCATAAGGATCCTTAAATATTCTTTAAAAACCTTAATTTATTTCTAATATGGGATATTCTAGAACTTTGTTGCACACTTCTTATAAATAACACATTAATAATACATTTGAATTGCTTCTAAAAAATACTGTAGTTTTCGAATCATCCTGCATGCATTTTAGTGCTGAAAATGAGAGTTTTAGATACAGCCACATTCTGAAACCAAAAAAATGTGTCCATTGTTTAAAATAGCACAATGGAAATATCCTTAGTACAGATTCCTCTTGCAAACTCTCAGATTTGTAATAACTCAAAGGCCTGCTTTATCGATAGTTAGATGATTCAAAGTATTAACACCCCTGTTAGCCCATGCATTTTCTTAAAAAAACACCTGCAGTTTTCAGGCTGGGCTTGTCTCAGTGGTTGTGCTTATAATCAGAGTAACAATGCAGGCATATTTCTGGCCCAAGACTTTTGCAGTATTATCTTTTTCAATGTGGGTTAGGACAGGGGCCCAGCACTGAAGTAAAGTAGCATGGTTATGCTTGTGACCTTTGGAAAGCTGAGGATGGGGTGGTGCAATCATTGTAGCCCTCCTGGACCTCTCATTGGCTTTTGATACCATCTATTAAGGTATGCTTATCTGGCTTCAAGAGTTGGAAGTTGGAGGCACTGTGTTACAGTGGTTCTCTTCCTTCCTTCCTCCATGGACAGTTTCAGTACTGAGAGAGAAGAGATCGAACCCTATACCTTGCAGTGTGGGATGCCAACATGGGATGTTGTATAATCAGTATGCTTAATTATATATGTTTGGAGGTTATAACAGTCTGGATGGGGAGAAATCCTGACAAGAGACAGTGGTGAGGTTTTTGGCACTCCCAGCTGAATGATATTTCATTTTGAGTGAATGACACTCCCCTGGACTGAGCTGGTGCACAATTTTGAGGTGCTTCTAGATTCATGGCTCCTTCTCAAGGAGTAGGTGACAGCTATGAATAGGAAGCCTTTGCAAGGAGTCAAACTTGCCGCGTTACGTTGCTGTCATGTGATGTATCATGACATTTTTTCCTTTCACAGTTCTGGAATGGGAGTCACTTGTACGTGACGCATCCGGCCCATGAGCCACCAATTTGACATCCCTGGTCTATAGTGACTAAGGTGCCAGGCTAGAAACAGGAAACTGTGAGTTCTAGTTCTGTCTTTGCTGCCATTTAGCAGATGTCTGGATTTTAGAACACTAGATTTGATATCCCTATATATAGATTGTAGGAAATAGCATCTAATGAACCCAAGATGCCATGAACCCAAGATGCCACCAATGGCTAATAACATTTGACTTAATATATAAACTCCAGTAATTGACTTTAATAACTTCAAGTCAAGAAGAACTGGAATTACAAACTTGAGAAGAAACTACTCTGATTCCCAGTAACAAGGAAGAATTGCTGTATTAATAAAAAGCTCTTAGAAAAAGTCTATGGAGATTCTCAGTCATCCAGGTCATGGTTGTCCCAAAAGTGCTTTTTCAAGAGGCAACTGGTTTTTCTTTGAAGATGTTTCGCTTCTCATCCAAGAAGCTTCTTCAGCTCTGAAGAAAAACCAGAAAGTCAGTTGCCTCTTGAAAAAGCACCTTTGGGACCCTTAGAAAAAGTGTTTCTTTGAATGAGTATGGGGAAATAACAGCATTCATAAGGAACCCAGGATGACAGACAGATAAAACAAATTGATCAAGCATTCAGCTGAAAAACAGGATTTTGAAGCAAGTCCTATTCTTCTGATTTTAGAAACAAGCTAGATTTGTATGCAGAAGTTTACTCTTTCATGCTTGCACATATATTCAACATTCAATAATCCATGACTTTATTTTAGAATTTAAATGAGAATCTTACATCGGTGCATAGATGTCATTTGCCACATCTTGGATGAAGTCTCCAGACTTTGTAGTCAAATAGTAATTTTCAAGATAATACATTATTGAAACTGAGATAACATATTGGATAGTTTCATCTGAGACCTTGGATCTTTTTCACTGACCTCAGTCTATTTATTCAAAACTTAGAATGCACAACAGCTTCATATCCAGTTAATTCTAAAAGTTGCAAGGGTGTGAATTAAGAAAGGTATTTTCTTTATCTAAGATAAAAAAACAAATATTTTTCAAAGCTTATATGAGACACTAGGAAACAGAATACAATTCTCCTGTATAATTGCTAAACATGCATTTCTACAATGCAAGAAATAGATGTAACTAATTTTTTTTTGCAGGGATAATGGCTGCAAAACTCAGCTTGTGTTTTTCGGAGAAAAAAATCTATTCCATTAATCAAGCATGAAGTCTTACACAGATGGCTGATAGAATAGATTATGTCTTAGTAATCCTTTTGTGTCCTAGAAGATTAAGGATATTCTGGTGCAACAGCAGTCAGCTGACACTTAAAAAAAAAACCCTGAAAATTCTTGGTATAATCCAGCAAGGGCTAAGGCTTTCCAGGATCATAGGTATTTAATGTCTAAAGACCATTCTGGTGTATTGAGGGGGCGTAAACCACATATTTCTGGTTTGCTGCCTGCATTAGTCCATGCAATAAAGAAGTATTTCTGCAGTGACATCTCAATCTGGCAGCCTAAATCTTACGATCAGATCAGCTTTGGACATACTTCAGAGCAAAGGCACAGTGGTGCAAAGCAAATAAGAAAAGATGGATGTGTCACTAGGTACAGGAAAAAAGGAGTGCTCATGCATTCAAAGATCTCTGTGATGGACTGGCGAGATATGGATCTGTATGAAGATTACAAATCTCCTTTTGATTTTGATACTGGAGTTAATAAAAATTACCTTTATTTACTGCCCAGCATGACTTTCTCCCCTCCTGAATCTCCTGTACTGAAGAATTCTGGTAACTCTCTTGTGTTTTAATATCTGTAATGTTCTAAAAATGAGTACTATTGTAATAGGAGACAACAGCTCAGCTTGCTTTTAGCATTTAATAAGATTCTGATTTATCCGTTGGAACTGAAAACTATCATACTGTAAAAAGATTCTCAATATTTAGAAACAAGCCTTTTTTGTATCGTAATCTTAGTGTATGCAGGGATATTACTGCTTAGTTAGAAACTATTGAAAGCCTAGTTTAGAACATGAATATATGAAATGGAATCTTGATATTTGAAATTGCCATGCAACTCCTAAACCTGCCCTGAGTCTCTTAGAGTTGGAGAACAGTTGGTTTCTGATTCATGGGAAATAGAAATGACTTTATACCCAAAATGTAATTATTGAAAACTAGCGTTCCAAATGTATTAGATTTGAGTTCTCTTTAGGGATTAAATAAAACTCATTTTAGATGATGGATGCAGCTGTTTAGGAAATTCATAAAATACTATTTAGATATAAATAACAAGTTGTACCGTTATTTTAGATTTTTTGCTAATAAAATGTTCAGGCATCATTCATTGTATTTTGCAATTTTTGCCTCTGTATTTGGTTAATGAGCAATAGTGCTCTTCTAAGTGATTTTGAGGTCTTTTGATTGATATATAATTTGATTTTCCTATCTGATTACAGCAACTTCAGAGTAGCTGGCAGCTTAGAGATATAATTTGGCTTCAGAGCAGGAAGTCGTAGATTTGATGTTTCCTTAGTTCATGACAAAACTCAATGTTTGTTTCATCTCCCTTCTGCCCCTATATCTTTATAATGATGCAAATTGCACTTTGGATACTTCCCAGTATTCAGTAGCAACTTTTATAAATAGTATTAAACATTAATTAGCATTAGTTTCTAAATCAGGAGCAACAAATTCTAATGTTGCCCAGTGGCAGTGCTTAAATAATCTCAGACAGTGTAGTCCATGGTGTAGAATGCTAATGAATGCTAATTCAGCAACCTCTGTAGCACCCCACATTTTATAATATCCCTGCTATTTGTAGACATCTTAATTTCTAAATAGATTGAGTGAAACTTCTGTAAATTTTAAATATTGGAAAATGCTCATTATGAATTTGTAGGAATTTGCAAATATTACAATAATGTAAGTAGGCCAGAGTCGCCTGGCAATGAGAATGGGCAGTAAACCAATTTAGTAAATCAATAATTATAAAAAGTGTATTCCAGAAAACTTGCAGTGAATTAGCACATCAGGTTTGAGAATACTTTGTCCTACTCTTCTTCATGGTGTGAGGAAAAGGGATTTGTAATTGGAAAATTCTACCACAACCTTTTTCAGCTACATATGATAGTTTGTATTATTCATAATAAATAGTACCCCATTATTTTTCAGTTACTGAAAAAATAATGTATCTTGCCATTGCAACTTAAACTTTTCACGTTTGCATTAAGTTTGCATTTCAGATTTAAGTTTTCTGTAATTAATATAACATATAAAGTACCTTAGAACTCTGTCTTTCTATCCATAAGCAAGATAATTTTTCAAAACCAATACAACATAATATCACAGGAGAAAATTAAGTTTGAAAATGAGGTAAATCTAGCCAAAAACTGCAAAGAGAAATATTTTGGTAAAAAAATAATCCCCTGGAATATCCCATGGAATAGCCAGTTGAATTTTGACTTGGAATGCTGTAAAAATTATATTCTAATCCATCTCTCTTTCTGATCACATGACTTAACAGCAAGCACATGTGGTCCACCCTTTGTTTCCCAGTGTACACATTCAAAGACACAGCATATCACTTTACTAAGAATAAAGTTGCCGCCTATGATCAATGCCGGTCAAGAGACTAGAAAGTATTCCAGAAGTCACTCAATGTATGCTTTCAGTTTGCTGTAGGATCCTCAGAATAGTTTCTCAGTTCTGTGTGCTACATGATGAAAATTACTTAAGATTTTATAGCACATGCAGATCTCTAACCTATAGCAAAATGACCTGATGTTTTTAACCCCTTGTATGTCATCTTTAGTCATTTTGATTAGGTAGCCCTATAATGGAATAAACAGAGTGCTATTTTTGTGGTGTTATGATCTTTTCATAGCTCCTTTAGGCATGGAAGAACAGATTCTCTGGACCAGTCACCTGCTTAATCCGTAGCTAGAAAAACTTTAAATTGCTACTGTTGGAACGTTCTGTATGAATTAGGAAGTCTTGAGGTTGTTTTGATACTCTTTGTTAATATTTAAGTATTTTCTTCGATAGTTTCAGATTTATTCCAGGGAATTCTTGGATGTCTTGGAAGCATATTTGGGGGCATTGAGAAGGGAGGGGCTTGGTGAAAAAGAAAAGACTGGAATTGTAGATCACTTTCTGTAAAAGCATCTTTTCTCATACCCTGTAATTCTTTCTTGTGTGTTTGTTTGTTTGTTCATTCATTCAGTGTAATTATACTCTAGGATTCAGTTTAGTCATAAGCTCAATCCTATTGCAAATGGGTAGCACGCCTTGCAGGTAACCTCTGACTCTTTTCAAATCACAGGGACTCTAATATAAATTACCATGGTATTAATTTCTTCAGGTCTGGAAACAAATAGTTTGGTATGTCACTTCTTCATTGTTTGTAACATTAAATGCCATTCCTCTAAAAAGAGAGCAATAAAAAGAAATTTCTGTGACAGGAGTATATTATAGGGAGGGGAGGAGGATGGGCATTCTCTTTGCAGTATCTTGTGTCTAGAGATAAGTATGTGCTCATTGTTGACAGTTACTGCAATACGCTGTGTCATTAATCTCTCCAAGTTCTGCTTCTTAAGTTCAGTGGCTACTTTTAAGGCCAAAGGGGCTAGGTTTTTGAAAATCTGAAATGAAAAATCTTGGGAAGGACTGGAAAGGGAAGCTGCACAGTAGAACCAAAATCTAAATATGACAAGTGACTTGATTTTTTTTCTCTTAAAAAAAGCAGTTCACTATTAAGAATGTTTTACTATTTTAGCTGATCACTATCAAATATGGCTGGCCTTTCTTCAGTCTTTATTAAACTGTTTTTTTTTAAAGCAGGACATCTTGGTTTTTCATCAGAAGTAATTCTCGAATTTCCCCAACAGGAATTCATGCTTCTGCTGTTACCCCCTCCTTCTATAAATAAATACATTTACTAGCAGTGGGTGGAGAGTATATGTTGTAATGCATGTAGGACTTTGCCACCTCATTTGCAACTCTTCAACACCCCAAGACTGAGTTGTCAAATTTCGATGGAGTGACTATAAGATCAAAAATAACTAAGAATGGAAAATGGGCTTTGGTATCAACTCAAAATATGATCAACTGACAGGGGGGAGAGGGATGACAAGTCCTACAGCGTACTGGCAAATCAGGACATCATGAGTCATAGTTAGACCAATAGGAGAGTTGCTTATCCTTGACCTAAAAGAAAAGGGTCATGCGTGGAGCTATTGCTTTGCAATATAATAATCGGTAATATTCTTAGTTATAGAGTGACTGGTTCAGGTTCACTTAGAGAATTGGCACCTGGATATAGGGAGCCCTCAGTGAAGCATCAACTTTTGGTCCAATGCTTTGTTTACAGATCATAATCAAAAAATACAGTGGGGCTAGGAAGTTCTGTCCAGCCATACTTTCAATTTTCACTTTAAATGAGAACACGGCATTGACGTCATGTGGATCAGAAAGGGTAGCTAAGTAAAATTGCTTGGCATGGCTTACTATTAGATAAGGCAGGGGGAGGAGCAACCATCAATAGTGTGCTCTAGTCCTCACAGCTGTTTATGATGAAATGTGCTACCTTCTCTTTCTGGGTTTTTATTACAGTTGATTCTTGACTTGGCACTTAGATTACAAAACAAAACAAAACCCTGTTTCTTTGCCTCCTGACTTACAATTTTTATAATTTCCCTGAAACAAACTTTAGTCAAATGAACTTCACATTTGATACCTAGCTCTTTTCATATCTTGCAGTACATCAGTCCTCTTTTCATACCTAGCCTGTCCTAATGACTTCCATTCTACCTTACTGTGGAACATCTTTGTAGTGTGATGCCAGGTTGACAATTTTGATATGCTTTTTAAAGGTCTGCTGAAAAATGAAGCCATTCCTGAAGGAGAAGATGCGGTTGCTGCAATTGATGTAGAAGCTCTCTCTGAAGAAGAACAAGAAGAGCTTAGAAGAGAGCTTGCTAAGGTAAATTTAACTGGGAATGATAACTTTTTGTGGAATCTTTAACACTAATTAGGAACATTTGCTTATACAGCTGTATTTGTCAAAGACAAAATGATTGAATTAACAGATTTGTGCAAAGCCATGTTGTATTTAACCATGATTTAAGAAATCATGGTAGTCTGGAAGCCACACTTCTGCTTTCTGACCTTCTGAAGGGCTGCACGGATTATGCCTAGAGATGTCATCAGAATGGGAGGATTTAAAATTTAACCCCATTTAACTGGAGGTTAATTGGAGGTTCTGTGCTATAGGTACAATTGCCTGCATGTTGACTGTGAACTGTTCATGGGACTTAGATATCATTATTGACATAATGTATGTATAGTCAATGTGCCCTTTTTCTGATGTTGCTATGAATAAAATAAGATTGGTTTTCCAAAAAGGCTGAATGGTATGATATATCCTTTAGGAAAGTCCTATGTCAGCATGTGGCTCCCTCAATATCCCTGGCATGTGAGAGAGCTAACATGTTAAATGCCTCTTTTATGTTTTGGATGAGTTGGAATGAAATGGGAGGCTTAAAGGTATCTATTTTCAACTTTCATAATCAACAGAAATTACAAATTAAACTGATTTCTCATTTGGTGGAGCAGCAAAGCAAATGAATGCCATAAACTCCTCTTTGGCTCAAGACACCCATTTCATCTCTTTAAAATAAACCAAGTCTTCCTCTAATTCTTCCCTATGAAATTAAAAAAGCCATCTGTCTAATGATGACATCCCAAGCTATACTTCCTACAGACTGCTCTTCTGTAGAAAACCTCATACAATAATTAAAGGTCATTTTGGGATCTCTATCTAAACAGTTATGGGTTACATTAGGGACCAATTCTTGCCTATTTGTGTCTACCATTCAATCTGGGCCAGCAGGACGGGCATGCTTTGGATCTTATTGGTTAAGAAATGCCCATGGGTGGAGCCTAGAAAATGTGTTTTTTCTGCCATTATATCGATCTTATAGAAAATTCTCCCCCTGGAGATTAGGATAGCCCTAACCGTCCTAGCTTTTTGTGAGGTCCTAAAGACCTGTCTCAGGGTTTCGACCCCTGACTGTGAAAGGACTCACCTCCTTGCTGTGTTAGAGTTGCTGATTATAATATTTTCCTCAGCTGCTATGCGTTTTACATTTTGTATTTGGGGTGCAGTTATTTTCTACTTGAAACTTCTCCGCCCCCAGCCACTTGTTGACATAAGAATTGTACAAATTAATTAAATATATAGTGTTGTAGTAATTGCTTAGTAAAGTTGAGATTTGATAAAGCACTTATGCAAGTTTATGATATGTAAAGGGTTATTTTTTTGCTTAAATTTATGAAACATAGTGTAGATACTGCCTGTGAACTAGAATACAGAGGTTGAATACCAGATACTTATTGAACTGGCCTAATGTATTTGATTCCATTCTATCTAGTGTATATGTTGAAATATGTGGTAAAATATACACACAAATCTGAAAGAAATGCTAGTAATGATGTATTTTCCTTATGCATAACATTATTTTCATTGTTTTGTTTTATGGATTCTGTCCCATAGGTAGAAGAAGAAATCCAGACTTTGTCACAGGTGTTAGCTGCCAAAGAGAAGCACCTAGCTGAAATAAAGAGGAAACTAGGCATCACTTCACTGCAGGAACTGAAACAAAATATTTCTAAAGGGTGGCAAGATGTAACTTCAACAAATGCGTATGTTTATTTTGCTATTTGAGAGGGATGTGAAAGTATCTGAGTTTAATTGATTGAGTTCTTTGGATATTGTCCAGAAAAACCTATAACTTGAGATCTAAGGGGGCAGGTTTTTTTTTTTTTGTTTAATTGTGATCTAGTGGAGTGGGAAGTTGAATTCTCTGCATGGACATCTGATTATTGCTTTTTTCTAATGTACAAACATTATTAATAAACAAGCCATTATAGTTTAATTTAGACAAAATGTTAGAGCATAGATCATGTTTTATAATTGTAAAAACCACATTACACATTAGGGTTCACACATTACAGGTAGACAAAATCAAACAAAACACATGATGAGTAGAATGTGTGAATATAGTTGTTGTCTGTGTGTTTTTCTTCCATTAGGAGAGCTTTCAAATGTTTAACATGTATGTATTATCTATGTCATGGCAATTTATTTGTTAAAGTAGAATGGCAGATGATTTTGATGCAGGTAATATTTAGAATTCTAAACAAGTATATCAACATCCTTGTCCAATTTATACTACTACTACTACTACTACTACTACTACTACTACTACTACTAAATAAAGACTTCAATTTTAAAAAATGTTGGTAGCTGAAGGCCGATCATTGTCTAAGATGAAAGCGATCGGATTGTTCTTGTATGTAGTTGCCTTTAAAAAATCAAATATAATAACAAACCCTGGCAACAAATCAGTAACCTTAATTTATCTTAATAGATGAAAGGAAAGCTTCGTTTAGAATTCAATTTAAAGCTGATGTTCAGTGGAAATTCTGTTTATTAAAAGGCTTTATTATGCTTTTCATGGGGTACAATACATCTTAATTTTAAACATCCAGAAAGGGAAATAGTTGAATATTTACATCCTGAACTTTTAAGGTTCAGAGGGTAGAAAAACCATGATAACAGAAATTGACTGACTTTCCCAATCTAGGTATAAGAAGACATCAGAAACATTGTCTCAGGCTGGACAGAAAGCCTCTGCTGCTTTCTCAACAGTGGGTTCTGCCATCACAAAGAAGCTGGAAGATGTGAAGTATGTTTTATTTCTAGCCCCCAGTTATTTATGTTGTAATGGAGCTTAATTGTACCAGATTTTTTTTAAAACAAAAAGCCTAATATGGTCTGTGCTGCAGAATCTCTCTAGAATTGTAGAAGAATACAAACCCTTTTTCTCAGCTGTCATTTTGAAATGTTTCAGCAGACTGTCACAGACAGGCAACAGAATGGTGATATCAGTATAATGGCTTCTCTATGCTTTTCCTGTGTTATTACTTGCAATTAAACAACTGATTATAACACCTATCCTGCGCGAGCTGCACTGGCTGCCTGTGGCCTTCCGGGTGCGCTTCAAGGTGCTGCTTACCATCTT
>JAOYMU010000292.1:42246862-42271014 GCA_025802295.1 Psammodynastes pulverulentus | reverse complement strand
TGATTATTTTTTTGCCATCTCTGTATACAAATAAAAATTATACTTAGCTGAAACAAATATACTTTATTTTGTAAGCAAATATTCACTAAGCAGTCCACATTCTCCTTCATTCTTGGGTCTCTGAATAGCCAGATATTTTTTTTCTATCTTCTCTCGCCTCATTCTCATCCATTCATGTACTTTATTCAGAATAATGCCCCAGATCACATTTATTCAGAATGTTGCAGTTCTTTCTCAAAACTCATACTATTTTTGTCTATTATCATCATTCACTGAACATAACATGCCTGCCACCAATGTATAGATTTCTATTTTGATATGCATGCAGAAAAACCCATGACTCTGATTCAGACATTCGGACATCCAGAATTACTGTAAATCTACACTGGCACATCTTTTTATGGATTCATAATCAGATCTTTATTTAGCTCTATTATATTTCCTTTCTTTCTCTTAGTTTACCAAACCCGAACCTATTTTTCTTTCTTTAATTTCATGCAATGAATTCATTAACAAATGATATTAGTGATGATTACTGTATAACATCAATCTTTTAAAGTAAAATTTTAAAAAATCCATTATTGGCCTTTGATTTTCAATGATCTAGTCTGTTTCTGCCCCTGCTTCTATTGTATTAGTTTGTTTTATTGTTGCTGTCCTTTAGGCAACCTTTCCATATGTGTTTGCATTCCAGCCGAATGTTCTGCTTTGTGAGAGACACCACAAAGGAAACAATGAGATTGAATTATTATGAAGCATGAAATGCAGGCCACCTAAAGGTTGTATTTCTTTTAGCTTCCCATAAATGTATTTACATTGATCTTTCAGTGATTTCATTACCAACAGCAGTCTCATAAAGTTTGAAGGTTAAGTGATCTGGCTATGCAGGGTGCTTTTAGTTTTATTCTAACCATGCTGGCAGTTTATAGCTTGTTTTCTCTTTCATTGTTGAAGAGACTGTTAAGGGTATTCATTAAGTTAATAAGGTTGGATTCAGCTGACCCTCTTTTAACAAAAACAAAAAAAGAAAGATAAGTACAATGGCCATAAACCTATGTATGTACTGGGTTCTACCTTCTTTCTAAAATCTGCCTAAAATCTAAAAGAAAAATAGCATTCTATTGATGGGTAGGATAAATAATTCTTCATTGTTTATTGATTTTTTAAAAAAACTCAGCAATGTCAAGTAAGAGAGAAAAATTAAAGGCAAAATAGAGACTGATTGCACAGGGGTCACCACAGGGATATAAGAAAGTAAAGTTTAAGTCTGTGACCATGAAATTGAAGTCCCACTTTTTCTTTATGTGTACCACACAAGGCATATTAAAAAGTGTCAGGGCTTTGATTGTATGGTTATTTTTTTTGATGCCTCCATTACACAGATGTCCTAGTCTATCTAATGTTGTCTTCTTGCAGTCATGTTTTCTTAAACTTCCCATACCTTACAGTTGGGAATTTTTTTATTGTTTTCCAGGATTGATAAGAACTTCTAAGGGATGAATAAGTTCCAAAGAAATGTCTTGCCTTTAATTCCAAATAAGGCATCAAGAGTTCTTTTTTTGTTTATACAGTATGCTGTACGTATAATGAATATGTATCTATGTTTCCATGAAAGATTCTGTTGAAGAAGAAAAAAATAATGCCAGATTTCTAAGTTTTAATGATTCAAGTTTCTTACAAATTAAGAGCTTTAAGTATTTATTGCCCTGTACAATCCCATCTTCTTTCAAAAATTCAATAATGTACATATTTATGGATTTTGTCTTTTCCATGAAAGAAATTAATCTAAAAAACATTGATTACTCCAGGACCACCTACTATCTTTGGGTTAGGCCTGGATGGAAGTGCTTTCACTGATGCTGGTATTTTAAGTTATTGAAAGGACTCATTCAGGTGGTGACCAAAGATCCTGGTGTACTAGCATCAACTCTGAGTTCAGTCTGTTGACTTCCAACAAGACTCTGACACCCCCTAAGCACACAGAGAAGAATTTACAGTGTTATCCCCACTGCCTAGAGTGCTATTGGATATTATTGATGTATTGATGATACCATATACTGAACTATTAAAATGGCTTCTCTCAGCAGCTTTGTATAGAGGTCAAAAAGCTATAGAGGAGACTAAAGATCCCTGCAACACCATACAAGTCGAGCGAGCAGGCTGACTTTTCTTCCCCCACCAAAACAGATCAGAATTACCCATTAAGGACATATTTGAACCATTGTAAGGAAATGGCTTGAACCTACAATCCTCATAGCTGGCCCAAAAGGATATCATGGTTAATGGTATCAAAAACTGTTGAGGGATCTGACAAGACAAGGGGGGGGCACACTTCCTCCATTAGGTTCCAATGCAGGTCATCCAGGAGAATTACCAATGCTGTATCCGATTCAAAAACTGGCCTGAACATTTATATCTTTTTCCTTCAAATCCAGATTCCAAAATACTCATAATTTACACAGGGTTTTTTTTCATATGTTATAACCCCATAACAATTTTCACGATTAAATGTAAATATCTTCACTATTAAATTAAAAGCACTATTGAACTGATATTAGTTAATGTGACTGTTACATTACATATGAGTCTGCAAGCAGATTTTCTGTAACTCGTTTTATTTGAACAAATGGAATTGTATAAATGAAATTGCTTTTAAATTGCAAAGTAGTTCAAGCCCTCCAGAATATTGCCCTTTTGTCATCAAAATATCAAGGGAATAATTATGATTCATTTTTAAGTACATTTATCTTACATTTGTATATACACATATTATTTAAGTTGACAAGAATACTATACAAAAGACTGGCCACTTATGAGTCAGACTGCCCCCGAAGAAAGAGAAAATCCTCTGAAGTGTTTTAAGTTGTTTCAATAAATATCTTGTCTTCGGCTTCCTATAGGATTTTGTTTCTTTTTCTCAAAATGCTACTTCTGAAGCTTCCTCTTAAAGTTCTTTGTCATTCATTTTTTTTAAACCAGATTTCAGAGTGGCTCTTGTTCTATACAGGGTAAAGCAAAATGCACACAGGTTTGGCATTGATTTTTATGGGAATATATGCATCCAACATCCAGTGTGTATCACATTATTAAGCAATCTCTTGACTAATTTCTTTAGTCACTGTTTCTGAACTTGTAATTGACAGTTCAGTTTAAAGGATGAAATGCTTGTCAAATTAAAGACAAATGTATCTATAGTAGATAGAGAATGCTTGGATTCTTAATATTTAATCTAGTTTGTTTGTAACAGTTCGTGAAGTTTCAGATGGCAGCACTGAGAATTTTCAAATAGCTGAGTTCAAATCACAGAATAACCAAAACTACCAACTGTATATATAGATAAATGTTCTGATTCATCACCAGGTAAAAGGCTATTTTATATGACCCTTTTTGACAAAGAGGAATGCATCTCTAAAGAAAAGTAACAATTCAGTAATGGTGCATCTTTACTCTTCAGGCAATGATAATTGGCACCATGTAGGCAATATTAACATCAGAAAGTCCCAAACTTCCTTGATCTAAGACACTGAATAAATTGCCTTCAGCTTCCCTAATTTACAGCCAAGATGGTCAAATATTGACTGCAAATAATGGGAGTTAAGTCCAATAAACCTGAACTTGCCAAGTTGGGGAAAACTGGCTTATGTACTGATGATGTTGCTATTGTGTTGTTATTTATGATATTGCTTAGTTTGATAATGAAACTTCTGCAAGAAAAGCACCAAGCTCAGAAGAGCACCAAGACTCCAAGACTGGCTTATACATGCAGTCACCACACAACAAAGTTGACAAAGAGACAATTAAGTGGTCTATGTGCAGGCATAATCCATCCCTGAAAATTTGTATTATGAAGTAGAGGTTTGGGCAGACCATGGACCTGACCCCAGGTATGGAATGAATGTAGCAGTGCTGGTGAAAGCTTATGCATGGTAACTTATCCATGATTTTTTTGTGAGACAGAATTCATGATCAGTGGGGTGGCATTGTCCCAGTAGGGCATTGTCCCAAAAAGTCAAAACTGTAGCTCCAATGTAAAATAACAGGCAGAACAACATATATCAAAAGTAGACAGAACTAACTACAATGCTGCAGTTGCCAGGTTGACATATTTGATCACCCCTGTGGACACTCCTGCTTTGCAGACTAACTGAGATGAATAAACTAAACACCTATCCTGTTTCACAGCAGCATTAAAGATCTCCTTATAAAATAAATCCCACAATATGATATTCTGTTCTAGTGACATTTTTTAGTACTCTGTGAGAGAAGAGTAATCCCAAATTAAAAATATTCATGATCCATGCCATTGTTCTGCTTTCAGATTCTATTATCTTCTGACACAATAGCATAATAACTATCATGAGGAAGAAATGGTACCAGCAGAGATGAAAAAGAATCCTGGTTTTGTTTCTGGATTGCCTTGGGATACCCTAACAAAACTTGTCTTATCAGCCTTAAAGCTGGTTGAGGTAGAAAATAAGTGTGGGCTTCTGGATTTCATATGCAAATAGCAGACAAAGCTTATCATTATAATTCTCCACTTCACCAAAATATGGTTTCTTAGAAAGGTTGTGAGTTCAGCCTGAAGCTGTGATGCATAAGTTATTGAATAGGTGTATAAGTCTTTGTACTTTAGCATTACTTACATTATAGCAGAATTAAATTTCAGAGAGCATCAGCAGAACAATTTGACTTAAATCTAAAGCTGGATAATGATAGTAGTTGTATATATATGATATAAAATGTAAATATATGAACTGAATATATAATGTGGCCCCATATTGTTTATTCAATACACATTCATACTGTATTCATCTGGGTCTGTGAAGTGTGTGTGTGTGTGTGTGTGTGTGTGTGTGTGTGCACGCGCATGCCTTTGAATGGGTTTGAATCAGTGTTGACTCCTAGAAACTGGCTTGACTAAAATCACTCCAGTTTTCTTGACAAGATTTCTGAAGTGTTTTGCCATTACCTTTTTCCTAGGGCTGAGAGAAAGTTACCTGGCTGTAGCAGATCTAAAACTCACAGTTTTCCAGTTTCTAGTCTGATGCCTCTATCATTGCACTAAACTGGCTCTCCTTTCCACTTTTATAGACAACTTAAAGTAATAAGACAGAAGTATTGTCGCCTGTTGGGACACAAACTCATATTAAGTATAACCAGGAATAAATGAATACAAATGGACATACTTTGTTCAAACCAACTTTTTTCAAAGTGGTTTTTCATTACAAGAATATCAGTCCCTACCTTGGTAAGATAAAAAATATATAAGTGTTTGCTTCTCAGGCTTTATTGGTAAATAAAATGAAACAAGAAAATAAAAAGGTGCCATTATTGCATCTCTTGGACAGTTCTTTTAGAATTGCTATAAATGGAACATACTCTACTAAGTTTAACATGTAATCCTGAAGTGAGAAAGGTCAATGTATATTGCTTGAATGAGAAATGATCTAGATTCAACCCTGGACATATCTAGCAGCCATGACTGCTTTAATAAAATATCAGCAGAGGCTGGATAAGTAGGGACTTTATATTCACAAAATGGGTCTAGGACAACTTGCCATGGCAACTTGGCCATGGCAAGTTGTCCCATTCCATCACAAAATAGCTGCTGGGTACCATGATGAAGTTGCTTACCTATTTCTATTAATCCTCCAGGATGGTCCTTAGCATTCCATTTTATCTTTTATTTTTTTTTTTTAAAAAGTCCATCCAACCAATACACTAGAAAATAAACACCACCAGGTTGCAGGAAAGAATGTATTTTATAGTAAAGATAGTGAAATGATTCTCTATTTCTTGATGCCCTCTTTTTATTGCATTTTTGAAACCCTCTTTTTATTTCTTCTATCTAAAATATAAATTTATCCAAAAATGAATCTTTTAGAAACCAGTCCTATAGAGTCATGCAGCTCTTAATGTGCTTTGATTTAGATTGAACATCATGAAACCTCAGAGCTTCTAAACCCCATGGATCCCTCTGTTTTTGATAGGTTTCCTACAGATACAATTGTCAAAAATTAAAGATGTAATATAAATCCCAAAACAATTAAAACACAAACATGACAATCCCCCAAGACTTGGGAGGGAAAAAATC
Source organism: Psammodynastes pulverulentus (assembly GCA_025802295.1). Classification (NCBI taxonomy): domain Eukaryota; kingdom Metazoa; phylum Chordata; class Lepidosauria; order Squamata; family Psammodynastidae; genus Psammodynastes; species Psammodynastes pulverulentus. Next base: position 42,264,920 of record JAOYMU010000292.1, on the reverse strand, counting down.
CAGAAAACCTTCATGCTACCTAACCAATTGGATTATCTGGGCCCTTTCAGTCAGTATTCAAACCTTGTTTTTGCACTGAGGTGCCATTGGCATATTTGTTGATCACTTCTGCAAGAACTGGGGTGGTGGAGGTGGATCTCTCTTGGCTCTCTTGGCTCTCTTGGATCTCTCAGTGGCCTTCAGTATGATCAATCTTCTAATTTTTATGGACCAATTTACAGAATACAGAATACAGAATTACCATCTTTGGTTCTGGATGGAAATACCTTATATTTCCCATGAGAGTTGATGCACAATTTAGGAGTCCTTCTAAACTCTCAATTCCTACACAAAGAGCAGGTGATAGCTATTACTAGAATGGTATTTGCATAAGTCCATTTTGTATGCCAGTTGAATACAATAATAATTTCTGCTCATCCCATGTACCAGAATGGATGCAGTACATGCCCTTTATATTACACAAAGACAGTAATAGTATCCAAGCAGTGTGTCTTCTCTTATCATGGTGCCTATCCTTTGTAAAACCATACTGCTTGAAATTTAGATATTCTTGTTTTTGCTGGTTTATTCTAAACACCTGGTTCTTCCCCTGACATTTGGCTACATTGTAGGATGTGGCCATCCTCATTTTTTGTTTATATGTTGGCTGACTTGCTCTGAGCATGTGGGATGGTTTTTAAATGATTTTAATTAATTAATTTTAATTACTACTGGTTTCTCTATTTGTGAGCTGCCCAGAGTTATGTGTTGAGCAGGTGGTCATATACATTTAAAGATACATAAATAAATATATAAACCCATACAAGGGGCATAACACCTTACTCTTTCTGTTTAACCTCTTCCTCATAGCCCTAGTTCTCTTGTTAGGTCTGGCTTCTATCCACTCATGCTCTAACAAAATTGTAAACATTTTATCACATTAGCATTTATTATATGCTTTTGGGAGAACCCAAACAAGTAAAGCAAAATAGAAGTGATGTCTTTGTTTGCATTTTCTCTTTCACACAAGAGAAAGCAATATACAACTCCTTGCACATAGAATGAAAGGAACATGGAGTGTAGCTTTTGGATTGCCATAAACCAGCATCTGTAGAGTATATTCTTCCCAGTCTATAAAGAGGAGGCTATATAAGTTTTCTCTAAAAAGTAAACCTTCAGATAGTCAAAAAGTCAATTTAAAATCTAAAATCAAAGTGAGCTTGGTTTAACCATAATGCTCATCTCAGTAAAATAATAGGAGTTGTTCCATGTATTTGTAGATATAATCTCCTAGCAATAGAAACACTATTTTTAAAAAACAAGTATTTTGAAAATATCCCAGTATCTCATAATAGAAAATCAATATGTTCACTATTAAACAGTCTATTTAGATAACCATGATCTAAAAGTTGTCCCATTGATAATTATGTATACTTTTTATTTCTATTTTGAAATAAAATTTAAATTCCAGGCAAGGAGACACAATTACATAATGTATAGTGAAATTTTAATGAATGATAAATCACTATTATAATTATAATTATTATTAATAATATAGTAGGTACTATTTTAATAAATAATTGTGATGATCGCCTAATAATGAATAAATGTCAAATTAATTAACAACTAATTCTTGTTGAATAAACTTACTACTTGTAGTCCTTAGCATATTATGGGGTGAGATTGAGGAACAGCTAATATGAAATGGCTAAAATGTTGAACTAGGATTGGGGAATCTCAGGTACAAATCTAACGCCACTATGGGTGGTCACAATCCAGTGCTGTGGGATGTTGCTGTGAAGGAAAAGTGGAGAAGGATGTATTCAGTATGACACCTTCAGTTCCTGAAGGAAAGAAGCATACAACTCTAAGAAATAAATAAAATAATGGATTGCCAAGCTAATTATCGTTTGAAAGAATTTACATGTATATTTATAGCCATATAACTGTAGCTTGACAGGTTTTATTATCAATAAAATGTGTAGGTATGATATTATTCCTCAAAAGTTGAACCTGTGTCAACTTCCTCAGGCAGAGGTTTGTCAGCATGTTGGACTTTAAATCCTGTAAAATCCCCACCCCAGTCAGCCTTTAAAAAATTCTTAGATGCTATATTGCAAAAATCCAATAAAAATGATTTGTTGCTTAAGTATTTAGCATAGATCTAATGTGAATATGAGTGAATTGGCATGAAACCTCCCCTTATTCATGTGATCTCCAACTATTATCATGTTCTTTTGGACTTAAAACTGATGCAAGATTTACTGAAAAAAAAAACTTTCTGTCTGAAATGTTTCAGGGAAAAGACTCTTAATTATAGAACTCTAAGGAAATACTCCTGACCAAGCTTTATTGTTATTGTGATTGGATAATTGATAATGTGAACAAGCAACTAAGGTTTTATTAAACAATCATTTAGGCTCTTTTAAAAGCAGTCAATATGCTTTTTATATATTCAAAAATGGGAAGAAGTAGAAAGCATATCTGATTTATTATAACTGTACCACAATATGTCAGCATATTTTTCTTTGATGGGTGATTGCTTTGATTTTATATTGGAATAGTTTAGATTTAGTTTCCCAGCACTGATTAATTATTTCATTTTCCGTTGAGAATTTTTCTCAATGTCAATGAGGTGACCTGAACAGCACAGAACTGTAACTGGTGCCTCCACTTCCTGCAAGGCCTCTTGCTTTGCTTTGTTATAAAATGAGCTTTTCTGAGGAGAAAAAAAAGTATGGGGATATCCTGCTTGAGAATAGTTTGGGATCCTCTGGGAGACACTTTCTGCTGTTGTTAAATTTGAATCCATCAAATTTGAATTCATGTAATTGGAGCAGATCTGGGGTTAAACAAACATTTGATATCCCTTGCTACAGCAATGTGGTTTAATCTCCCAGCCACTATAAATCACAGTGGAAACAATGCCTAGGTGGTTTACATGCCTACTTTGGAAGAAATGGCAAGATAAAAATCCAATCAATTTGTTGCCTTATGGATTAGAATTCAGTTCTATATAGAGCTGAAAGAAATTTCAAAATGTTTCAAAATCAATATCATAACTTTTTTAGACCCATCGAATGTTATAAATATGAACTTCAGACAGCAGCATAGGGTAACAGAGAAATTATGCTAGCTTCGCCCGCTCATTGTTTTCTAGTGAGACTGAATTATGGTATCATCATTTTCAAATTGCTGGAGGACCCAGTTACTTGCAGAAGGTTCTTGAAATTAGATGGAAGACCCCGTGAAATTGAGTTGAGGACCTTCATTGCTCTGCCCCAAAGCACTTAATGTTTTATCAAATGGCTCAAATTCTTGAAATCTAGTTTATTTCAATTAAAAGCACACATTTAAATCTCCCCTATTTACAGTATATCAGTGGATGAAAAGAAAAGTGCAATTTTAGCTAGATCTTGCTTATTATGTGCATTAGGACAGACTGGAAGAAAATATGAATGTGAATATGCAATTAGGGTCTCAAAAATTTGGAAAATAATATTACAAATGACCAAAACCAGCAACAAAATGTAACATGGCAAATAAAACCCTTTTCAAATAGGCACTCCCATTTCATAACCTCAAAGGTTTCCAACGGTGAAAAATATACATGAACAAAAGATAAAAGCATCACAGTTTAACAAATACAGTCACATTATCCCATTCTCTTTATTGCTTAATAAAAAAGTGCTGAAACAACAATGGTTTAACCTGTTTTAGAAGACCGAAATGACTTTTCTAAGAAGGGAGTCTCATTTAACCTTGTTCTGAACATTTGTTACTGATGTTTCATGATACAAGCTTTTGAAGTAATCACAATTTTGCTCACTCAAGCTTCCCAGCAAGCACTTCTGAACAAGGTGCAAAGTAATTCTATGTTACTGATAGCTAAATGTGACCTCCCTATTGAGAGACTTTATAACAAATCTTTTGTTGTCAGTAAAATGTTAAATTAGCTAAATCTGGCTCTATTAGATGCTTCCTCCCTTTGGTTTCACAAAGAAATACCTCTAAGGGTCCCTTTTTTCACCACTTAAATATTAGGGATGTGCAGGTGTTCTTTGCACAAATTGTTCCATGGAATATTTAGTGTTGAGATGTCCATGCCTAAACTGGAATGTTTCTGTGTCTGGTATTTTGATCCATGCATTGGATGAAATAGGACTGTTTTGTTCTGCCTAGAAATGGCTGCAGAGTGGAGGAAAGCTAAGAATATTGGTAGGAGGTGAAGGGGGGGGGGATAAGCATGTGTAATATGTTACCCTGGGACACTGGTGGTGATGACTGAAGGACAGAAAAAAGGTGGGGGACCAATGAGAGTATGCTGCATGGAGTATTATGGAAGAGAAAGAAGACACAGAACATTATCATTCTCACCTGATCTGGGTTTTGTTTTATCTGAAACTGAAACAACTGAGATGCTCTGGGTTTGGTTTAACCAAACCATGACTGACCTGAAATGATTCAGCAGAACTTCTGGAATATGATGGTTTGTTGCAGGGATTCAAAGCAAAGCATTCCCATTTCATGGACACACATAGCTGTAACTAAAATTGCTCCAGGGAACAATATGTCCATCTTTAAGAATAATGCACCAAAACATAATAGTTCATTGGAGATTTTCACTACAAGAATGAGAATTCACATAGCTGGCATGACAAACAGTTGCTCTGCATCATGAATGAGGTAAAATCTATTATAAGTCCTGTATCTATGTCTTTATCAGTTCATTACTCGATTTTCCCTGGAAGCACATTTTGTGTATTATAAGTAATTGTAGTAATTGCTTTTAGATGCATCAATTACAGACTTCCATCTTCATGAAAATCAACCTCCCTCTGTTTTGTCTAATCCCTAACACTCATTATCCAGTTGCCTTAGATTGCATACCACATCTTTACTGTTATCCCAATAGATTTTCCAAAGATTTTAATTATAATTTAACAGATTCTTCCTTATCCCTTTTCATGACAAAAGTCCTAGACCCACCCAACCACCATCAAGAAGAAAAAAAGCAGCAGTCATCCCTTTATATAGGGGAAAGAGAGGGATGTTGCTTGTAAATAGGAAAAAAAGTTATTTTAGATTTAGATGAGTTAGATAATAAGAATGTTTTTCCTAAGGAAACCCCCCACCCCCAGTTGAGACCTAAGAACGAAGTGTTATTAATGGAATAGGGGAAAATGGAAACTGTTGTTTATAATGTAATGCAATTAATTATCCAAGGAACACAGGACAAGTAGCTGTTTTTATATATAATAGCAAGAGGACCGAATAACTGGATCTATTAATCAGCAGACCTCTGGATGCCTCTCATCTGTATTCCAGGAGTTTTTTTAGCCATAATGCCCAAATTCAGAAAGGGGCCTTCTGCAGTGAACAGTCTCTGACCGAGGAGGCCAAATTATCAATACTGATTTCTGGATTGCTGCATTGGGGAGGGAAAGAAATGGGTGTGAGCAAGCACTGCGGGGCTGGCCAGAACCTGATGGCTCCTGCCTGCCTGTATTAGCATATGCAGCTGTCTGATGCCCTACCCTCAGGAATAACAAAGCCCCTTTCCACCAGGTTGGAAAACAGAGCAATATTTAATGAAAGGGCATCTCTGGGCATCCATATTAATTCTAAATGTGTCTAGGAGGACAACATCTGTGCCAAGGCTTTTGTTTCCCAAAAGCAAGTGCAAGGGAAACGGATGTTTTCTTCAATCGTGCCCTGATGAGTTATGGGTGGGCCAACTTAGTAAGTTAGTATTTTGAGAAAACATCTCTTTCCATCTATTTTCTTAATGCCCAAGGAGGGAGGGATGTGATTTTATTATTATTATTATTTTAAAAGTCTGCCAAATGTCTGATGTTATGATAGCCAGTCCATTTCTCTTCTGTGCTTCCCTGAGAATTACCACACCCTTTACTGCAGTATCACTTTTCTCCGCGGGCTTTATTGCAAACTCAGGGAAAAAAATAAAAAATAAAATAAAGGTTAAAAAGAAAGGGGTTGGAGGGCGGGGGAAAAGAGGCAGTTTCAGCCATTTGCACTTTGCAAAACTCGGCTAAATTGGAGGATTGAAGGTAGGATCTTGATACCCAACGGTAAGGCAGAGTGGATTATTTTGACACTCCCAGACCTGCAGTCCCGATTCCTGGAGAGCACTCCGGCGCACCGCAACCTTTCCCTTCTAAGATGCAAAGGGCGGGAGTGTGCAGTCCAGGGGTGTGGCGAAGGTTTATTGAGTCTGCATGGAAAAAAATAAAAATAAAATAAAATAAAGGCGGGGCGGTGGGGGGCGGTGGTGTGGGGAAGAGCTTTTGCTCTAGTCAGACAAAATAAAACCAAACTCGCCGGAGGCATGATAGCGAGTAGGCGATTATTGTATAGAGAAGGGGAAGAGGAAGAGGAGGCTAAATCCAAGTGACCTACTTCAGGGCACACATACACACACCGGCTGCCCACCGGCACCAATGGATGCAGCAAACCAGCAAGAACATTTGGAAAAATCGGCGACACGGAAGGCATCTAAGAGGAAGGCGGAGTATTTGCTTTGATGTCCTCCGCTCCCTTCGTGCGTCTTTCTTGCTAGCTGGGGAGCGGGCGGGGGTGGGGGGTGAGTGAGAGAAGGGAGGGGCGAGTTCCCCCGGGGCTCCGGCGAGGCGGTGGCGCGCCGGCGGCGAGATGGGTGGGGTCGGTCTGCATTGTGCTCGGCTGCTTGAACGGGTGGCGTCCAACTGCAGGTGCGCTCTCGCCGGGAACGCCCGGAGCACGGGCTCAGCACGAGCCTTACACAAAGCCCTGCCATCCAACGCCGCCCCAGCCCTAACTGTCTTGGCTGTCGAAAAACAAGCACACACACACACACACACACAAAACCAAGTATCACCCAAACGCACGCCTCGCTTTCACCTTCCGCCCCGCCGCACAAAGGCACTCGAAAGCAGCGCGTCTACATCGGGATCCCGACTTCTCTTGCAACAACCCTCGCCGAAGGAAATGTTGTCTGTCTCCATCGCATCCACGTGGCGGGCGGGTTGGCTAGGGAAGGCGACTGGCCAGTTCCACCCCCCCCCCCGTACAAAAGTCGCTGGCCCTGGTCCTGAGAAAGACACCAGCGACCGGGAGAATCGGAGGTCAGAGCGAGCGAGGGGGACGCTGGAAACGAGTCAACCCCAAAAGACACAACAAGTTTACTGTTTTGCTTTGCGTTACCTGCAGTCTGCCATGAAGAGTATTTTCTTAAGCCCCCCCCCAAAGACCCCTGGTTTATCCGACGTTAAATCGAAGAAAACAGGAGTAAGATTTAAGTCGGACGGCATCCAAATACTTCGGTTGAAATAAATTGAGAATGAGGCTATTAAAAAGATTGACATTAAAAAAAATATCTTCAAGTAAAGGATAGACCACGACCGCTTAGCCCTCTCCCGATTTGGCTTTTAGAAAAACTAAGGCTAATAATAATAATATTATAATAATAATGATAATAATAATAATTGTCCCTTTTAGAAATGCAATGCAGCACCAAGGATAGAAGAAAGGGAAAGATTTGAGAAGAGAGGCTTCCGTGGCAGAAAGAAACGCTCGGTTTGCCTTACCCATTGCAGTTTTAGCCATTGTAGGTGCTACAGAAGCTCCGAGCTTGCGAAGGCAAAGAGGTCCAGCTACAGCAGTGGGGAGAGCGCGCGCGCGAGGAGACTAAGGCACTGAGTCAGCAGAGCGGGGCTGAGCACAAGAAGGAGCGAGAGGCAGGAGCCCATGAATAATTATCACTTCTCAGCCTAAGCAGATTGGCTCGAGAGGTCCCCTGACATGACTCCCGCAGAAACAGATTCTCTGAGCATTAAATATTGATCTGCCTGTGGTGCTGGTGTACAAAGTGCCAGAATGCAGTTTGAAATGGAAATTGGCCCTGGAGTGCTGTGTCCCCCCCTTTACTTTCGCTTTGATAGTACATTCCATGTCAAGAGCTTAATATCCTACAAGAAAAACCCATTGGTCTTGAAATCTCTGGCTGTTGCTAGATGTAAAACATGCACAAATGCATTCTAAGACAATTTTGTGGCACTAACAGAAATAGGAGGGGAAGTGGGAGAATTTAAAGGCTGTTTGTTTTCCTTTTATCCACTTTGCATAATGCTTATACAGTATCTATATATAAGGAGTTATATATTTGTGGCTGGAATGTTTGCTATGCTTTTCTATGAGTAGGGCCTACTGAACCCAGTACTGCAGAATTTAATTAAGATTGGATATAGACTGATCACATTATTTCTTAACACAAGCATTCAGTGCTTTTGTCTTCTCTTTCTTTTATGACTCAGGTATGTCATAAAATAGTTTAAAGAAAAAGCATGGAAGACTTACTTTCAGTAATTTAGACCTATAACAAAATACAGAATAATTGCTTTCACATTTTGTCTGTCTGTGACAGTGACAAGTTGACATTCTTTCATCTGGAGTACAAAGAACTAGTAACTAGACTAATTATCATCCAGCTAGGCTACCTGGGTATGAATTTGAAATATTCCTTCTTGCCTTCTCCTTTCAACATTAAACCAATGAGGGGTTACTGTAGAGAGGACTAAGATGGTGCTGTTATTGAAGTGATTTAAATCATCTTTTGCTTTGAGACCCATACATCTCTAATGTATTCTGATTTAACATGTTCATCTAACATGCTCTTCTCCAGCTCAATGAGAAAGATACTTTGTCACAACTAACTACAATGAAATCCAAGATCAAAATGGGAAATCACTTCTCTTCATTTCTTTTTGTCAAGAGAGCTGGTTGGGTTGGATTGAGAGTTGATGATGCTGAAACCAAATAGGGTTGAAATACTTCAGCCTTGCTTTCCAACATGATCTTTTTGTCACTTTCTTTCTGATACTGTCTCATTTCTTCTCTTCCCTCTTGAGATAAGATTTCTTCAGAGTAGACACACCATTCCTGATCATTGAAAAAAAGTTGGATTCATAGGTGCTTCCAAATGCAATTCTCAAAGAAATAAGCTATCATTTCCAGACAAAACATGTTAGCTATGTATGCATCCTCTTTCCTATGAAATATTGCCTTCATCTTGAGTGCATTATGTAGTTTTACAAATATAAGATCTAGATTAATTAACCCTATTATAGATTACTCAAGAAGTTTTGAAGATAGGGAATCTCTATTGGGATCTAAAAAAATGGGAATGTATGACTCCTAGCATTGTCTGAAGAAATTTATCATGATGTGGTCATAACTGGGAATTTGACATCCATAGCTACTTCACATGTTTTTTTTCCTTTTTACGACCCTGTACTCCTTTAATTCAGGGTAGAGTCGGGGTGACTGAATGGAGCTGAATGTTTACTGGCCACTCTTCCTGGCATCTATGTGGAGTTTGCAGCATATATTTTCTCTTTACACCCTGCCTGACAGAAAAACATCTGTTGTTGTCTAAGATTGAATCTCAATGTCAACCCCTTCCAAGTGAGAGGCAAACATCACCTCTAGGCCACCATGCTCTTCAGCTATTTCACAGAAGTTGCCATAAATATACTCACATTTAAATCTGCATGATTTAAACTAATCCTTGCTTCTACTTTTACAAACACACACACACACACACACACACACACACACACACACACACACAGTAGGAAGAGGAAAATATTTGAAAGTTCTTAGATCAGCCTGCCCAGTTTGATAGCATTCAGATCACTAGGAGTAGAATTCACAAAGCATTAATTATTAGAATTGTAATCCCCTAAACATTTGAAAGGCACTCAGTTGGATTAGGCTGACTTTGATAGTTAAGGTCCAACATTACAAGGTGATGCAGCAAGTGCCCATCACTTCAATAGGAGCTTACATATTTGCACCCCTCTATGTTATACATAGAATTCTCTTTGAATCAGTATGGGAAACCCCAGTGTTGTTCATTGCAGAATATTGATGTGAAAACAGGCTTCTGGTGATAAAACCTGTTATAGTTAATAGGGGCTTTTTTACTGGTAACAACCCATTCTGGTAAAAAGAGAACAATAAGCAGGAAAGTTAGGGGTTTCTATTCTATGAGTAATATACAAGCTCAGTAACAACTGGGCATCATAGTTCAAAACATCTGAATGCTTGCTATCTCGAATTTAAGCAAATGGAATCAAACCTGGCTTTGAAGAATCAAATTGTTGCTACAGAGTAATGAATGTATGCTTAATGTTTATGAAAGAAATATGCATTCATATCTTCACACATTTTGAGGCACTTTTCAAGTTATACTATAGCAAGTTCCTTGGCTATAAGAAAAAAAGAAGTTGTTGAGAAATTACGGTAGGATTAAAATCCAAATAGAGTATTCTAAAATGGGCAACGTTTCAGTTGGAATGATACCATCTTTTACTTAATTGCGATGTTGGGAAAGTGACTAAATTTTCTTTGAGTTATTTTTTTTTTGTCAAATCCTTCCACTAAAATATAAGGTAAGAATCCAATCACCAAATAAAAGAGCCATAGTAATTTATTTACAATTAGGAATTGACATTCAGAAAGTCAGAATCCTGGAACTGTCCTTGGTACTGAAATACCATGTACATTTTCCAGCTGTTACAATGCCGATTGAACTACTTAGTGTTTACTTACAGGGAATAAGAAAGTCTGTCTCATTCTACTAACCTAAAATTGGCAATGAAATGATAAATCAGGGTTTGAGTGTGAAATATATATTACAGATAATTAAGAAAGCAATAGTAAATAAAAGTCTATAGTGTCTATAAAACTGTAATATCATGATATAGATTCATTTGAAATATTATATTCAATTCTGATCAATACAAAAAGAACAATGTAAAGTGGAAAAATGCAAATAAAATAAAACAATTCAGAAGTTAAAATAATTCTTTATAAGTAAAGGGTACAAAATTGAGGCTTTTAAATGTGGCTATAAAAATCCTGAAAGAGGTGGTGATAGCTCATCCATTATAGTCCCTTGGTAGAATGGCATAGATCAGGAGTGTCAAACTCAAGGTCTGGGGGGCAGATCCGGCCTGTGGGGTGCTTAGATCTGGCCTGCAGGGCTGCCCTGGAAACAGTGAAGGACTGGCCTGCAGTGCCTCTGCCAGTGAAAAACAGAACTCGGGAGGGCCCTCCTGAGCTCCGTTTTCACTGGCAGATGGTTGCAGGAGACAATCACAGCCAAAAATAGAGTTTGGGAGCCTATTTTCACTGGCAGAATTTTTGGGCCACCACAGATGCCCCTGTGGTGACATTGAGCTAGGCATGCCCACCTTGGCCACCCCAGCCCCTGAGACCAAACACAATCTAATGTGGCCCTCAATGAAATCGAGTCTGATACCCCTGACATAGGTGTTAATCTTAGAGAATTAAAAGAATTGATGGCAGATTGGCCATGCTTTAATGCTACACAGGGCAAAAGTGAGAATGAAGTCCTTCCACAAGATGTATTAGGTGCATGTATTAAAATTTAAAAGTAATGAGAAATAAGGAGAAATAACTGAAGTGAACAAAATTCAGATATGAGGAAAGTGAACAGGCATTCCTTCCATCCTGGAATACTAGAACTGAAGATCATCTAGTGAAGTTCTACTATGGTAGATTAGAACAGAGAAAAAAATGTACTTCACATATATAAAAAACTGATGCCACAAAATGTAGGAATGATTGATAAATTGGATGACTTAAAAAGTATTTAAAGAGATATTGATGGAGTCATGACAATGAGTCATAATAGCAACATATACCTTTTACATCTAAAACAATATTCTGTTGAGTAAAGGTTACTAGACAAGAAGCTCCCGTCTTATAAGCTTTCCATAAAACTCTTATTAGCTTCTGTCAGCACAAAATGCAAACCTCAGTGGGCCTTTTTCTGAATCTGTGGCACTCATTAAATGTCTTTATCAGGTATTTTAAAGTTTGGTCTTATTTGGATAAATATTGCAGCTTCTTATGTTAATATGGTCTGTCATTTTTATCCTTATGCCTCAGGAAAATGATATCTGAAAGTGAAAAAAAGAAATAAAATACAGAAAGTAATTTTCATACTTAGTATTTGTTTATTATCAAATTGAAAAGTGGTTTTTTTAAAAAAATCTGAATATATTGAAATATTGGTGTTATTACTATGTGTCAAGATAATAAGTCTGATTGTTTAATTATATATTTTGTAATATGTAATTTTGCATGCCCTGAATATACCCACATAAATATGGATATTAAAAATTAGGATATTCAATTTAAAGCCTTATAAAAATATGAATCCCCACAAATTCTAATGCCAGCTTATAAAGATGCATGAAATCCCAGAACAGTGATTTTCTTCTGTGCTTTTTTTTTCCACCGGAGAATGGTGGGAATGGAAAGGACAAGGTGAGACAAAAGGGAGAAGAGTGTCTCTCTCTCCCTGTGGCTCTTACATAGTTCATTAAATTTCCATATTTGAAAAGAAAATGTGGCAGGATAACAGGCCACATTATTAACTTGTCAGACAGAAAAAAAGCAGCTCCCTCAGGAAACAGGGAAGAGGTTGAGTAAGTGTCATAGAGATTTCCATCATGAAAAATAGTCCCAAGAAATTATATGACTATGCATCATTTCAAACCTTTAGTGTATCAATTATTTATGGGGAGTTGTTATTGGGCTGTCTATAGAGCACTCATAGTGAATTTTTCTGAGTGGGGTTATGCAAATTATAGAGGAAGAGCGAGCTAAATTTCAGAATTTGACATGTGAATTGCCTGTTTTATAATGTTTTCTGTCAATGATTCTCTTTAAACTTGAAGTAATGCAAGTCAGTCCATCCATCCATCCATCCATCCATCCATCCATCCATCCAATATTAAGGAATACAGAAAATATTGTACAATGCATCTAGTGAGAAACTGGTTTGAAAACATTTTCTTAAACACATTCCTAAGCAAGCAGTCTATTATACATTAGATCAGTATTTGGAGTTTTATCTCAGTTTGTACTATCTGCTATGGCTTTCAATTTGTTTCCTAGGTACTTTCCAGTTGTTGGATTATTTAAAGCCCTAAATGATATAGGAATGAGGAAGATGTCTTTATTCCATGGGAACCTCTCTAAATTTTGGTTTAATCAAAGGAGATCCTGCTTCATGTGCTAAAATAATTGGAATATGACACAAGGAACTATTTGTTATGAGGCTTAAGGTTATATATCTGGAAAATTCAGTATGTTCTAAACATAAAATGAGTTGCAAAAAATTGTTTACAGAACTTTTGCTTTGCTTTTATCTTCATTCAGTTGTATCCTTGGAGATAGTGCAGAAGGCGAGAAAGACAAGAATTGTTTAATATTTTGCCTGTTGCTATTTCCCACTCCCAGATTTCAAAAATTTATTTGTTCGTGCATAACATTTCATTTTAACTTAATAAAGTATTATGCTTCTCTTACATTTGATTTTTTTCTTTATAAAAAACAGTTCCCAGACTTATTTTTTAGCATGCAGAAGAACCTCTCTGAGCAGGATTACTATACAGATCCATTTCAGCAATTTTTGTTCTTTTTTCCCCTATAAAGAAAACTAGAGACATAGAAGACACACCAGGGAGAAGACAGGTTGGAATGCTCAAGCACTTTAAACACTTAAGGAGCAAAGAGTTATAAATAAATGGATCCCAATGTTGAACTACATAGTCTTGTGTTGAGAAAAATGCCTAAGAATTCAACTAAATTAGAGTCTAATGAGTTACTAGCCTTACTTTGTGCAGAACATATTCCCTCAGCTGTTTCTGTAGGCTTTTGAAGGCTTACATTTCAGTGTAATAATAATGGCCAGAAGGAATGAAGCTACTGCTGTAAATCATAAGAAAAGAGACTCTCATTAAGTTCCCAATGTTGAAAAAGACTGCAAGCTGTTATTATTATGAACTAGTTCAAAAAACCAATTAAAACTGTAACTCACTAATCTAAAAGAAAAGAAGAAGAAAAAAAGGAATGAGTTCTGTATCCATTTTTAGAGTTTATATGTTGGCAAAATAATTATATTTTAATTGTGTTAGGTATTTTTTCATATTGAAAAAAAAGTACAAAAACCCTATCATTTTCAATTATTTACTTTTTATGTTTAATTATTGCTATTCAGCTCTTCTTGCAATAGTTTGCTGAACATTAATGGATATAGGTAAATGTGTGAAGTAATAGTCCCCTCCCCTTTATTAATATCAGGATGTTCTAGCACAGGGGTGTTAAACTGCAAGGTACTTAATTCTGGCCCATGGGGTTATCCTAGAAACAGCAAAGGATTGACCCGTGGTGCTTCTGCCAGTGAAAACAGACTCCCGAGCTCCATTTTTGGCTGCCATAGCCTCCTGCACCCCTCTGCCAGTGAAAACAGAGCTCAGGAGGGATTTTTAGTGGCAGAGGGTTGTAGGAGGCTGCGGCAGCTGAAAACGGAACTCAGGAGCCTGTTTTCACTGGCAGAGCACTTGGGCCACCACAGGCGCCCCTGACACAAGTGACATTGAGCCCACCCAGACCATGCCCATCCTGGCTCTCCAAGGTCAAACACAACCCGATACATCCCTCAATAAAATCGAGTTTGACATCCCTATGAAGGGTTTTTTTTTGGGGGGTGGGGGGTGGAAGTTGACTGTTGGAAGCAGTGATGTACAATAGCAGAGAGCAACTGCCTGGGAGGGTAGATAGTGAGAATACAGTAGCAAGTCATCTGTTATATCCTTGGAGATGAATGGACTTTTCTTGCTCTGTCATGGTAGTGAGGTGATTATGAGGTTTTAAGTTTTCTTCTCTGATTTATAATTCTTAGAATGTATAATTGAGGCTGTAAATAAATGACATTTAAATCAGATGTCTTAATCCTGCATGACACCCTCCCTATGAAATATAATTTTTATTACTGACTTTTATTGCAGCATCACTTTCATTGGGCCTTTGATTTAGCAAGTTAATTCTGTTGGATTCTTCCAGAGGTTTATTTACTGATCTTTTATATTACCTATTGACAGCCCTTCTCTCTTCAAAGTGTTGCTAAGCTTTCTATTTTGTTGCTTACTGAAGGTATATGATTTCATGTTGCTTGTTATTGCTTGCAAGACAACTTTTTAAAATATGTGCTACACATTTAATTAATCACCAAAAATTGATTATTTGAAAATTTTAGAAAGGGAATGTTACTTTCCATTTCAGTCATATATTAATACATTTCACCAGTAGAACTCACCTAAATTACCATCACAATTAGTTAGATGTATGTCTCACCTTTTCTCAAATTGCTCATGGTGCCTTTCAGGGGATGTTGTCATCTTGTCCACACAAAAGCAATCGAGTCAAAGGCGGCTGGACTAAGTGAAAGTGACAGGCTCAGAGTTTTCCAGGGTTTTTTTCTATGACACAGGATGGTTTTATGTTTGTGGCTGTCTGGCATGAGTCCAACTTTAAATGTTGGACAATATCTTGTCTGTCATTGTAAGCATACTTAGGAGTGATTCTCGAGATCCTATGTTTCATTGTTCATAATTATACTTTTTCTTCTTTCAGCTTTGCCTTTCAAGATTAACTACTAATCCCTTTTAAGTAGGACAGAAAACATAAATTTTTAGTATTTTCAACATTGTGATTTCATTTGATTTATTTAAATACTTCTATGTCCTTTTCAGTCATGGATCTCCAACTCTTGATTTATATCATACATTTATTTATAATTAAAACAGTATTTTAAAAATATTAAATAATAATTTATTAAATTTATTGGTTGCCTGACTCATTCTGAACAGTTACATTGGGGGAAAAAGTCTGATAGTAGACAACCCTTGATTAAATGATTTATCCTAATTACACGTTGCTGGAACTGAACCATTCATTTACTAATGATTGCCAAATATTTCATGACAGTTAAACACATCATTAATATTTCCAGTCAAAAATGCTATTTCACTATATGGTAGTCTTAGGATTTTCTGATTAACGTTCAGTAATGAACACTGTATAATGAGACACATACATTTATTGAATGTCAGGGCCCTGGATACCACTTAAAATGATAATTGTATAATGAAATCTTTTTCAAATAATAAACGTTGTAAAATTATTAAAAGGATGGGAAGGATAAACTGAATCTATATTTTAATGATTATTTTTCTCATGTTGACATTTACCTGATAGCCTAATTCTTATTTTAATATTAGACTTTTTAAAAAAGCATTGGAAAGGAAATAATGTTATACACTAATATGAAATGTAATGTCAGTTCTTAACAATATTGTTCTTCCAAGATAAATATAGTAATGCTGAAATTAAATATTGCATCAAATTTAGCTTGTACATATGTTGCAGATGTATACATATGTATTTTTATTCAAGACTAAGACTTTTGGAGCTAAGATACTTTGAATTCACCCAGGAAATGGTTTGCCCAATTCGTCATCTTTCTAATTTGCTTCCTGGTCTGTGGTATGAGTTAGGAAAAATAGTGATCCATTCTTTTTAGGAGAATGGATTCTTATTAGGACCTTAAAAAGCAGCAAGACAGTTTTTCATTGAAATAGTGTGACTCATATGTGGTATCATGTTTAAGTACTCATTGTATGTATTTAATAATATTTATCACTTAGATACTCTGTACCATATATTTAAAGCATAGAGATTTTTCTTTTCAGTTTTACTGAGCAGTATGCATGTCTGCACTGTACAGTTACTTTCAGATGCATTCACTGCACAAGCATGGGTGTATTTTACTTATAATATTTATATTATTTTACTACTTCAAATAATTTTAAGCCCACAGTCCCTGCACATTTTATTTTTATAATTTTTCTATGAATTGTATTGTGTCGAAAGACTTCATCTATCCAACTTATTTCTGTAGAAACAATGTAGCATATTTGTTTTTTGCTTAATGGGTTTGGACTCTGCCACTGCACTTTGCAAGCCATTGACTTTGTTAAATAAACTGTGATTGAACAGGTAATGTTTAGGAAAATGTGTAAACACAGCAAATGACTAGCTCAATCTTATCCTAATGAATTTCAAGCCTGAATTAGATTTGACCTTGGGTCTCTATATCTCCTTTAGACTCTCACTATTTTCAGAGGTAAAAAAGAGTTTTGTATCTCATTTTTGTCATATACTTTACTATATAATTACAATTATCCTTCACTTTGAAAAAAGGTGAGGAAAATATTTTTCTCAATACATGAACTCAACTATTAGTGCATTCATACAGTACAAAGAATCATGATTCTAAAATAATTACAGGGATAAATCATGAAACTGGTCCTAGAATTCACCATTTAGGAAAATTCAATTACATAATTGAACATGACCTTATTGATGCTGTTATTGTTGATTAATTGATATAATTAATTAATTATATGCCATCAAGTTAGAGTCATATTTTAATGACCAAATAGTTGGATTTTCTCTATGACAATCTATCCCTAACTTGGTAAGTCAGGTATCCCTTTCACCACAGTAACTGAATACATTTATCTTATTCCTGGTTGTCCTCTTCTCTGTAATTTCATCTTTCCCAGCATTAGAACTTTTTCTAGAGAAATTGGTCTGAAGTAGGATAATTTGAGGCTGGTAATTTCTTCCTCAAATGAAAACCCTAGACTGATTTGTTCAATGATCCATTTGTTTATTTTCTTGGCTATCCATGGTATTTTTAGGAACCTTTTCCAATATCAGAGTTTGAAAGTGTCAGTATGCTCCCTATCTTGCTTTTTCAAACAAAAAATTGCTTCCAAAAAGTGTCATAGGAAATACCTCGACTTGGATAATTCTGTTCTTTGTAAGTTTAGAAACATCACAGCATCTGAATGTATTTTACAAGTGCTTCATTATTGTTAATTTTCTATAAGACACTTCACTGATTAGTATAAAATACAACATGAAGGAGCTCTTATTGACATCATTCCTATACTATTGACCTGCTTTGAACAAAGAAGGGAATTGATTATAGTGAGATTATTATTATCATCATTATTCAATGTAAAATTTGGACACAAAATTATATTGCAGCACCCTGCTCTTCTGTTCTTTTTGGAGCACAATTCAGAGGTTAATAATCTTATTACAAATATTTCCTTTATAGGTCTTTGCAAAA
>JAOYMU010000292.1:42103259-42119108 GCA_025802295.1 Psammodynastes pulverulentus | reverse complement strand
ATGCGCGCGCTTCCGCTATGCTCGCCTCCACCCTTCTGTGCATGCGTGCTCCCCCCTCCCCCGATCAATGATGTCCTGCTTTGGAAAGCGGGACATCTGGCAACTTTATACTTAACCAATGTCAAACAATTGTGATTATACCATATATTGAATATATTATTTTTCGCCAATATTCTGGTCTCATAATTGAATTGAATTTGAATTGAATTTAATTGTTTTTTGGCCAAGTGTGATTTGACACACAAGGAATTTGTCTTGGTGCATATGCTCTCAGTGTAGATAAAAAGAAAGATATGTTTGTTAAGAATCATAAGGGGAAACTCGGGATAAACATTATAGGGTGGATAGATAAGGGGAGCCTGAACAAATTACCAAGAGCAATTTTAGCTCCATATATGAATTTGATTCAGTAATAATCATACGACATCTAAATAAACTCAATAATATAGGCCAAAAAGAGCTTGTGTGACATAAGGGTTAAATTGCAGGACTGACATTGGAAAGACCTGTTTATATACTCACTAGATCATGGAGTTCTCACCAGATTATCATTTTTGGATTGGTAGCCATTATTGTTGTGAGGATACATGAACTACGCTGAGCCACTAGAAAAAAACTTGGATAGCAATAAGATATTGGGTAATCTTTAATAATTTAGTTTCTGTGAAAACATTGCATACCAATTAAGTTTAAAATTTGTAATAATAATATTTATTTTGCTGCTTATCAAGTCAACAAACATATTAATCTTTAGCTGAGGAGATGATTAATACATGATTTATGAATGCATAATGCTTGCAGTGGTCTGCAAGCTTTCGAACAACTGCTCTGTCCCCTTACTCCATTTTAATATGATTCTTAGTGCTGCTCAAAAGATAGTTTGGGTTCCCTCTGGTGGTTGATTTAATTTGTGACAGTTTTCTACAAAAGATGAAATCTTATTAATAAGGTTTGAGCTTTGCTGACGGAGCAAATAATAGTAATACTTTTAAAGTACTAAATCTTATTTACAATGGGGGAAATACATTTCCAAATCATTGTTTTACTATCTGAAGTGTAGGTGATGCAAACACAAACATCATCACTAGAAGCAACAAAGCCACATGAAAAGGCTTGCATCAGACTTTGAGAATGCACTGAATCTTGCATAAGTATTGAATATGCTATCTGATTTAGAATATAAGTCCTCAGAAACATGCTCTTAATATTTGAATTTCTAGAAAGTAAGATTGTCGCTCGCACAACAGTTTAAGATTTTATAGTAGTCCTTGACTTACGACCATAATTCAGCCCGCAATTCAGGTTATAAGATGTAATGATCATTAAGTGGAGCATCAGGTGATCAATATCAGCACCAGCAGCAACAAAGCTACATCAAATAGCTTGCATCAGACTTGACAATGCATGATTCTTGCGTAAGTATTGAATACGCTACCTCAGTGATGGTGAACCTTTTTGGCACCAAGTGTCCAAACTGGAACATGTGTGCATGTGCGTGCATGTGTGTGTGCTGGAGCACTGGAAACCTGAAGGCCAGCTGGCCAGCGCATGCATGAATGGTTTTTGGCCATTTTTCGGGCCATTTGGGGGCATTTTTGGCTTGTTTTTGGCCTGAAAAAGACCCCAAAATGGCTGAAAACCCACTTGAAAATAGCCAGAAAATGGTCCCAAAAATGGCCTGGAAATGGCCCCAAAACAGCTTGTTTTGGGGGCATTTTTCGGGCCATTTTCCAGTGCTCCAGTACCTGCGAAGACCAGCTCACCAGAAACCAGAAGACCAGCTGAAGACAGCGTGCGTGCCCACAAAGAGGGCTCTGTGTGCCATCTCTGGCAAGTGTGCCATAGGTTTGCCATCATGGCGCTATCTGATTTAGAATACAATTTCTCAGAAACATGCATCTTATTAGTATTTGAATTTCTAGAAAGAAAAATTATAGCTTGCACCACAGGTTAATATTTTACAACAGCCTTTGATTTAAAACCATAATTCAGCCTGCAATTCAGGTTATAAAACGTGACGATCATTCAGCGAGTCATCAGGGGAGTGTTTCTGATTTTATGATCTTTTTTGGCTATCAAAATGCTGTGATTATAAGCGGACTTATTGTTCGTTATAGGATGCTTTTTGTTAAAAATGAATGCTGGTTTATAGTAAATATGTTGCAAATCATAGTCACATGACCATGCAACACTGTAAATGGCTATAAATGTTGCTGAGCACCCAAGAGGCAGTCACATGATTATGGAAGGGCTGTCCATTGGAACTTCAAATCCGGGTTGTAAGTACCTTTTTTTCAAGGTGCATCATAACTTCAAACAGTCACTAAACAACCAGTTGTAACTTGAGGATGACCTGTACATTCCCACTAAATTTCATGCCTTTAAATCTTACCTGTAAGAAGCAATTAGACTTTGGATATAATTAAAATCAAATTTTTACCTATGAGAAATTTTATTATACCATTTTGTGGGCAGCATCTAAAGATAATTGGAGTAAAGTTAAATGTACATGCGAATGTCTTATGCCCAAATAATATTTCTGCTGGACAAAAACCTCCAAATTATCTAACATTAATGAAATTTGAAACAAGTTTAATTGTCCATTTCATAAAATGATGTACTGTTCCACCCCAAACCCCAACCCTTTAAGTAAAGCTTTTTTTAAAAATGTATTTTACATTTATTGCATATTTATTTATCAACATTTATTGCACATTTATAAATATGGCAGATTCTGAAAGTCACACATGACTATAGCAAAAAGGTTTACTATGGAATAGGTACAGTAAATGTAAATGTTTGAAGTAGATAAACCTTGCTACAAAGCACAAGGAATGTATGGCTTACTATATTACTATTGTGATCATAGGAACCTGTCTTCAAATCAGGAGGATAGGGAAGAATAGAGCCAAAAGCATCAAGCATGAAGAGTCCTATGGCTGGACAATACTGGACTAATGACCCGACTCTGATTTTGCAACTTCATCCAGCAACTTCACAGAATCCTTTGTTCACACCCACTGCAATAACTCAGACTTAAAATGTTTTGGTGCTTAGTCTTAATGGGAACTCAAGACTTGCGAACTGACCTTTGCAGATCTGAGCCAAAAGGCATGGAAGCCAAGAGAACAGCCTATGCAACTATTGTATGAGGAGTCTCAGCTGTGCATACGAGGTACAATGTGACTTATTTACTCTGCTTATTTCTGCTTGACACACCAAGCCTAATACTGCTCCTGTAACTTTCTGCAGCCCAGAATATTTATTCCCATTCCATAGAAAGGAATCAGCATCTAAGTGGGTCATCCGCACAATAACAGGTGCTGCTTTCATTATTATATAAATGTGTGTTGCATCCTTCACATTGGGAAAGTAAGAAGTGAATTCAATTTTATTTTTATACTCTTAATAGTTTAAAATGTGGAAATATCCATAGGGAGATATTCTTTGAAAGCCAATTTGGTGCTGTAGTTAAAACCCCAGGCTAGAAAGTGGAAGACTGTGGCTTCTAGTTCTGCCATCTTACTGACCTTGGGCCACTCACTCTCTCTCAACCCTAAGAAGAAGGCAGTGGCAGACCACTTCTGAAAAGCTTGCCAAGAAAACTTCAGGGATATTCTAGGAAGTTGACAGGAATCAAGGCTCACTAGAAGCTCTCTCCCCGTCAAAACTTATTTGACTATAATTAAAAATACACATTTTCTGGCTATGTCAGAAATATAGCAACAAATGCAAAGAGTGGAATGGCTGCTAAGAATAAGAAGTAATAGGAAATGTTATTTATGTACTTCACCAATGAAGTAATACCATATGGCAGTCTAAAATATCTGTCTGGGTGACTTGAGCACTTAATATGCACTTAATCCAGATATTAAAGTTGTTTAGCTGCATCACTGCTTTATACGTATGAAATAACAAAAATGCTTTTTCAGCAAGACAGCAGAAAACCTGACCTTGGAACATAAGTTTATTGAGCTTTTCCAATGTTTAGGATGCCTAAAGTATTTATGTAAA
Source organism: Psammodynastes pulverulentus (assembly GCA_025802295.1). NCBI lineage: Eukaryota > Metazoa > Chordata > Lepidosauria > Squamata > Psammodynastidae > Psammodynastes > Psammodynastes pulverulentus. The sequence continues at coordinate 42,115,094 of JAOYMU010000292.1, read as the reverse complement.
TGCATGGGTAGGATTGGTGCTAGACAGCTATTCCTTCACAGCACAGCAGAGCACAGTGTTGCTTACATTGTGAGGTTTACAAAAGATCTCTATTCTATAAAGCATTTTTTGGAACCTTTCAGACTTGATGCGATGCATAATCTATTCTCAAGACATTCTGTTGTGAATCTGAAATTATTTTGTAGCCCAGAGTCTTTATAGATAATGGAGAGTGATAATGAAAAATGAGTGATTTACCTAACAGGCAAATCCCCAGTTCCTGCCAACTCACTGTGTAAGATTATGGTATGAATATTATTCATTTATGCCAATGGATTTTTCATAGACATTTTCTCCAATTAAATAAGGGGTATTAAATATACTGAGATATGAAATTAAAATTGATGAATGCAAATCTTAACATCTTTTCCTTTACTTTATACTATATATTTGAAATTAAGCTGGTTGAGTTTAACAGAACTGAGTAAAAAAAGCATTGTGCACGTTTTTTTTGTTAGTATTTACTGAATTATCTTTTGGAAAGTATCAATATTTTGTAGCCAAACACTGTAAAGGTGATGTTAAAAATAATGCCTAGTATCATATAAGAAAGATCAAAGAAAGAGAGTTAGTATTTAATCAATCAATCAATCATCATAGCAAACCATTTAAAATCAGGCAAACAAATTTGCAATCAGTAATAAAAATCTAAAAAAGAAAAACATGAACATCTCCAAGACTTATAATCTTTTATGGATTTTATTATTTCTTTTCTTTCTTTTGGGTTTATGTGAATAATATACTTTGAAAGTAGCCTTAATCCTTGGTAATGTTGTACTCCTGTCGATATGTGCAATATTCAGAGAGGTTAGGAATTGATGTTTAGTACCTCTTCAGAGATAATCTAGCACATATTTTGCTCTATCTTTGAGGAGCAGAATAAAGACTGTGAAGAAGCAAGATGTTCCCACTCTTTGGAACATCTTAAGGTAAGATCTTCCCCCACTCTCCTATCCTTCTGCAAGAGCCTAAAGCAGCGGTGTCAAATTGGAGGCCCGTGAGCCGACTGTGTCATGCACAGGCCACACCTACCCCAGCTCCGTGAATGGGGAAAATGTCACAAAATGTCATGTGACAGTTTGATATCCGTGGCCTAAAGACTTGGCTCTGCTGGTTAGCCTAAGGTCCACATGGGAAAATGTCATGCTGGAGGTGGATGCTAGATTGATGGTAGAATTCACTTCCTCCCCCCTCCCCCGCTCTCCATTCATCCATCTTGTTGCTTAACATATCATTCTCATTGAGTTGCTTTATCATTTTTTATTTTATTGTTCTATTATTTTGTTTCTGTTCTGCTTATACTCTTTTCATTTTTCTTCCTTTTTATTATTGTAAGTCATCTAGAGTAGCCACATGGCAGCAAATAAATTTAACAAATAATTAAATAATAAATAAGATGAGAAGCAGTAGAGATTATTCTGTTGGAGGTAATGTGTGCAGAGCTAGACCATGGACTGAGAATGAGTGGGTATGAAAATTCAAAGGACACAGAATACATACAACAAGAGCAAATAAGACCGAGGACTATTACAAAAGAGCAGGAAAAACCTTCAAGGAAAACCTCCAAAGATTACTAATATTAATGGACAAAAGAGGGCAGGGTTATGAACATTTTACAGTATATTTTATGTCTTTGTTATATTTTATTGTTCTATGGTAGCTTTACGATGAAAAACCTCTTCTCGTTCCCCCTTGACCCATTAATGGGCATTTTAGATAAGGACAAACCTTCCTCCTATTTTCTTCTAGTCTTGTTTTTCTAATCTACTCTCGAATCTCCCTGCATTCTCCATGTGACTCGATATTTCCCTAATCAATGAAGAGATTAAGTCTGAGAGAGAGCTCAACTAAGGTTTATCTTTATCTGACCATATATTTTTTTCTATCTATCTATCTATCTATCTATCTATCTATCTATCTATCTATCTATCTATCGAATGGCTAATTGTTTATTTATTTATCATATGGCCCATTCACATCACATTTCAATAAAAACACATGATATAAAAATACAAAATATTAAATATAAAATATGATAAGCGTTTGTCTAGATCACGGCTCATGGCGTCACATTGCCGTTATGTGACATTTTTTCCTTTTGCAGAGCTGGGGTGGGCGTGGTCTGTGCATGACACATCTGGCCCAGAGATGTTTGACATCCCTGGTCTAGATTAAAGATATAATTGTCAGAGCCAGAAAATCAGCAAAATCTCCATTACAGGCACTATTTTGGCAATCTGACAATATATGTTGGATAGTTGGATATCTGGCCACTAATATATATTGTTTACATTCTTCCTGTTTCCAATCCTCAAGACTTTCGTGAAGGACCTTTCTCTCAATAAATATTAAGAAACATTGCATATAACCCTGTCCTTGATTGTCATCAGTCCAATGTCTTGGCTGTTGAATCTCACTACAATATTTTCTCTGCTATACCTTCTAGGATTTTATCCCCTTTGTTCTTATGGTCCCATTGAGTTAAAATTTATCTATGTACAAGAAATATATAAAATGTGTTGTGGGAGGAGGGTGTAGCAAGGTAAAGAGAAATGGTCACATTATACTTCTCCAATTTTATAATTTAAAATATAATACTATTGCTTTTCTGCAAATTTATGGAAGTAAGAAAGCAGATGATAAGTGGGCACAAAGTTTAAAAAATAACAATCCTTTCCCAGATTACACTTAAAGGAGAAGAACATTTAAATTTTACTAATACAGAACAAAGCAAAATAATTTCACATTGGACATAAGGATATTTGTGAAAAAAATAATTTTAAGAATGTCTGCCATTACAGATAAACTGTATTTAAAAGATCTTATGGAGGAACAAGTTATATTGGAGGAATATAAATCTGAAAGTGGATTTAAAAATGAAAGACTACAAGAATATTATGGAAAAAGATGCTACATTGGATATATAAATGAAATTGGCAGGTATCTTAATAATTAAAATGAATATATACATAACAAACCAGAAGGTTGATCTGGATAATTTTCCTATATTGGATTTACAAAAGAGTTTGAAGAATTTTGTGAGAAGGGACAAAAAAATAAAAAATAAAGTGTTAGGACATTATTAAAAGGCATTAAATACCAAGATTGTTAAAAGTAAGAAATTAAAATGGGGTTATTACCTCTAGTAATTCTTAATGGCTGAGTAAGATTAAAGGATATGTTTTTAAGGATTTATTTACAGACAAGTGATGAAATAGTGATGAAAGAGATGATTTGTTGCATTTTAATAGAAGGTGATAAGTTGGTAAAATTGTTTATATTGTAGTGATGAAGGAGAAAGACATTTCTTTATATATTTATTTTCTTTTTCTTTACTATATTCTTATTTTTTCTTCTCTGCACTTATTTTATATGATCTTTTAAAAGTTTGTATTAGTTCTTATGTTTTAATTGTAAGGTTGAATAAAATTATGATAAAAATGAAAAAATAATTGCTGAGAACAAAGAGTTAAAACAAAAAACAGAAAAGTATGAATTAATTCAATTTGAGAAACAATATAATCTTAGGAATAAAAGGAAGGGAAAGGATATTTTTATTCATTTTAAGCATTGTTTTATATTTATGACTGTTCATTTTTATTTGCTACATTTCACTAAACACCATCTTTTTTATTATATTTCATTCACTATAATAAAAATGAAAAATAAAATTTTTAAAAAATCATATAACCCTGAAAGCCTTGCTGGAGTAGGTTAAAAAAACTCAGGAACAGAGCAAAAAGATATGTCAAGATACATAGTCATACAACTTAAACTAAGTTGGGAATCAGAGTTTTGTCATTAGAGTGGGTTCAAATTCCAACAAACAAATAAATTTAAACAGCAGGTATACGACTGTAGTGTTGCTATTGAGCTTTTTCTCCCCATTCAATTGTATCTGATACTCACAGACTGCCTAGACAAGTCCCTGCAATTCTCTTGGCAAAATTGATTTGTCATTGTCTTCTTCCTCTAGGCTTTGAACCTAAGGTGAGACTAGAACTTCCAGTCTCCTTGTTTCTAGCCTGCTACCTTAACCATGCAGCAAAGTGACTCTTGGTTATTATAGTATCATGCAGGAAAATAAAGAATTAACAAATCAAAGACTTGGGTTATATGACATTTCTTTTTTATAACAAGGCTTCTGTAGACCATAGAAGACTGTAGACTATACATAGCTCAGTGCTGTTTTGTCTCAGAAATCAATCTTCATGTAAACTTCTATCCATGTCTCCATCTGCCTTTAGGCAAGTCATTATCTCAACTTAATTTAAACTAATATTATTAAAAAGAACATGTTGTGCTACTAATAACTGATGGAAAATGTATATAACGTTACAAAGAAAGTATATGAATGATTTCACGTAATGATTGAAAAGTAGGGAAAAATTTGTAATGTAATATAAATATAACTGACAGTATGAAACTATGAAGAAAGTTGTACATATGGTAATTTAAATACAACTGGCAGTAAATATTAAAACATGCTTTTGATTTCAGATCAAATAATATTTGAAAAACAATGGGTTACAAGCAGTTGGATTGTGCCAAATAAAAACCGTTTGCATAGTGAAGCTCTCCATACAATTTTTTTTTCTTTATGCCCTCACCATACCTTCCCAGACAGCTCTCAGATCCACTGTACTATTTGGATGATTGTTGTACATATAAAACTACCAACTGTTTTTTTTAACAATGTCTGTATCTCATTTAAGTACATGATTAAAACATATTTACCTACGATGTAATGTTTGGGGACTCATTAAAAAAATAAAGGATGGATGCAAGGCAATGTAACAAAATATGTGTCCTCTTCAACATGAATAATTCATTAAACTTATTAATAAAGTTGAATAACTTCAGTGGGATGTAAATGCAATCTGAGTTGCTCAGATTCCAACCTAATGGCCGTGTTGTTACAAAATGCTTGAGGGGATAAATCTGTGTAAGTGTGCCTAATAAAATGGACTGGTACAAGATACAGCAAAAGCAAAAGGAACTATAGGCAGTCCTCAACCTACAACCACAATTGAGTGCAAAATTTATGTTGCTAAGAGAGACATTTGTTAAGTGAGTTTTGCCCCATTTTACAATCTTTCTTGCTACAGTTGTTAAGTGAATCACTGCAGTTGCTAAGGTAGTAGCAAGGCTGTTAAGTGAATTGGCCATTGACTTTGCTTGTCAGAGGGTCACAAACAGTGATCACTTGAGTCAGTTGACAGTAAGAGTCAGTAAGTGTCTGCATTTTGATCATGTGTTCACAGGGATGAACACATAAGTCATAAGTCATTTTTAAGTGCCATTGTAACTTTGAACAGTCACTAAATGAACTGTTGTAAGTCAAGGACTACCTATACGTCTTCATATAGTTAAACTATGAAATTTGTTAATACAAGGTATTATAATTGACATCAACGAAGATGGCTTTAGAAGGTTATTAGAGAAATGAGAAGAAAATAAAACTATCAGCATTTATACTTGATGGTATTCTGCTTCCATGTTTAAGGGCAGCATATTTCTAAACTGAAGTTGATAGGGAACAATAGCTGACTTTCCCATAGATATCTGACATGATCTCTATCAACCTCTTTTGGTACTTTATGTGCATTATAACAGCACTGTTATATGGTAGTAAGTGTGATTTCAGTATTACGGTATATTTTGCTATTTGCTAATTATTATGATTCAGTATGGATAAATATAAATTCATATGTGGATAGATTTGTTGACACAGCCTTGCTCTGAAGGCTTAAAACCCTGGGAAGGAATAGTAGTGCTTTTAATTATCTTGAAACTATAGTTTGAGGTTCTTCCATGCAAGCCGGGTACGTCAAACTACATTCTATTTAGCAGGGTAATTCTATAGCTATAGTTCTGCATTCAGGTAGCTGGGATTAAATGCCTTAAATTGAACAATCTGGTTCCAAGCAGCTAAAGTTTATGTCTGTTCAGAAACAAGGGCTTAAGGCAGGATTAGCAGTCATGGTCTTCCCGTTTTTAGTATGATGTCTTTTTTCCCCCAATTTTTTTTATTTATTTATATAACACATAAAAATTCAATTTCAATTAAACAATGTGTTGTCTGGGTGCAATTATTTTTAGGAAATCAAATCAAAATGTTTACAATAAATATTCATCACATTGATATTAATTCAATAATAATAATATTTTACTTATCTACTTTAACAGTATGATGTCTTAAACATTACACCAATAAGCATTTGAATTTACTGAGACTTGTTTACATATAAGATGATTACTTCAGTTTCCTGGGAAGTACTCACGGGTTTTAGGTTAGCCAGATTGTGGGACAAATGGAATTAAAAGAGCCCAAAGAAGAAGATGCAGTTAGCAAGAGTCATTAGCAAGAGTTCCTTAAAAAGTTATGTATTAAAAGGAAGCACAGACAATTCCAGTTAAGGGGGGGGGGACAGTATCAAAAACCAGCACAGTTGCACAAAACAAAGATCTGAAAACCAGAGAGTAGAGTATACAATCTAAATGAAAAAGGAAACAGGTTATTAAGTAAATATAGGTAAAGTGGAAATGGTATCAGAAATATTTCCCTATTTGCCTTATTTTATCTTTTCTTCTTTAAACTCAGATAAGCAGCTAAATTCAATTAAAGACAACAGTTTTTACTTCAATGATTACTTCAGCAAAAGACAATGCATTTCATATAGCTTCACCAGAAAATGGATGTGATGAGAATATATTCTAATTTACTTTTTTACAGCCATAAATTTATGGAATGCATGTCCACTTGGCCAATAAACAATTCCATTCAATTCCATCCCCAAATATCGTTTATTGTTGTAGGATATATTTATAATCTTTATGAACCACCTCCCTTCTCCTCCTCTTTTAATAATTCATTCATCCTTTTCCCATTCCCAGAGCCAGGTTTACATCCCTTCACCACACGTCTTAATATAGGATTAGGCTGAGAAAGAAAGAACAACTGATATGTAAGTAGACTAATGGCCTTGGACACAGGTTTAGTGCTGTTCTGCAATTATGCTACTAGCCCTGCGTTGAAAGCCATGCAAAGAACAACTGACAGCCTTGGGAAGAGTTGTTACTGCTTGAAATTAAACTTTCCTGCTTCCTTGATGATCAGCTAATGCTCAGGCTGAATCAAGTCTCTGAGCAGGATATGAGGGAGAGTCTGGTCTGAAAGAGCTGAGCTCTTCCAGTGCTGAAAGCAGAATGGTCCCAGAGGATGGGATTTGGTGTTGGGGAGAGAGGAATACTGCAAGTGGCCAATAGGTGTCAACTGGATCCTAGCATGTGGGAAGGGGAGTAGTCACTTGACTGTCACTGACCTAAGAGGACCAGATTATATCCATGGCAATATCTGGATCAGGAGAAAGGGGTTTTTTTTTAATAGTGGTACACGTAAGGACAACTTTAGATATGGGCTGGGATATGAACATGTGGGAAGAAAAACAAAAGTTTGTGCTATGGTTAGATACAAACTGGGATCTCACGGTCTCAGCCCATAATTTATATCATACAGTGTCCATCTGACTGTGATCTCTCTCTCATTCTCTCTCTCTCTCTCTCTCTCTCTCTCTCTCTCTCACACACACACACACACACACACACACACTTTTCAAAACACAACTGTAGTAACCAATCACCAAATAGAAGGATGACTTGAAAGCTGTGGGATCATCCAGTTGCTATGGGCATTCATACCAAAGCAGATACGAACTGCAGATTATTCCATAATCCTTTGTTTAGGATACAGAGCACAAAAAGGATAGGAGGTCAGGGATCAATTTGAGGGAAGGGGGAGCGGGCCTGAGTAGAGAAGATGAACCAATCACTTCCACATGTCTCGCGAAGCCTGATACTAGGACCTGAAACTTGCCAGCCCACTCCCTTTGGAAGGACGCCCCCGCCCCGCCCCAGCATTACACTTGCTGCCATTCTCACTAATGGTTCTTTTCACGCGTTAAGGAGCGTTGGCAAACCCTCTGGTGGAGTGGAGACGAGGGTGATCCCACCTCCTCTGCCATCCAGCTATTTCATCCCGGAGAAAAGCCCCCAGCAGTTCCATTGACGCCCGTTGGCGAGCGAGGAGAACCGCGAGACGGAGCGGAGGAGCGGTGGGAAAACCGCGCGGCCAGGCAAACATCTGCGCAGCGCAGTGGGCGCGCGCCTTCCTGCGCTTCTTTTGGCAGGTTGGAAAATGCGCGAGTCGACCGCAGCTGGGAGTTTGAAGGGCTAAAATCCTTCGAAACTAGTGGCGCTCGTTCCAGCCGGAAAGCGAAACTAGTTCGGCCCATACGGAAGTTCTCGGCGGTAAAAAAAAAAAGCAAGCCTGGTTCGGCTCCAGGAGCGGCTCCGCACGCTTTCCTCTCCCTCCGCTCAGCTAATCCCCCAAAGTGGTCTAAAGGCAAAGCCCTAGGACGGTTCTCCGCCCAGCCTTTTTATTTAATGTTAATTATTACGGAAAGCTCGTTCTGCTGGCCGTTCGCAGCCTCAGCACAAGACGCCGCCGCGGCCAGGATTTTGCACCGGGACGGTAGCGCCATGGACGTGACTCCGGCTCCATCATGAGCAAGCGGCGTCCGGTTCGCGGACCATGTCCCATGGTAAGGTGAATGGCGCGCCCTCAGCCGCCTCTCCATATCCGCCAAGGGCGTGCGCCCTGCGATCTTTTGGGCCGGCCAGGCGGCGGCGGACTGAGAGCGGAGCGCCTTTCCCGCCCCCTCAGCCTGCGACCCACCTGGCCTCTTCCCGGCCCGCGTCGTCCCCGGGTACTTCTCCGCAGCAGCTTCGCCGAGTCTGGTGTCAGGTTTTGCGGGCTTCCGCCGTGCTTTTATCCTCTTTAGCCTCCAGCGGGGCTTTCCCAATTTCTAAGAGAATGAAAGTGGAAGCGCCTTATTCCCAGCAACTCTGAACAAAATACCCGGAATGCCCGGAGAGAAAGCCAAGGGAATGGATAGAATGTTGGGGGAAGAGCGAGGCAGGTCGGAGCGAACCCTTGTCACTAACCCTCGGGATAGTTTCCTTTGGCTCCTGTTTGGGAAGCCTCCGGCGGCTGCACACCCAGAATACCGAGAAAACCCACCTCTTTCCGACTTTGCCGGGCCAAATTCCAGCTGCTGGATCCCGGCGTAGGTTCCGCAGACCGAAACTGAGCCGGGGCTTGGGTGCGCTAGTCGTTCGCGCTCTTCCCCCCCTCCCCGGCTTATTCCTTGCCTTTTTCCCAATAAACCTTCCCAAATTTAAAAAAATAATAATAATGAAAAGGCAATAGAGATGAAGGTGACATTTCTAAAGCAGCCACGTTTGAGATGAATTTTCGATAGTAGCAATAGATGACAATTCGGAAAACCTTGAAGTAGAGGCCTGTGGGTTTCTATAAAGAAAAACAAACAACACGGGCTGTATAGAGGGGATCTATAGACATACAGAATTTGAGCCAAGATCAGGCTCCCATGGATATTTTGCAAGCAGGTAACCTGCTCCTTTCAAATGTCAACTAGAAAAATGTAACAGGATTTGAATTGCCATAATCTCAATATAATCCCAGTAGTTTTCATTCCCTGGAATGTTTGCTAAAGATAACATTTAAAAAAGTGTTCATTTCCTATCAAAACTATTATGATAGAAAAAAACATAGGTTTTGTCTTTACTCACATTCTTTATTTTAATAGCTTAATCTCTGTTAAGGTAAAGGGGAAAAGAGGCTTGTAATGCCTGCTAAAATCTAGGGGCTGCCTGTTACCTTCCTTCTGCTAGGCTTTCTGGAAGTCATGTGTCTGAGCTGAAGCATGTTTCAGTTTCATTGAATCAAGGTGTATTGAAAATTATAAAACTGCCAAGCTCCAATGTTTGCTTTTAGTTCCCAGAAATCATGATTGGACTATGCCCACTGATTCAATAAAGTTGCCAGCTGACGATCAGAATACTGTATTGCAAAGGTATATATAAACTGTGGCTCCCCATTCATTTGCCATTCATTGATGGGATTTCTGTGTAACTTTGCTCCTGCCAGCTTTTTGCTCAATTGCAAAAATTCACATGCTCACGAATCCTTAATCTTACTGAATTGTTGACCTGGCTGTAAAAACAATGTAAGAAACTAAGATACTGCTTTGGAGCAGCTTGAAATTAAGAATTATTTCTGAATGTGCTTAGGATTGTGTTAATGAAACAGTACCCCCCCAATGATTGGTATTGTATTACTGATACAGTACCCCCCGCATGGATTACCTAGTCAGAGTGCTGTTTTCCTTAATGTCCTCACTCCTCATACATCCTTGATATATGGCCACTATTAGATTCAGAATTTCCATTGCTAAGCAAGGTGGTTAAATGAGCCATGCCTGATTTTACAACATTTTTGGGCATGGTTGTTAACCAAATCACTGCAGTTGTTAAGTGAATCACATGGTCGTTAAGTGACTTGGGCTTCTTTCATTGACATTGCTTGTCAGAAGTTGTCTGAGGAGATTGCAAAACCTCATCTGAGGATGTTGCAATTATCCTAAATATATGCTGATTGCTAAGCACCTGAATTTTGATCAGATGACCATGGGGAAGCTGCGATGGTCATAAGTGTGAGGACCAGTTGTAGGTCCCTTTTTTCTGTGTCATTGTAACTTTAAACAAATGGTTATAAGTTTAGGACTATCTGTTTACTTGTAGTGACTAATGGAATATAAAGTGGGGACCTTTTTTCAGAAGCAACAAATTTATTTGGGTGGAAGGGTGAGCCAGCCAAGAATCACCAGTATGTATCTTCTAAATCAGCAGTCCCCAACCTTTCTGGCTTAGTGGGAGAGAGAGAGGGGATGGTTCCCTGTGAGTGGCAGGCAGGCATACCCCTTATACAAGGAGTACATACTTCCTGTGCAAGCACGAGGGGAGCATCACACATGAGTGCAAGCGCCCACTGCTTGTGCGAAGGGAGCTTTGCGTGCATGTGCTCAACCGCCACTTGCATGGCCCAGGCCCAAACATGCTGTGGCCCAATAGTGGGTCATGGCCCAGGGGTTCAGGACCCCAGTTTTAAATGCTACCTAGGAAGCTACAGCCTCATGTGTTTTCAATATATGCAACACATGTAGGAAAGAAGTGGGTGGTTGATTGCCCAATTGCACTGAAAGTAGATGCTGACAGTCTATGCAGGATTACTCAACAATCCTAATGAATTTAATTATACTTACTACTAGGTAAGTGCACGGAAGAACTTAATTATACTATTTTAAGAATAATCTGTAAACTCACTGGGATTTTTTTCCATAATTTTTGTTAAAGATTTAGTAACAATAATAAGACTAAAATCAACTCTGAAAAAGGATAAATAGAAAGGATAAAAAGTGCTAAATAAGAAAAAGAAAAAAAGAGAAGGGTAAGATGAAGAAAAAGAAAAGAAATATGTAAAGAGCCTTATCTTCATGACAACAAATAAAAGCAAATTTGATAAGCCTTCACCTCCATAAGGTTACACATATCTCTTCCTGTAACATGTTTCATATTTATATCCAAATCAGTGGTGAAATCTTAGTACCTCTGGAGACCTCCCGAGAGGTACTAGGGCTCATGTGAACGAGTTCTCAGAGCCTGTATAAACCCATGCCCCAATCCCACCTCCTGGACCCAGGACCCAGTCACTGGTCACTCGCTTCCACCCGTGCCATGTCCACGCCCTATTTTGACCCTTTGAGTCAAAATCATAGAGAAACCAGTAAGTTTCATGTGTGATAAAGCAGTAAAAGTGTAGGTGATAAAACAATAACCAAATCGTTAACAGTGTAAGAATGTGAAAGCCACAAT
>JAOYMU010000292.1:42045854-42073410 GCA_025802295.1 Psammodynastes pulverulentus | reverse complement strand
ATATGGTTCTTGGGAGTTCTGTTTCTTCTGCTTCAATTACAGAAATGCCTGCACAGTGTGATGAGAGAAAGATACCAGTATATTTGCAATCACATAGTTTTTACAACTCTAGTTTCATACAGCAATACAGGACTCCCATTATACAGGATGACACAAAAGGTATTAGCTGATGGCTGGCTTTAGCTCACAGTCAGGGGAAAATCGAAAGTGGTGAGTACTGGTTTTTTTTTCAGAAGAAGTTTAAAATTGATTTGAAAAACTAGATTCAATGATTCAGTTGTATGAATTCCTTCCCTAGGACAATTAGACTGAACAAGACCTTATTTATGGTCACACAAGGAGAAGTGTGGTAAAGCAAGAGAAAAGCCAAATAATTAAATTCTTCCTATTCAGTATAGGTTCCTTTCCAATTCCAAGTGTAAAAAGTTTTAGTGCAAAACCTCTGACAAATAATCAATGACAAATAATCAAGGTAGCAGTAACTTAGGACAAACATGCCACTTTTTCTGCAATTATTTCTTATATAATAATGTAGACATGATTTAGTAATGGAGTTTTGTGTGAAGATTAAAAAAAAGAATCAGGGTATCAGGTCAGGGTCCGTGTCATTCATAAAAGATATATTGTATATAATTAAAGATGACAGATATTCAGAACAGGCATGATGGGTAGAATCTAATTTTTTCAAATCATCCAGTGTTCCTAAAGATTTACTCTTTGAATAAAAAAAAATCAGATATGGAGGATTTCGGATATAAAGGTATCTGTCCTAAACAAGCACTGTGATCATGTATGATTGATTGATAGAACTATGTAACTATTCAAAAATAATACTGCATGAACATATGCTAAAATGTATATATATATACCAAATTCAAATTATATACCAGGATCATAAGAAGGAGGTGGCGGTGGTGGCAATTTTCCACCTTCTTTAAGAACCTGATCTACTCCTTTGGCTGCTCTTATAGCTGCTATGAGCTCCTGGTGCTTTCGTCTCCAGTTTGATGGTTTCTTTGGAGGTTCTGGCTAAGGAGACAACACAGACAGCAGACATAATTTTGCAATGTAAAACATGTGATTTCTCTTGTACTCAATACAATACGCAATAACCCAAACAACACCAACTAAATAAAAATATTGTATTATTTTTAACCAGGCTATCTGCCAAACTACACTTAGTCTTGGAGACAAGTGCTGTGATAGCACTTATGAAAGAAAAGTAGGCAAACAAAAAGTAAATTTAATATTCCATGCAAGCTGAACTCCAAGTAAGAACAATGTCTGCTTATAATCACTTCCTATTCTTCTGAATGCTTGTTGCACTGTCATTAAGGAAAGCTATTTTCTTGTTTTCAATATTTTAATATACAGTACTGCATTAAACTTAAAATTACTGTTATATTAACTGCTGACACAGAAATACACAACTATATTAATTTAAAGCATTAGGTATATCCAACATCAACAAAATATATCTAGTACAGTGTAAAATTATGTGTTTTGCATCTTTCTCTTACAGAGAAAGTTAAGCTTCTGAGATGCAGCAATATTCAATAGAACACAATAGTATTATCTGCTTTTTCAGTTTTTTTTTAAAAACCTTATCATAGATAATCAAATGCCAAAATCTTGCATTCTTCCTAGCGACATATTACAGTGCTCTAGTTTTCATTATTGGTTGCAATTCTTCAGGATTATGAGCTCATATAATAGCTTCTATAGCAGGGGTGTCAAACTCGCGCCCGCAGGCCGGATACATCACGCTTTGGCCATGCCCACCCTCGGTTTAGCGAAGGGGAAAAAGTCGCGATACGTCACGTGATGATGCGAATTTGACACCCCTGTTCTATAGTATGGTAAAATAATAGTGTCTCCTTCTAGTCAAGCTTGACCTTTTCTGTTAAGTTAATGAATACATCGTGTGTTTTCAATTTTCTTACAAGTATTGTATAAATTATTTGCCTCTACCTTTTTCCAAAACTAACCTACAGCCCTGGTATTGCTAATAATATACATTCTTGCAGTATGAGGTTTGAAATCAGCATTTTGAGTTGATGATAAAGATAATGCCAAGATAAAAGAAATATTATACGAGAAATACACTTAAAAAATTAACAGTTCCTTAATCAAAGAAAAAATAAATCAGTACACTACTTTGAATAAGTTCCTAAAAGCTCATAATATATTTGCAACCAACATTACATAGATTTTAAAAAAAAAGTAACTATATTTGAGCATTTATGTACTTACCCGTGGTTTTATAGGCTTTACTACGGAAATATCAGTTCCCTCTGCTCTCTGTCTGCTAGAATCAAATGTTTTTCTTTTTTTAACAGCAGTTTTTTGGCAAATGGGAGCATGCTTTTTCTGTGAAATGAAAGTTTAAAAAATTGGAATATTTATATTTGGATTTTTAAAAAATCATTATTAGCTCCCTGTCGTGAAAGAGAAGCAAAGAACCCAAGAGATAAAGCTTACAGGAAGTCCTCAACCTATGACTATAATTGAATTTTGGTTGATAAGCAATGTGGTCATTAAGTGAATCATATGATCAGACCTGATTCTACTGCCATTTTTATCATGATCATTAAGCAAATCACCATAGCTGCTAAGTAAATCCAGCTTTCTTGCACTGAGTTTGCTTGTCAGAAGCCAGCTTGGAATGTCCTAAGCCACAATCATACGACTTCAGGACCCTGCAACGGTCATAAACGTGAACCTGTTGTCAAGTGCCCAAATCACAATCATATGACAGCAAGCATAGTGTGATGATCCTAATTTTAAGGACAGGCCATAAGTCACTTTTTTTCAGCACCATTGTAACTCCAAACTATGATTAAACACATGGTCCTAAGTCAAGGACTACCTGTATATTTATTATATTAATTTACTTGAGGTTATATGAGGTTCTATCTACCCCATTGTCTACCCCAAGGTAGTGCGCCTCTGTTGAAGCTCAAGCCAGCTGGCACAGCCAGGTTTTCAGGCTTTTCTGGAAGAGTAGGAGTGTGGAGCAGACCTCGCGTCCAGTGAGAGAATATTCTAGAAGGTGATGGCTAGAGCAGAAAGCAGTTTATGCTTTTCATGTTTCCTGTACCCACTGTAATTGTCTATTTGCAACTTCATATTTTTTCTGCATGGCAATATTGGCAACTAGATGTCCCAAAAGCTTTAATCTGGCTGCATCTTAAGCACCACTGCTATTCCAAAATATCCTCAGGTCTTCCCCAAGAGCATATTTAGTGCCATCTGACCCAAGGAGCCCAGCATCTGGCACTTTATCGACAATCACTCTGTCTTTGTCTATCCTTCTGGTTTTCTTGACAAAACACAGAAGTGGTTTACTCCTGTGCAGCATGAAATATCTTCACCACTGTCACGAAAAGAGATCAATTGTTTCCAGAATCTTCCTATGGGATAGCACTTGTACAAGCTCTTGCCTGCTATATGTGGGGAGCTGAGATGATTTCATGCTTTGGATAACTCTGCTAGTAATACTTATTCTTAGAATATAATGCTCTTCACTCATTCCTCCTGAGATCACATTCAAACTGCCTTCAGGGGAGAAGCCAAGATACATGCTAGCAGCTTTTGAAATAATCTCCTGACTTGCAACAGGCTTTACTAATTTGGGCGTAACCTGACGTCTTTAAAATGTCACTCAGGGGCAAGAAAATAACCTGGACCAGCCCCAATAACATTATCAGAACCCACAAATCTGACAAGGCAACCTGCCATTATCAGGCTGCTATAGGACTTGAGGGGCTACTAATATATTTAATATTTTATGCCTTGATCACTGGGTTTATAAACAAGCTATCTGAACACTTACTTGCATATGATTCAGACAGACCCTGAAAACTCAACATTTATTTTTTTAATCAGTTCTGTACCCAGGAATAGGCTGGGTCATTAAAAATAATGAATCTCTTGGTCCTATAAAAAGATGGGCAAAACGTAAGGATCCAATGTCAAAATTACTCTATATGAGTAGAAAATCCAGATGTTCCACTTGATTGAAAGAGTTGCCACCTCCCTCTTTTACACACCTGGCCAAGGTCAACACTATTAAGGACAGTATCTTCCATGTCAAGTTCCTGATAGGAATTCAACAAATGGCATCAAGAGCTTCTACAAAGGTCTGTCATAGTAACATAAATCACAAATATGGAAATAATGGATCATAGAAGGAGAAAGGAGAAACAAACTTTTAAGGAAACATTTCAGTTAAATGAAGTTCCATTGCCTGGAAAAATCGAGACCTACCGAGATATTTGCTTGTGAATTTTGGTATCTGGCAATTTCTCAGTTATCACATATACGTGCTAGTTGTTTCCAGCTCCAGGGGGCAGTGCTCATCTCCATTACAAAGCTGAAGAGCCAGCACAGTCCGAAGACATCTCTGTGATCATGGAACCGGCATGACTAAATGTCGAAGGCTCACGGAACGCTGTTACTTTCCCACCAAAGTGGTCCCTATTTTTCTACTTGCATTTTTACATGCTTTCGAACTGCTAGGTTGGCAGAAGCTGGAACAAGTGACGGGAGCTCACTCCGTTACATGGTGCTAGGGATTCAAACCACTGAACTGCCAACCTTTCTGATCAACAAGCTCAGCGTCTTAGCCACTGAGCCACCATGTCCCCCCCATCACCATGAAGACGGTGGGTTAATTTTAAATAATTTAAACAATACTATAGAGATTATTTTCAACTGAAACAATATTGAACTATATATCAGTATACATTGAATTGAGTGTTCTATGTATTTTGAATAAGCCTCTCTTTCACACTGTCATGGTGTTTACTTTTGTACCTGCTCTTATAGGAACATGAAAAAGGAGGAGGAAGAACATTAAGGAAGAACATTCTTTTTGGGTCTTGTGAGAGGTTGATTATGCCTTATATAATACCATATTCCAAGGCCAAAAAACTGACCAAATAAATGGAGAAAAAAGAATTATCTTGCTTAGGCCTTCAAATCACACAAAAGAAGAACTGGTAGAAAATAGCAGAGCTTCTACCAAAATACAGAATCAGACAAGACTTGACACTTTTCCCACAAATAAGCTTCCAACCATCCCCACTTTAGAGATTCCCCAACATTATGGCTGGAACAATAAAGACTGTCTTGGAATCCTTAGTTTGAGAAAGGGCTTGATTATTTGTGATGTTCCCTGCACTTTTGTAATATCATGCATGGAGTATTACTGCCCTTGTGAAAAAGAACACAAAGAAGGAATTGAAATAATTTTGCTCAACAAGGTTCTGCATAAGCTCAGTTTCTATCTCACAGGCTGATGTGAACAAGCAGCCTTCCTGTTGCTGAGGGAATGCTGCAAAGCATAAATTGGCAGCTCAGAGATTTTTGCATTATTAGGCCTCTTGAGAAGATCAGAGGTAACTAGTTGCTTAACCAGCCTTCCTACTCACCTATACCTAAGAGGTAAAAGGAGGGAGAGAACTTCTGCAGCTTCTTTAAAAAATTGGGCTGAAAGCTGGCAGGAAAAAGGCTGTTCTTCTCTAAAAAGCAGAGAAAAAGATGATGGGGACATGTTCTGCCTTTTACGAAATAGCATATAATCAATCCATTACAAAATCCCGTCATAGCAATAACAATAGCAATAGCACTTAGACTTATATACTGCCCCATAGTGCTTTGCAGCATCCCGGAATGGTTTTACAAATGCTCCCAACAATCTGGTTCCTCATTTTACTGCCTCGGAAGAAGGGAAGGCTGAGTCAACCTGCAGCTGTGATCAAACTCCAGGCTGTGGGCAGAGTTAGCCTGCAATACTGCATTCTAACCACTGCACCACCAGAGCTTCTATCATTTCTAATCTTTTTAAATAAATTCATCTGACATTATACTCATATACTCATATACTTACTAATGCAGTTAGAAAAAAAGTCCTTCCACAAATCCGACATGGTAGTAATTCTTCAGACTGTTGTGCATTTTTATAATCTAAAAAAGAAAGATACACACAATTGTTGGGGCAATAGAAATCCTACTTAACATTTCTTAGCCTACAACAATATGTTGGTATATTTAAAATGAGATGATACTGAATCTAAACTATAATTATAATTGTGAACTTGTAGATTTAATTCAGAAAATGCTCTTTAAAGATGGAAATATTCTGCATTTCTTACTTGGAAGCATAACGTATTTTTTTCCAAGCTTTGTATACAGTACTGATAAATTTATAGTCCTTGGAAAGGTTCCCTGATAGATCAATATCTGGAAAGAGACACTTTTTTATTGTTTTGTATTCTGCATGCCATACTTCCCATTAAACATTAAAAAAACCAAAAGTTTTCTTTTTCAAAAATTTAGTGCTTATTTAATTTAGGATAGGGTAGAGTAGATAATACTCCATATTTTTTTTATTTGAAACAAAGCATAGCATAGCATTCAGAATGTTTTGATAATTTTAAAGAAACTGGGCAAGAAAATGAATTATTCTGGAAGCACAAAGGACTGAGGTCTTTTTCGTCATACTGCGAACAGATATAATAAACATATTAGTATTTATGTATTATATAACAGACTGAACAAAGGATGAGAAAGTAACTCATGGTACTCTCCATTCACATATAATTTTTGGATTCTATATTGGGATTATCTGGAAAATCCATAAAAAGAGAAAAGAAAAACCATAATTTCCTAGCAATATATTAATAATATCAATATCCAAACTTTCCTGAGGGATATTTAAAATGAATGTTTCGTTATCAAATGAAATTCTTCTATTAAGCTTATTTGACTAGAAAACAAAGCTTCATAGGCAACATAAAAAAGCTGTGAGGCACAGCTGATTTTCAGAGGAATTTCAGTGCCATTATTTCCCCAAAAAGAATGTGGAACTGGGCAGATACTACTCAGTTCTGCCCTGGTCTACTACATTCCTAAAGAAAATAATTATTTAATAATTATTTAATAATCATACTGAAGGAATCTTGATTAATTGCTCATACTCAAGGGATCTTGAGTAAATGCTTTTATCTTAAGATTTTCAAAATAATGTTAAGAAAATAATTGTTTATAAACTTATATTTTACAATTTTAACCACTTATGCAAATAAAAATCAATATTGTTTTAAGAAACTAATTGCTTCTAATGATTTTCAACCAACCTAGGGGTATTCATTATGTTCTTTTGGCATAATGGTAACAGTTAGTACTACACAATATTCAATAATTTCCATGTGATTGAACAACAGCAGTATTGTATTTGCTTTCGACAATCTCATCTCTGAACTACTACTGTTGGCATATTTCCAACTGATTGCAGTTTTATTTTCCAAAAGCAAGTAATCTATTAGGAAGCTAAATATTTCCTTAGTTTTTCAATCATGTAATACAAAGAATGAAATCATGGTTTTATATGCACAATCTTTCCATGTATAGTGATCTATGTGCATAAATATAAAAGAATTACATTACATGCGTGTAACCATACACATTTTTAAAATGCTATTAGAAATGAAGCTGGAACATTTGGGATGTTAGATTTTCAGCCATAGATTTTTGCATGTACACATAGAAAAGAAAGCAGGCAAATGTTTTTATTCATAATTCACAAGATAACGTGTTTGCCAGCACTTTGAAGTAGGCCAGTGCATGGCAGAAATAATAAGAATTACCTTCTGGGACTGCATGATTCTTGGCTTAAAAGATCTAAGAATATCCTCCCTCACTACCCCACCCAAAATGGCCGCAGGAAAAACAATACCCAACATATTTTTAAAGAATCGTAGATAATGTTGTAAATGAATCTCAAATTAAAATAAATATCCTTAAATTAGAACAAATTTAAACTTTTTAATGGGGCACCTAACTGTTATCACAATAGTTCAGTTTTATGAGTTGAACTGGAGTTTGAGGGAGCACATTAAAAAGGTACTAATCTAAATATATTTTCCAAAGAAAATAAAGCAGTAACTCAGTTAGAAATAAATTAGACAAATTAAACACTTGATTGACAGAGAAATCGGTGTTCCGGTAGGCAAGTAAATCCTATCCTTCCTCCACTTTCTCAGGCATTCATCGAGGTGAAATTCAAACATTTTCCCTACCGGCTCTGTGGGCATGGCTTGGTGTCAATGACCAGGCGGGCAACCATCGTCCCTACCACCTCTCCCGAGCCAGGCCAAAGTGGTTGAATTTCACCCCTGGCATTCATCCATGTGTATTTCTATATGTACATTCTCAATGGCAGATAAACTGTGAGCTCAGCCATAAACATTTTGACACAAAGAATGCTGATTCAGAAAAGGAGAGGTACTTACATAGATTACATAGAATTAACAGAATTGGAAGGGACCTTGGATGTCATTTAGTCCAACCCCCTGCTCGAGCAGGAGAGTCTATTCTAAATATTAATGTTTATCTAGGATCGAACTCATAGCCTCCTGATTGTGAGGTGAGAGCTCCACCTCTAGGTTACCGCATCTCACTTTAAAAACTAACAGCTCAACAAAACACATTTCAAGGCCTCTTTGTTTAACTCAAATAACTTTATGCATTCACCCCATTACCTCACCATCCTTAGCTCGAAAATACACATATTGCCACAACCCAAACTGTTTGCTATACTGATTAAGTGCATAGGTAAAGGTGTTCCTGTCCTGTCATGTCCAACTCTAGGGCACATTGCTCATCTCTATTTCTTGGCTGAGGGAGCCAGTGTTGTCTGAAGACATTTTCCATGGTCATGTAGTCAGCATAGCTTATAGGCCAAAGGCACATGAAACACTGTTACCTTCCCACCGAAGTGGTACCTATTAATCTATTTGCATTTGCCTGATTTTGAACTGCTAGGTGGGCAGGAGCTGGGGCATGAATGGGAGCTCACCCTGTCGAGTGTGCTCAAGCCTCGAACATGGGCTGTCAACTTTCCAGCTGCCAAGCTCAGTGTCCTTAACTATCGAGCCATTGCGCCATGATTAAATGTATACAATATTATAATTGGCATTAATCTGTAGAGAGGAACTGTAACGTCTCTCCTTTTTGGACGTTTTTACCTCTAGTAGCACTAGAGGTGCTGGTCAATGAAGGTGTGCTGGTCAATGAAGTCTGGCTTAAATGACTTCTTCAATTCTCTTATAGCTTTCACTTTTCAAACATCCTGCTGATCACATAATTATCTAATAAAGGCTTCTATTTCTTCATACCAGACCAATGGCATAATTGATAACTTCTTGCATACTTGGATGAACATTCCAATTTCAGGATGTTGTAAAACTTGTAAGTTAAATCAGGTAATATAACTTCAAATTTGAATCAAGCCATCCTGATCAAGGAGCCACACTGGCCTTTTAACAAATATAAGACAGGCAGTCATAGGTACCATAAAGTAATAAATTAAGTCTTACAAGACTTTGCATATGAATGCCAAAATCTTTTCCAATTTTGGAAATTTTGCATAAGGTCTCGTTTAATTAAATCATCATGCAAACATTAACAATGATATCAGCAGGTCAGAAAACATTAGTAGCCATCAGTCTATGGAAAAGTGATATGAATCCAGAGCTATACTTTATCGAAAGCACACAATCAATACTGGAAGTGTGCCTACTTATTATGACTGAACATTTCATAATGAAATGAATCCTGCATTATAAGAGTAATAGTCTGTGTAATGGTCTGCCTTTTCCTTCCCTCCTACCCCAATTATCTTTGTATGAAGATTGGGAAACCTGCCCCCCCCCCACTTGAGTAGAACTGAAAGGTATATGGATAGTACAGAAATCAATTCTGTCTGTTCCACCATGAAAACTCTAACATCCCATTGGACTCCATGTATTATTATTATTTTATAGTGGGGATGTGCAACACATAGCCAACTGTTGATGGAAAGCAGGCATAGTTCTTCAGTTATCCCATTTACAGCTCCTACAGCATACTCAGGAAAAGTGGACCTGAATATTTTATTAATGGCATTAATGGGTAAAATAAATGTCTTAAATACTTACAACACATCTTAAAAACCCAAGCTAGGTTTGATTTCTTTATTTCCTTATTTCTTTACTACCTGTCTTACCATAAGGTAACTCTGGGTGGCTTACAGTCATAAAAATATAGTGTACTTATATTAAAAGATAGATAGATAGATAGATAGATAGATAGATAGATAGATAGATAGATAGATAGATAGATAGATAGATAGATAGATAATGAAATGGGTTTCAAACACAGATGTAGTTCTGAGACATAGTACTGTGAATAATTTCTGGTGGAGTCAGAATGGAGCAGTGTCATCATCCTTATCCTTCTTGATCTCTCACCTATTTTCAATACCTTTTCTTCCAGATTAGCTTTGGAGGATAAAAGTTTGGAGGGTGATATTGGGATTCTACAGGACTGGTCCTAGTTGGTGTTGGTAGAGTGGGTTCCTCAAGATTTATCTCTATCCCAGGATGACCAAGTTAAACTGTCAAACTATTTTCCTAGTGTCTGGAAACTGTGGAGGTCTGATAGGAATAGAACGGGCTTCATATTAACCTTGGCAAGATTCAATGGCTATAGGTTTGGGAACTTCCAGATCTGGGGAACATTCATCTTTAGTATGGGATGGAATAGTAATTCACAGCTTATAAGTGCACAATTGGGTGGGTGGGTGTTTTCTTGGATTCTTGGCTCCTGCTCAAAGAGCAGATAATGGCTGTAGCCAGGAAGCATTTGCAGAAACCCTGTATACCAACTGCATCCATTCCTGGATTGTGTAGAGAAAAGCAGAGTATAGTTGGAAGAGAACTGCAAGGGCTGCTAATAAATAAAAGGTCTGTAAAGGAAATGTAATCCTAGGAGAGTACTGTAAGTGTAAGTAAGAAGCTTTAAATAATCCTGCCTTGATTCTGATCGGTATAAGAGAAAACAAAGAAATTCTGGCAGAACACCCAATATATTACTATAAAGTTCTAGTAATCTTTGCAGTGTCTGTTTTCCTGACCTGATACACTTTAAAGGGTTGATATTGGTCCTGATATTCTGCCAGTCTCCTTTTGTCTACTCTTATACTTCAGATGATTTTTTTTTCTTTTGCTTATTACTCTCCTGAACCTGAGATTTCATTTACAGTATCTTTTATCTATTACATTTGTTTGTTACTTTCTCTGCCTCTCTGTACAAACCAGAAGACCTTGCTCACAATCATACCTTAATTGCCCCTTGCTTGGACTCCTAAATGTATACAAAGGATTTTCCTTGAATACGATGTAGTAGATATACAGTAACTTGTTCAGAACCATGTGACACCACCAATTTTTCAACAGTCCTGACTCCTAGCAGGCTTCCAGGTGTAATTCAAGGTGTTGGTTACTATCTATAAATTCTTCATGGCGCAGGGACATGTTATTTGTGGGTCTGTCTATTTTGAATCTGACAGGGTAGGCATGTTTCAGGTTCCTTCAATGAAACAGTTTTTTGCTGCAGCCTTTGTCCTACCCATGTTCAGATTGTCTTGACCCTGTTGGTCTTTTATGATACCATAAAATCCTGGCTGTCCTACCAAGCATGGGACCAAAGTACAGTATTAAATGAGCCCATATTATAATAGTTTAGGGAAATTATAGTGATTTATCTTGCATTTATTTTCATTACTTTTGCTGGCTGTTTTAACTCAGTAATATATAAAGCACAAATTTTTATTGTACTACAATTTTGGTTCAGTAAATGTTTGGTTTTAAAATAACTTGGAAGTATCTCCATGTGTTCGTTGAGCTTCTCTCTGGCTAAATGATGCCTGATCTACTAAAGCAGGGATGTCAAGCTCACGTCGTCACAGTGGCATCAAGTGATGTATCGGGAATTTTTCCCTCCTTCGCTAAACTGGACGTGGACATGGCCAGTAGGTGATGCATTTGGCCCGGGACTTTAACAGGCCTGTACTACAGTTTCGGACAGCAGAATATTTTAATAAATATTTAAAAAATACAATCAGTAAAAAACATGAAAAGGAAAGTAGTTAAGTTGAAAAGATGGCTTAAATTTGGTTTCTTTTAATAGGTTTTTCTAATATGTAAGCGGTATCTACTTTTCTGTTGTATTAGACCATCATTCTTATGAGTCCATTTGAGTTGAGTGTTTATAACAAATCTGAAATTAATAAATCATGTGGTCTTGTACTCTAGTGTGAGGGGACCAGATCTTTTTCTGTGTCATACTCTTCAAATACTTGAAAAGGGCTTTTTGGTGCATCTGTGAACATTAATTGTTTAAACGGAATCAGCATCCTTTTAAATAAATATGATTTGCCTTAGAACATACTAACATATATGAACATCTTTGATCATTATTTCAAACCAATGACTTTGGGCAGTGAACACTTTCTTTTGTTTCTGTATAAATGCCTGTATAATCCACAGGATAAAATTTGACAGAGAAGTCTGGAGTTAGATCAAAACTCTGTGGGTGGCCGTAAAGAAATAAATAAACAATATAGGTATCATTGACTAAATTTTTTAAAAAGGTTTTCAAATGGGGACCTTTGTGCATTGAGTACTACTGTATACAAAAGCAGTTAGATTCAAGTATGGTATCTTGAGGTTTGTTTCCAGCTTGCTTGGCTCTCTACTCTTTGTATGGAGGTTTTTCTGAAACCATCACACTAGAATCTGTTCTTGTCCAGTAATAAAAACAATTATAAAACAAAAAATACCTAACATTCATCCTATGTTCTTGATTTAGGCTTATTTTAATAGTTATGATAAGATGTCACAATGGAAGGAAGCAGGAAACTATCCTCCTTTTAATGCTGGGATTCATGCATGGTTTTAACAGTTGGCAAACTCATGGTTTTAACAATTTTCCAAACAAAATAGGAGAAAGTACACTCAAAGGTGACACATCTTTTGAGTTTACAAGACATCAGGCCTGCATATACAAAGCTGTGTTAGACCATGCCATGGCCTTCCTAGACAAGCTTAGAATACAATAGACAAACTATTCCATTCTCTGGCCAGTTGTTTTGGCTATCACAAAGTAGCTATTCTTTTGGACAGGCTTCCCTGATCTCTTGGGTTTGCTTCTGCCCACTCTTTTTTACCCATCCTGTTTGATGCTATCTTCTTTTTTCCCTCACCTGTCTTCTTATTCTCTCCTTTGCCACAGCAGCAGATAAAGTCTCTAGACTACAATGTTCCATAACACCCATGGTTTTGTGGGCATCAAAACTGAAAATTACACAGAACCCAAGCTCAGCTTTCTGTTTCTTCTACTGCAATCACTATTATATATATTCTACACAACAACTATAATTTCAGCAAGGAAAGTGAACATATTAAAAAAACTGCTTTGTAACACAATTCATACATTCTACTGCCATCAGCCATGCTGGACAGTTAATGGAATTGAAGCACAGGACAAAACATCTGGATGGCATCATAAGATGGAATAGAGGTGCGCTGCTAATCAACTAATTTACCTAAATTGGCATATAGTTAATATCAAAGTTCTGAACAGAACTGAAGAACAGGCTATTAAAAATGAAAACACTGATTTAAATGGGATTGATTTAGTCCCAAATCAAATTCATAGACTTACAGCATTGTTAGATATACCTGATGTGACGCCATAGTGAGATCAGTTTAATATTATTTTTTCTTGTCAAACTCAATACTTTAAAAACAGTTGAAAGCCCAGAAATACTGTAATTAGATCTGACTCTCTGATATTGAACCAATGTAAAATATAAGTCAGACTCATAAAACATGCATTTCTGCTTTTAGTACAAATATTTTAACATTCATGCACACTTAGATTGAAGATACACATTTGGGATTCATTTTATTGCTCAAAGAACTAGATAAGTGTATAAATCTCCACATAGTTTAAACATAAATTTACCTAAGGTAATCAATCCTATGTATAGCTAGTTTTTCAGTCTGTATTCAGTGTATCAATTTAAAAGAAGTGTGTACAGATTGGTCTTTTTCTTAATAAAAACACTTTCTTCTGCACTACATATAAAATAAAAAATGTAACCAAGAAGAAAAGCATTGCTGATTTTGATTTATGAAATAAGAGGCCGAAAATCAATTCAAGCCAATCCACACAAAGAACAACAGAGATGCCAACACACTTTAAATAGTGCTGTCATCATCCTCAGCAAGATTAAATGAGGATTCTGTTGGCTAAATGTGGCAAGAAAGCTTTGCCAAACCCAATTCCACTACAGGGTAGGTTTTCAAAACCAACAAAGGGCTCTTTCCAAGAGTAAACTGTTTAGTAGGCCTTTTCCACAAATGACAATAAAATCCCCATCTCCCCCTTTTTTCTCTTTGCATCCCTAACTGAATACACAAACTCAATTGGCTCAAATATGTACTTACATTA
Source organism: Psammodynastes pulverulentus (assembly GCA_025802295.1). NCBI lineage: Eukaryota > Metazoa > Chordata > Lepidosauria > Squamata > Psammodynastidae > Psammodynastes > Psammodynastes pulverulentus. Next base: position 42,059,067 of record JAOYMU010000292.1, on the reverse strand, counting down.
AAAACAGTTCTCTCAGGATTTCCATGCTAATATTCATCATATGATGCATGCTAGCCCAACTTTCCCTAGAATCACTTCTGAAAATACATTACAAATAGGCCGGGGGGGGGGGAGAAAGTGAATTCACAGGCATCCACTCACCTTTTTCATGCCCTCCCTTCCCACTGTGCCCCCAAGTGCAGTAGCTAACAAACTGCGTTAATCATCTAATTAGCACACCAGGAGTTCAAAGCCCAACCTCGGGCTTCTGCATGGTTCAGAAAAAGATGCGGACTAAATGACATTGACTGGCAGAAAGGCCCGTTTGGGAACTCACCAGCCATCCCTCCTCCAACCCGTCTTCAAAAATGACCGCAAGGGTCCCAAACACCCCGGCATTAACCGAGCCGCCGCAGGAGGGACGGGGCAGCGGCTGGAATAGACAGGGCGCCCAGACACACCCAGTAACAAACGGGAGGGAGACGCGTCTTGGCTGGGGGAGGATGCAAACCCTTCGGGAGACCCCAGTCCTTCCTCCTCGGCCGCTTCCCGGGAAAAGAGAGGCTCCTCCTGCCCTCCGGGGGGCCGGGGGCTTCGGCATCAGAAGAGTCCTCCTGCCTTCTACCCTTTCCTCCCTCCTCCCCGGGGCCTCGAGTCTCCCACTTTTCCCGCCAGCCTGGAGGAGCGAAGGGTCCGCGGCTCTTTTCGCAGTCCCCGCCCTTACCCTCCTGCTCTTCCATGGCGCTCCCTGCCTGTCTCCGGCTCCCGGCCGCTGCTGTAGCAACACCGCCACCTCCCAGCCGCTAACATCCCCGGCGTCTATTGGTTTCCCAGCACAAGGAGGGGTGAAGGGCGGCGCGGCGCGGCACGCAGTGCGGATGGGCCGGACTAGGCTGCTAGAGTAAGCACGGCTTCTTTCTTCTCCGCGGTCGCCGCCCTGGCGTGGAAAAGGGCGGGCTTTTCGGTGTCTAATTTCTTTGCCTGGGTATTTTTCTGCTCCCAATACCTTTAACTGGTCCTATCTCCCAAGGAACTTTTTTTTCCTGCCCTTCTGGCAGAATATATGTTTTTTTGCACCGCGCCCAGCAGAAATACAAGACGTTTTTTTTTTTTTTTTTTTTATTTTTTTGCTTTTCAGCTCTCGCCTCACAATCAGGAGGTTGTCAGTTCGATCCTAGGTAGAGGCTAATATTTAGAATAGACTCTCCTGCTCGAGCAGGGGGTTGGACTCCAAGGTCCCTTCTATGAGAATCTATGGGAGGGGAGGATTCACACAGTAGTTAGGCGTGGTTGGAGTCCTGGTGACCACAGGAGTGCCTTTTGGATCTCCTAATAATGTATGGGATGTGAATGAATATCTGATCAGATGAAGTTAAAGCTGGTCACATTAGAGCACATTAGATTATGGCAGTGTTTCCCAACCTTGGCCCTTTGAGGATGTATGGACTTCAACTTCCAGAATTCCTCAACCAGCCATGCTGGCTGGGGAATTCTGGGAGTTGAAGTCCATGCACCTTAAAGTTGCCAAGGTTGGGAAACACTGGATTATGGCATCTTTAAAGACTTAGGGACTTCAATTCCCAAAATTCCCCAGGCAACTTGGCTGGCTGGAGAATTCTGGGAATTGAAGTCCACAAGACTTCAAAGTCAGACACTCCTGTATTAGAGGCTTAGTAAAAACAACCAAGATGCAAAAAGTCAACAACATTCATCACTCAGCATTGTTCATAGAATCACTTAGGTCTATGGCCTGCTTTGAAAAGATAAATTTTCAATGCCTTTTAAAGCAGAGGAGGGCTGGGGCTGAATGGGCCTGGGGGAATGCTATTTTGGAGGGCAGTAGTAGTAATAGGCACATTTCTGCAGTCCCATAAGTTGCCACTGTTTTACTGAGGGGAACTGAAGTGTGTCCATCTAGTCAAGAGATGATGGGATAGGCAGAGACAACTGGACACAGGCAGAACTTTGTAATGATTTATAGATTCAGTGAAGCATATTTTCATGAATAAAAATAAAGGGCATTTAAAAAAAAAGATTCTTGATCCAAATTGAAGCTGAAACAAATGTAGAGAGGTCTTACAGGCAGAGTAAAATGGGTATGTTTCACCTCTTCCATTATTCTCTGCATGGCTTATCCACTGACCTGCCTACCAGTCTTCAAAAATCATTGCTTCCCTATTTCTTGTTTATCTCTTGGGTTTTATTGTCTGTCAATAAATAACATTTTAATGATATGTCCTTTTGAACTACCAACATTTTTTTAAAAATGAGCTTAAAGATCAAGCCTCTTGACATACTTGGATGTGAGAGCTTTGCTTTTCTCCTTGAATTGGGAAAAAAAATGAAATACTTACAGTAGATAGATATAGCAGAATAATGTGGATGAATGGATACTGTTACTTGAAGTTGAATTTCTTCATAATGTATAAAGGTAAAGGTTCTCCTCGCACATATGTGCTAGTCATTCCCGACTCTAGTGGGCAGTGCTCATCTCCGTTTCAAAGCTGAAGAGCCAGCGCTGTTCGAAGACATCTCCATGGTCATGTGGCCGGCATGACTAAATGCCAAAGGTGCACGGAGTGCTGTTACCTTCCCACCAAAGGTGGTCCCTATTTTTCTACTTGCATTTTTGACGTGCTTTCGAACTGCTAGTTGGCAGAAGCTGGGACAAGTAACAGGAGCTCACCTCATTATACGGCACTAGGGATCCGAACCGCTGAACTGCCGACCTTGCGATCAACAAGCTCAACGTCTTAGCCACTGCGTCATAATGCATCATAATGTATATTCAAGGTTAAACCATTAATTACATCAGTGATATAGATGTTTGTTATTTCTAAGGTTAGCAAAAATAGTGCTATAGTTAAATGGCAGCATTGCAATTTTTGACATTAAAGAGTTACTAGTTGATAGTTGAGATTTAAAAACCATTGAAAACTTACTTGGCAGCATCTGAAAATGGACACTGAAATCAGTAATATCCCTGCTAATTCTGCATCAGCATTGTGTTGCATTCTTTTTACTATTCATTTGGTAGAATATGTCTTTGTTTTTCCCCCTTCACTTCAAGAGTATCAGAACTGATATTGTTTTTTTCCAAGGGGGAGATTCAATTCTTGTACTTATTCTTAAAACTGATAGTGTGGGGGTCATATTTGTGAGGGTTTAGTCTGATGTTACAGTCTGTTTAGTCTGTACAGTAATCTTTGGCCTTTCTTTTGTCATTTTTTTGTTAAATCCCAGGAAATACAAAATGAAAAACATCTGTTTTGGGATTTTGTTTCAAAGGAAGCATTCTCTGTCATTTTGCCTGGTATAGTAATCTTGTAAATATCAGTAAAAAATATTTGCAAGAAATTTTAATGCAGTGTATGTAAATGAGGTTCAAAAACAAGATTATCTTTTGCAGGGAAAAGAAACATTTTGAAAATTAGAAAAAAAATACACAATGCAAATATCATTTTTAATTATGGAGTTCTAATACAGTAAATGTGAAATAAAATAAAATGAATTTTTACATATGAAAGTATATTTAAGTAAACTATTAATCATGAACAAATATGTGCTATGAACAACGAGATAGTCAAAGGCTCAGTGCTTCATCAAATATGCAAGATTGTGAACAAATAAGCAAATTCTAATTAAATCACAAAAACCATACATTTGTCAATAAGATGTTTTTCTAGAATCATTTGTTTTTTAAAATAATTTATAATGGTGAAAACATAGTGTTAGAACTCCCCCTGCTGGCTCTGAAAAATAATTTGCAAAATTTTGCAATAGGTTGTTCTTTGGAAGTTATATTGCTGAACTAGGTGACTTGATTGTTGTGGCTGTTATAGCATCCCCGTGATCATGTGGTCACAATTTTGTTGCTTGCCAGCCACCTAGCTACAGTTATGATGGCGAGAGTATACTCAGTCATATAATTGCCATTTGTTATCTTTACTGCTAGCTTCCGAGAAGCAAAGTCACAGGCTGCAGGCAGAGGTTGCAAATGGTGATCACATGATGTGGTGCCTAATGATTACATGGGATTCACTTAACAACAGCAACTGGAACTGCCACAACTGTCTGTATGTTGGTGTGACATTGCCCTTTACGGCTATGCTGATTAGAGAAGGAATAGTTCTGCATGAGCATCAGGTGAATGTGTGTGCGTGCAGCTCCATTTGTACAAGCGGCCCTCTGCTTGCACTAATGGAGCTGCACATGCACGCTCACCTGTCCACTTGCGTGCAAGTGGAGCTGCTTCCATGGCCATCAGGGGTTGGGCACCCCTGATCTATTGTGCAACTGTTTACAATTTAATTCGGCTAGGTGTCACTTGATTATACTCTTATGTTAGAGGAAGAATAGAGGGAGAATTTGATGTTTTGCAGAAATTTTGTAATACAAATATCACAACCCAAGTTCATGGCCAGAAATAGAGCTGTCAAAAATATCTAGAATGGCTTAGATTGTATAGGGGATACTCAAGCTTTAGAACATTTTCCTTTGTTCGTGTTTTCTTAGTAAAATTTAGTTATTTGAAGAAAATTGGAAATAATTTCTTCAATGTTCCCTTTCAAGTTTGAGAAAAGTGCTACAGCTCCAGAATGATGTATGGAATGCTTCCCCCCGCCCAACCTGTTGCTCTGTGCTGATGATTGATAGGATGGATTCCCATATTATCTAAAATGTATTATGTAAAATTTGATTTTGATTGAGTGCAGTACAGTGTGCAAAGCCAGCAATTATAACTTATTCATGGCTTAACACAGTGTGAGATTAACTCAATCACATCTGTCACTGTCATCTGTTTCTCCTTTGATACATGTTTTCTTTATATGATCTGGAACCTGAATAAGAAGGCAGAGATAAGTAACTTTGTTTTAAATTTGAACAAGACAATTGAAATCTTTCTTTCCTTCCAAAATACTGAAAGCAGAAACCAGATTGAGAAAGGGACAGTTATCATTTAAGGCAACTTGAAATGTGGTATGTTTTTACATGTTTGTCCAAGACTCCCATCCTGTTTTGATGTCACTGATGTCCTTTGGTAGTAAAGAAAATATTGCTAGAAACTTACATATGTTGCAGATTTGGAATTCACAATCAATCTGTAATTGGATTTCTGTATATTACTTGTAGCTTTGCTAACAAAGGCCTAAGATCATGTCCCAAACTGTGGTATGACTGGCTAGCATTTCTGCTCAACACATTTTTGGCACTGTGGCTATTCCAACAAAGACAGCATCTCCGAACTTCATCTTTTTTCTTATAATTGTGAATGGTAGGGACATTGGTCTTACCTGATATGCTCCTTCTCTGTGTGGCCGATGGGATCCAGGAAGCGTGGGCTGACTCTCTATTCGTAGCTCTAGACAGAGTGTGAAACTGAGGACACGCCTCGTCAATCATTCCATTTCTGCGACATCTTTGCGAAGGCTGTATATCCATTTCAAAGTGTCCTCAGCTGTACCCTGGACCAGCCGGCCTCAGGGTGGGCCTGGATTCCATCGTCCACACAGAGAAGGAGCATATCAGGTAAGACTAATTCCCCTTCTCCAGTGTGATGCGATGGGATCCAGGAAGCGTGGGACTTACCCAAGCTTATTGCAACGATGGGCGGGCCTCCGACTGGTCCAGGCCTTCTCGTGCCGACACGACACTCTGCAGGACCCTTCGACCAAAGGCCGCATCTGTTGATGCGAAGGAGTCCAGACAATAATGGCGAATAAAAGGGGTTAGAGAGGCCCAGGTAGCCACTCTACAGATCTCCACTGAAGCCTGGGCCGACCATGCCGTAGTGGTGGCCACGCTCCTTGTTGAATGAGCCGTGATTCCGTCCGGTCTAGGCAAAGACCGACTGTCATAAGCCCTGGTGATCGCCGCCCGAAGCCACCTTCCAATCTTTGAAGAGGTAACTCGTTGACCCATTGATGGACCCTGAAAGGCCACAAAAAGAGCTTCCGTCCTTCTGAACTCTGCCGTCCTCTTAAGATAAATGTGCAGAGCCCTTCAGACATTCAATTTGTGCCACAGTCTCTCCCTAGGGTGAACTGGGTCCAGACAGAAATTAGGCAGAATTAATTCCTGGGTCCTATGAAAAAGAGTGTTCACTTTGGGAATGAATGTAGGGTCCAGCCTAAGGACCACCCTGTCTAGATGAAAGATACACAAGTCCTGTCTCATTGAAAGAGCAGCCAATTCAGAAATTCTTCTGGCCAATGTGATTGCCACCAAAAATAAAACCTTGTAGGTCAACAGTTGTAAGGAAACAATCATCAGCGGCTCGAAAGGAGGTGAACCCAATGCCTGAAGCACCAAGGAAAGATCCCAGGAGGGGAATAGCCGGAGGTCTCAGGTTGGAAGCCCCACGAAGGAACCTCCTAATAATAGGCAAATGCACTAGGGATTCCGCCCCTTCGCAGGTAAGCACTGAAGCCAGTGCCGCTACTTGCCGCCTGAGAGTGTTGGGGGAGAGACCCTTGTTCAGCCCCTCTTGCAGAAAACTGAGCAGTTGCGGTACTGATAAGTTTCTGTTGTCAATACCAGCCCTCCTGCACCAATCACAAAATGCCTTCCAGGTAGCGTTGTATATTCTGTTAGTAGATGGTCATCTAGCCGCCAAGATGGTCTCAATAACACTCTCCGGAAAACATTCCTCTCTCAATTGACTGCGCTCAACAGCCAGCCTGTCAGTTTCAACCACTGAGGGTCGGGATGTTTGACTGGTCCCTGGCTGAGCTCTATCCTGTGTTCCGGAATTCTCCACGGCTTGGCCACTGACAGACTGAGGAGGTCTGCGAACCAGGGACGTCTGGGCCAATACGGTGCTACCAATAGCAGCATTGCCCTCTGTTCCAGCATTTTCCTGATTACTGCCGGTAACAGCGGAATCGGTGGAAAGGCGTAAACGAGACCCCGGGGCCACTGGCACCGTAGAGCGTCCACCCCTTCCACCCCTGCCAACGGGAATCGAGAGAAGAATCGAGGAAGTTGAGTGTTGGTCGATGTGGCAAAGAGATCTACCTCCGGAGTACAAAATCTGGCGGACAGCTGACTGAACAAGTCTGGATCCAATCTCCATTCCACCTGATCCACCCTGGACCTGCTCAACCAGTCGGCTTGAGTATTCAAAGATCCCGATATGTGCTCAGCCTTGATAGACTGAAGATGTCTCTCCGCCCAGAGGCACATCGTCCGAGTCTCCTGCATAAGACTCCTTGACCGCATGCCCCCCCTGCCGGTTGATGTGTGCTTTGGTCGCCACATTGTCCGTGAGAATGAGAACATGACTGCCCCGATGTCTTGGGAAAAGGTCCTGAGAGCCAAATGGACCACTCTCAACTCTAACCAGTTGATGTTGTTCTGTCATTCTGTTGGAGACCACTTTCCCTGTGCGACCTTCGATTGGAAACGGGCTCCCCAACCCAAAAGGCTTGCGTCTGTATTAATGGTCAAATGCGTAGGATCGCTGAACATGCTCCCCACTGTCAAGGCCCCTGATGACCACCAGCGGAGTGATTTCCGAACCTCTGGAGTGAGACTAACTTTCTTTGATGGCAGTCTCCTGCCTGTTTTCTGAAAGGGCAGTAGAAACCACTGGAGGGGTCTGGCGTGGAGTCTTGCCCAAGGGACAATCCCTATACAAGAAATCAGCTTCCCCAACAACTGGGATAATGAATCCAAGGCGACCTTCCTGGACTTCTTCACCAGTGAAATCCAAGATCTGATGTCCTACAATCGGTCTGGAGACAGAAACACCTTGAGGGCTACTGTGTCTATCACTGCTCCCAGGTGTTGCAGTCTCGTAGTGGGTGAGAAGTGGCTCTTGGCCCCGTTGACAGAAAACCCGTGACTTGCAAGACTTGGATGGTGACCAGGAGATCCCATCTCGCCTGTTGGATCGAGGACGACTGGATCAGGATATCGTCGAGGTAACACTGAAGTCTTATTGGCCTTGATCTTAGGGACGCTGCCAACACCGCTAGGACCTTGGTGAACGTTCTGGGGGCCGACGCTAGGCCGAATGGAAGAGCCCTGTGTTGGAAATGCTGACCTGCATAAAAGAACTTCAGGTGGGAAAGATGAATGGGGATGTGAAGATAGGCCTCTGTAAGGTCTATAGACGTGAGGAAATCCCTGACCCTGATCCCCCGGAGAATGGAGGTCAGGGAGTGCATCTTGAACTTCCTGTACCTCAGGAACTTGTTCAGTCCTTTCAGGTGCAGAATAGCTCTCCAGCCACCTGAAGCCTTTGGTATGACAAAGAGCCTTGAATAGAATCCTGTCCCACAGAATTCCTGGGGGACCGTCTCTATGGCTTGGATAGACATGAGGTGGAGTATGGCTTCTTCCATGAGTTTCCTCTTGGAGGTGGATCCCACAATGGGACACTTGACAAAGAGTCTGGGGGGAGGGCCACAAATTCCAGTTTGAGGCCTGTCCGGATGGTATCCCTTACCCAACCCTCCGTCGTAGTGTCGTCCCATCGGTTGCAGAAGAGACTCAATCTGCCACCAATCGAGATGGCTGGCCTGTAGTCAGCGTGACCTACGAAAGGCCCGCTCCCCCCTCCTCAAAAGGGCCATTTTGATTGAGGCTGGTTCTTGTTCTTATCCTGGAATCCCTGACCGGATCGGTAGTCTTGTCGAGGATTGAAGGAAGTAAAGGGCCTCTGGAAATCTGAGCTGTAATAATTTGGGCGATTGGAGCGGCCCCTAAAAATAGGTGGAGATCGCCGCTCTCCTCTCTGAGACAGGCAGGGCAAAACCCTCTTCTTGTCTCTGGATTCAACTAAGACTGGGTCTAGAGACTCACCAAAAAGCTTACTTGCCTTGCATGGGACCGACGCCAACTTCCACTTCTTCTTAGCATCCGCCTGCCACTGTCGCAGCCACAAGAGACGCCTTGCCGTAATGGCCGAGGCCAAGGCTCTTGTTTCAAACTTGGCGGAATGTAGCGTGGCGTCCGCCGTGTATTCAGTGGCAGCCACAATTTTGTTAAAGTCTTGATGTGTTCTAACGTCCTGAGGTGAAACCTTCCCTTGTAGTTGTCTCAGCCATAGTAGAGCCGCTTTGGTGAAAAAGGAAGCAGCTGAAGCCATCCTAACTGCCCAGGCCGCCACCTGGTGAGCCTTACGGAGGGTTAGCTCTGCCCTTCTGTCCTCTGGCTTCAGTACATCCTCCGCGTCTGACAGCGTAGCTGAAGGAGTGGCCAAGGCCACCACCGGCTCGTCCACTTCCGGAGTTGTCAACAAATCAGACAGATCTGCAGCCATATTGAAATATTTCTTATCAAAGGCAGTAGGACTAGGATAGGATCCTGGGATCTCCAACTGCTTTTTAATAACTTGCAGAAAAAGTTTGGAAGCTGGATTGGTCTCGTTTTCCTCAGTGGCTTCTGAAAATAACACATCAGCAGGGTCCCCTGAGGTCCCCAGAGACGGTTCCAAACCCAGCCCGGTGACTGCCTTGGCTTTAGCCAATAGGGCCTTGAACATATGCATCTTGAAGAGCCCTTTGAAAGCAAGCTGTTCAGCTTGAAAGCCTTCCTCCTCTGATAACTCCCGGTCGATTTCGCCTTCCTCTTCCTCCTCCTCCTCCTCAGGGGAAGATGAGGATTCTGAAGAGAGGGCCACGGTAGGAGGAGGGCCCCTTAGATGTAACTCTTGAGGCACACCCCTTGACGGACTTGCCCAACCTTTGCGCTCCCCGGGTTTGCAAATCTGTTATGTTGTAGGCGGCCCCAAATCCCCTCATTGCCTCAGCCATCAGCCATTCCATATCCATAACCGGCTGACCCGCTGGTCTTGCCCCAGGTGCCATAGGATTAAAGGGAACCACTGGGGTTGTTTCCGGTCTACATGGAGGCCTAGCCATCTGGCATGCTGGTGAGAGACCAGATGCTTCTCCAGTACTGGTGGAAGGGCCCTGCCATCCTGCCTCCGGGTTATCACTTCCTTCTTGGGTAGCAGGTTCCTTATCTACTTCCTCAAAGCTCCTCTTAGATCCTTTAGATGAGGAAAGGTTCAGAAACTCTCCACTGGGCCCAGGGATAGCCTGCTGAAGAACCATGGAGGCTTGTAGTCTGGCTTTGTCCGCCTCTTTAGCCCCTTTTTCCACCTGCTTCACTAAGGCCTTCTGGAGCCTTTGTTCGGCTTTTTCTTGTGCCCTTGAGGCCCTTGACTGGGATATGGCTTTTGCCTTTAATTTAGCAGCTACTGCTTTGCTTGCTTTCTTGGCTTTTGCCTTATCCGTAACATCTTTGAGGGAAGGAGTGGCATCCATAATGAACTGGATTTGCTTAATCTCTCTCTTCCCTCCAGAAGCTAAATGCAAAGCACCAAGGGTCAGAGACTAATTATCTCTGCTTCTCACCCTCCTTAAAGACCTCCAATCTAGGTCGCCAATTGCTCCAAACCTTGTCCGTCAATCCTAACACCAGCCTTGCCTCCTGCAGGCAGGTAAATGACGTGGGGAAGGAACGGAGGAGCGAATTTCTCCGATCTCTATCTGCGCCGTGATACCGCGTTCATAATGGCTGCCGCACTCTCTAGCTCAGCAGCAATCTCGCAATGAAACTGAAAGAGGCAGTCGCTCCTCACTGCGCATGCCCAGTTCCACTTCCCTAGCGCCTAGAGATGACATGGCATCAACCGCCCGACTGCCTCCGCACCAAAAATTGAAATCTTGGGAGTTTGGGGCGCGTCCTAGCGCTGCCTCTCCACGCCCTTACCTCCAGATCGGGAAATGCGGTCCGTTTAGTTTTGCGCCAAGCGCCAAGACTCCTTATGGAAGCTGGCCACTTTTCGCGCTTAGAAAAGGAAGCTGGGGAAGTTGCCGCTCAGGCGCACGCTAGCCCACTGTCCTGGCTATCGGCTCTGCTTTGCCGGACTCTGCGTTGTCTCCACACTAAGTGCCAATGCTCCTTAAAGGTAGCTGGTCGCTTCTAGCGTTCCGTTCCCTCCGGTGCTTAGGCGCTATCTTGCCAAGCCGGGAAAGGCTGCATTCGAATAGCAGCTCCGTGCTCCAAGCTCCGGCAAACATAGCGTCCGCTGTATGGTCAGTTGGTCTGTCACCTCATTACAGCTTTGAAAGACGCCTCTGGCGGACAGCAGGGTCAAGCCTATGGCTTTTCACGCTGTCTGGGACTTCCAATAAAACAATAAAATAAAATCAAAAAATTTTCAGTCTATTACTTTAAATTCACACTCGCTATCCGATCCAGGAAGAACGGACAGATACGTCTATTCGCAGCAATAGACAGAGTCGAAACTGGGGATGATTGACAAGGAGGCGTGTCCTCAGTTTCACACTCTGTCTAGAGCTACGAATAGAGTCAACCCACGCTTCCTGGATCCCATTGCCTCACACTGGAGAAGCATGGTTCTGTGCTGGTTCACCTCCTTCAAATTTTGGTCTCAATTAGTGTTCATAGAAAGTAAGATGTCCATTCATGGCCATTGCTCAAAGAATAGGTAGAAGTTGTGGCTAGAGGGCCTTTGCTCCACTTCATATTGTGTGCCAGTTATACCCTGTCCTGTATAGGGAGGCTCTCTACTTGGTGATTCATGTCCTGGTCATCTCCTGTTTGGACAGTGTGCTCTACATGGGGCTCCTCTTGAAAAGTATCCAGCAATTTCACTGGTACACAATTTAGCTGGGGGCACCCAAAGAATAGTACATGTAATATATGTGTTGCATGAGTTACATTGGGTACTAGTTTGCTTCTGAGTCCAATTCAATGTGTTGGCTATGATCTTTAAAGCCCTACTTGGCACAGGGCCATGTTACCTATGGAACTGTCTCCATGTTGTTACATCAGCCTGTCCCGCCCATCAGGCATGGAAGGTGTGTAGTGGACTCTCTCAACCAAAGAATTCCAACTAGCAGGGTCCAGAAGGAAAACTTTCTTTGCCATTGTTTCTGGAACATGGAACATTCTCTGCCTGAGATGAGGTGGGCACCTCACTCTCCTGACCTTCCATGATTATTTAAAAACATGGCTCTATGGCCTTGCTCAGGGTGTGCAGAGGAACACACAATCATGGGGCTGATTAGTGCCCTAAAAGCCCTGCCCCCACCTTTTAATTATTATTTTTTAAACGTTCTTTGCCTCTTTTACATTTTATGTATTGTTTTTATGTTTTTAATATTTTATTGTACACTGCCCAGAGTCCTTCTATGAGGGAGATGGATGGTTCATCTTAAAGATGATAAATAATAGGTTTAAGTGGTATTTCCTGGATTATATACACCCAACCTTTCTGGGACTGGTTCTGTGGAGAAATTTTTTCTGCAGACAGGAAGGGGCATGGTTTTCCAAGCTGCCTGCATACCATGAATGGGCTTTGCTTGCTTGCGCAGACCAGTTGCTGGAATGCCGTGGACTGATTTCAGTCCATGGACCCAGGTTGGGGGACCCCTGGTATACACTATTATATATATAAAGAATGCTGTTTCATATCACTAACATGGACAGTGTCTGCCCTACCCATTTTTTAAAATTAGTACAAACAGTTTTATCAAATCTTAATCACTAATAAATTAAGATGCCAACAAACTTAGCTTCACCAACTCTTCATGGACAATTGTCCCTTCTTCTGCACTGGAATGACATAGACTAATGGTATATATCAGAATTACTGGCTTTACTAAGACCAAAGGGGACTGCAGCATGACCCAGTATTACAGCAGATTTTGTTTTTACAAAATTATTCAATAAAAGTGTGCTTGTCCTTATGTTGGAAAATTGGAAAAACCACTCATAGCTTAATCAGAGCAGCTTATTTGAAAAACTTTTTGTTCTATTTATTTCTTTAGAATTACTCATCAGTGAGCTTAGAAACATTTTAATAATATAATCCTTTGATTGTTTTTAAGTAATTTCACTAATCCAAAAATTTCATTTATATTTTTAACTGTTAACAGACAGCAATTAAGATTGAGTGCTAACCTAGAATTAGTTCTTTTTTAGATAGAAAACATTCTCAATTGTGTTTTTGTTCTATGTTAGTTGAACACCCACTTGTTAGAAACAACTACCCTAATATTGAACTTAATAACACATTCAAGATTCAGAAAACTACTCCTCATGAAATCTCCCATTTATCGACTTATCAACTTTCAAGTGTGAAGTTTTCCGAGGCAGTCTCTCCAACAAATAACACTCCCATTTCTCACTTTGTTTCAAAATACTGGAAAATTTATTGCAAGAAACATGTCGGCTTTGCTTCAGTGCAAAC
>JAOYMU010000292.1:42002921-42017501 GCA_025802295.1 Psammodynastes pulverulentus | reverse complement strand
AAGACAAGATGTAAAAGAAAATAAACCCAGAGGAACAGAATGTAAGAAAGGGGCATCAACTAGTCTCTTCAAAGACTTGGGCAAAGAGGTAGGCCTTTAAAATCCTTTGAAATACCAACAGGCCGGGACTCATTTGAATTTGACCTCATTCCAGGGGACAGGCACTACTACAGACAAGAGGGGCTTCTGGGGTTCCGATAGGTGGCATTTTTTTCATGGATGGAACCCAGAGCATGCTGACTATGTCAGGTTGAAACAGTTGGCGTTGAGCTGATACTGTGGGAGACAAGTGACCCTTTAAATGATGTTTGCCATGGAGGGGTCTATAGGCCTTGAATGGGAACCCAGAAACAAAATGGCACCCAGTGCAGCTTGCAAAGAAAGTTTTAAATTCTTGTCAATATATTTTTTCAATATAGGTTGCTTCTGGGTCAAACTTCATTGTTTAGCTGTAAAATTGTTTTCTTCAAAAAACATAGCAACAGAACCTGTAAAGCTCTAATCCTAAGTAGCAGTCCTGTACACACGCTGAGCAAAACCAATTTACAGTGCCAAGGTTTTTGTCAGCAAATATTATTTCCCCCACCTTGATGCTTTGATAGTTTATGAGCAGCTTCATTATTTTGAACTGCACATATTTTCTCCTCCCACAACCTGCAATAATCTGCAAACAAACTGTAAATTCAGCAAAAGATGGTGGCATGCCAAGACTTCAGCGGATTCCTCTTTAATATTCATATGAACCTTGATCATAATTGCCATCCTACTATATAACAGCCACATTATAAAGCACTTATTCTGAATCTATTTTACTCACATCTTTCTGTAAAGGTCTCACACATAGTGGCTTTTGTAGGAAGTTCTCTGTAGGTACGGTACATTGTTTAGTCCAATCTCAAAGAGGCCAAAATGTTCTTGTATAAGAATTGTCATATGTTTCTGTGGTTTGACTTTTAGGACAAACTTCAGCAAAGATTAATCTATTTGTGTGAGAACCTTAAGCCAGAGTAAAATACATTTCTGACACGATTTCACTTTATTCAAGGAATAACGTATGACAATTTAAGAATTCATATTTTATAACATTTCTGCTTAAAAACATAGGAGAAAAGTACTGATCAAAATATATTTAAAAACTCAAATACAAACGATTCAGAAATTCTACATTAAAAGGATGAAGACTTTGACTATAATTTAATAGACTGAATTAAAGATAAATCTCTTAAAAGATTTTCATGAAAGCTAAGAGGAGGAAGGTGTATTCTACAATGAAAAACAGAACAGTCTCATACCAGTCTGATGGTTCATTGCAATCATTAAGAGGTCTTCAGAATTTCAAACAATAGCACTTCTAGCCTTATTGACAATACTACAACTGAGCTACATGTTGAATTTGATAACAACATAACAAAATCTATCTTCAGCATGCTCATAAAATGTTTTTTCTGCATGTAACAAGACTATATTAATTTGACAGATTGATAGTACAGGCAGTATTTTATAAAGTCAGGCTATAAGCCTTTAGTATTTTACAGAGTTAAACAATATCTGAGGCTTGAATTTGGGAATCAGTTGGCATTTATTTAGCGTATGGTGATGGTGCATTGAAACCCAGGAGTCTACAATGCTATTACAGAGTAGATATTTGGCTGCCCAAGATTGCTAGCTTGTTCAGGTTGTGCTTGTATGCTATCAAGGATTTACCACAGGGGGTAAATCTAGCTTTGCACAGACTGGCTAACAGTGTTCTGCAGGAGAGTTAGCATCATCTGGGGTTTTTCTCCTCCATTTTTGCCTCTCAGTCAATCAGGTCTAGTACCACTTAGTTCCTTGCTTTTGCATGTGAAACACCATTAGTTTTTCCCCCATCAGAGTGGTACCTATTTATTTACTTGTATTTTGCACATTTTTGAACTGCTATGTTGGCAGTACCTGAGGCAAGTGACGGGAGCTCACTGTTACATGGTACTAGGACCCGAATCACTGCAGTACCGGAAGCCAACTTTTTTCAGTGGGCAAATCCACGTCTGTGTGTCTCTAATCAATGGCAATTAACTTCACGGTTACCTCAGTTCAACTCCCAAGTTCCAATAAAGTAAAAGTAACAGAATAACATAAGCAGGCTGATAAATCCATATTCATATACCAAAACTGCAAGGTAAGCCAGAAAGAAAACTACCTAAATAATTTTTTTCTGTGCTTGCCTGAAGTTATCTCAGTTTCTTAAGCACAATGTATAATATCTACATGAAGTTGACAAGTAAATTAACTGTCAAGCATGACATAGGAGGTGAAGTTGGTTAAAGAGAGCAAGAAAACATGAAACCGCTACTCCACAACTACTTTACCTGCTTTTTAAAACAGAGATGAATAATAATGTTTCACACTTCTACGCAACCTCTTTCTCGATGCTATTATTGGATTTGGCATGGGTAAGCTGTACTTTGAATTTGTAGCTTATCCACCTGTCCACAAGAATCATGAGATGGGCTGTCACCTGAAATTTACCTAGATTGAACTTATAGAAGAAAGAATGCACAACTTTTTCACCTTAATCTCTGGCTCTGTGTATTAATCAATGTCAACAAACAATCAGAATAGGTAGAAAAAATCAAGTTACTTAATTTAATTTCAAAGACTCTGAAAAACTGTACATAACTTTTCATGGTATGCTATAATATTAAAAATAGCTTTGTATTTCAACTTCGTGGTACATTTTTTGTCATCCTTCACTTTGGCTACTCTATAGCTGTATTTCTATAATGTAGAATACAGTTTGATATAAAAAATGTCCTTTTTTGCCTATTCTGAATTTTTGCCTATCTTTGACATTGAATATTATCAAAGCTTCTTATGAATGCTAGTAATATTTAAACCTGAACCTGAATAAAACAATAACACTAAAGTTTGATGCCTGTTTCATTTTATAAATAAAATCATTAACAATGTGAAAAGGCTGTTGTCCTGTAGCTTCAAGTGAGAATGTGTGACTGGCCATATAAGTGATTCAGGGGGAGTAGGGACTTGAAACTGAATCTTCTTTGTAACAACAATCCTACATTACACTTGCTCTATATTTTAACTCTGGAAGGTCACTTATAAGAAAGGGGTAAAAGTCAGACACTTGATAAGTTTTTCCTTAGAAACAAGGAACTCTGCAGATGAGGATGTCATGAGAAAATGAAAGTAGTCCTGTCTTTCATATGGGCAGACTGCCTGATCTTTCTATGGTATATTGATATTATATAGCAGGGTTGTCAAACTTGCAGCCCAGATGCGTCACACACTGGCCACCCCCACCCTCATTTTAGTGAAGGGGGAAAAGTCATATGTTACATGACAATGTGACGCCGTGAGTTTGACACCCCTGATATACAGCAATAGCCTAGCACGTACTGTAGACTTATATATTGCTTCATAGTGCTTCACAGCACTCTCTAAGCAGCTTAGAATCAGCATATTGTCCCCAACCATCTGGGTCTTCATTTTACTGACCCTAAAGAATGAAAGGCTGAGTCAGCCTTGAGCCAGTCATGATTGAACTCCTGGCAATGGGCAGTCAGCATGCCATACTGCAGTCTAACCACTGCGCTGTCATGATACCACATGCACATAATGGGGGAAAAACTTCATAAAAACCAATGCTCATATGTAATCTATTAATTCAATTACCTCAGTATCTGTATCATGCAGAGGAAGTCTAGGTATAAGGAGTTACATTATCAAGGGTTTGTTTTTTTTAGCAGATAAAGATATTTTTATGTCTCTAAGTGAGGCCAGGCAATGAAGCTAATATCGGGAGTTAGGTCATATCTATCCCGAAGATGCTTTTTCAAGAGGCAACTGGACTTTCTGCTCTTTTTTTTTTTTTGAAGACATTTTGCTTCTCATCCAAGAAGCTTCTTCAGCTCTGACTGGATGGTGGGGAATGGAAGGATTTATACTCCTTGCAGACTGCTGGACAATTTGCATTTTTTTAGTGAGTTGCTAAGGTCACTTGGAGATTTATCTGAGTCATCAGCATCACCGAGTGGTGCAAATGGGTGTGGACCCTTCTTGGAACTGTTGAAAGGAGTGTGTTGTAGATTGGAGATAAGATGATGTTTTATCCGTCCCCCTCTGTTGAGAGGGGGATGTTCAATTTTGACATAGATGGCCTCTTTGAACCTCTTTCAAACCTGCGGTCTTCTCTGTTCAAAATGTGGACTTTGCTATCTTCAAATGAGTGGCCTGTGTCTTTTAAATGTTCATCTGCAAGAATTTTCTGCATGTTGTGCAACAATTAAAAGCACAAGGGTTTCATATAAACATTGGCAGCCCTGGGTTTATTTCTTTATAGTAGAGTTCTCCAATTTTTCTGGCTTTGTGGACCAGCGGAGGGGACAGGAAGAGGGATAGTTACGCACAAATGGCTGGCACGCATGCCCACTGCTCACGCAAACCGAGTGTGTGTGTGCACCTGCTACTCATGCAAGTGGGGATGCACGTATGTACCGTGTTGCCCACTCCTTCCATGCCCCGGTTCCAAATGACTCAAGGCCCAGTATTGGGGACTCTGCTTTACACCTTCTCTTTTCATTTTAGAATTAAAATTTGTCTCCTTTTATTTGATTATTTATTTATTATAATATGCCTCCTTTTATTTGAGCTTATGTATTCAGGATTCTCAACATCTGAATTCACTTTATTCTTTCCTCACCTCCTTTTTAACTATAAACTCCTACAGAACACCCTAGTTCCAACGAAAGTTTCATTATTCAACTATCTCAGCTAATAGTAAATTAATGAAATCAGCTGAACCATGGTGTATACTGAAGAATGAAGGACAATTAAACCAAGATTTAGACTCGTCAATATAGGCTTCCATTATAAGCACCTATTTTTAAACTCCTCCATTATTTAGAAAACACCTATATTAATGAAAGCAAATAATAAACAATATTTTTTTGGTATAGACCAAAGCTTTGTAATAGTCTATATGTAGAGTCCCAGAAATTACATGTGTCTTTGGCCCCATATGAAGAAGGTTAAGATACCTGAAGCATAGATATATTTATGAACATGAAACACTTCTGTACCATATTAGTCACATTTATCAAAGTAACATATGACTTATTCTCCTTGGATTAAAGAAGGCTAAAAATTATGAAAGAGGGTTTCACTATTAAAAGAATAGTAAAATGTGATATTTAGGCAGTATTAGGAATGCCTTCCAATAAGCATTTTCCTTTTTTTTAGTTTTGCTAACCAGAACAAATGCTGATTATTTATTCCTAGTTAATTGCTTTCAACAAACAGAGGAAGCTTCCCTGATGCTCAACAGACTATTGGCATAACACATTTCGCAATCTGGCAAAAATTGCATTTTCAAGCTGGAAACAGTTTCATTTATTGAAGGGAAATCATCTAGACAACCACCACGGGGGGAGGGGGCTAATCCAAATGCTTCCAATATTGAAAGCATCCAACAGTAAATATGGGGGCTGTTTCTTGGCACATTTTTTGTAATTGCACACAGCTAGCATCAGGAGTCCAGAAATTTTTATGGAAAAGTAGCTGGTGAGAATCTCTGTGAATTGAATTATGACTTTGTTAAATATAATTAAATGGATGGTTACTAACCCAGCCTAGGCAAAATTATTCAACACAAAACTAAATATATGACAATCTTAATTTGACAGTACATTCAGGATTTTTTTTCAGCAGATCAAGGCTGTTGGAAAAAAAAAATCTCCACCGATGAACTCTAGAAGGCAACAAAGAGACACAGAACTCAACTCTCTGCTGCTGCCTAGTGGTCATCTGATTTTATACAGTCCAGATCTGCTAGGTAGATCTGCTGTTCAGCTCCCAGGAGCAGGGCTCACTTTTCAAAATGTAATAGATAGCCTCCTCCACAAAACGTCGATCCTATTCTGAATCGGGTAGGTGAAGCATTGCATATCTAATAAAGGAGACCACATATTCCATGCTCGCTCCCATTCAACCAATATAATTAAAATTATCTTGCTAAACCATGGATCTGGGGAAATCACATTTTTAAGAACAGGTTCTTGAACGTATGCCACCAACCACTCACGGATACTTCATATCAACCAGCACTGCAAATTTATGTGTGTGAATTAAAATGGCTGCTTGTGCAGGAGAAAAATGGAGGTAAGGTAACCTTTAAGAGCAACTCTCGGGGTGGTGGCAGGGAAA
The DNA here is from genome assembly GCA_025802295.1 of Psammodynastes pulverulentus. Classification (NCBI taxonomy): domain Eukaryota; kingdom Metazoa; phylum Chordata; class Lepidosauria; order Squamata; family Psammodynastidae; genus Psammodynastes; species Psammodynastes pulverulentus. The sequence continues at coordinate 42,011,300 of JAOYMU010000292.1, read as the reverse complement.
AAATGAAGAAAGCACGGTGGCAAGCAATAGTGAGTTCCCCGAAACCTGAACCCGACCCTTCCCACTGTAAATAGCCTACCTTTATATCAACGTAGAGTTAACATAAGTCACATAGTTTTAAGCTTCGCAGCCAGCCCGATGGAGCTCATTTCTGCCTGCCGAGATCCCACGGACCACCTCGGATGCCTTTCATTGAAGCAACACGCAGGTTCCGAGGAGGCGCAATCCAGGATTCGCCACACTGACCTTCCTCCCTTTTTTCCCCCCTCCACCTCCCGCCGTCCCTCCGACTCGCGACTATTTTTAGGCAGCCGAGAAAACAAGCGCTGACCCTTCGGGGCGCGAGGAGGCGCCTTCTGCACGCGAAAAGGCGGGCTCTGGGCCGGGGGGGGGGCGAGGGGGGCTCTTCGCCGCTGAGAACCGAAGGACCGGCCGCAAAGGCGCGCGCTGCTCTGCGGGGGAACCAGCCGCCTGTCCCCCTCCGAGAGCGGAGGCGGGCCGGCCGGCCTGAGGGAAGCTGGCGGGGATCCCGGCTTGGATTCCGACAGTGTAAAGCTCCTCGATTAGCTCCCGCCTTCCAGCAGCCCCGCTAACGCGTCTTTCGAGCGGGTTAACGAGCCACATTCACACGCCTCTGGCCAAGCACGTGCTACACCCCCCCTCTCGTCTCCCGCGGGCTCCGTTCCCTTCTCTTGCTCCCCACCCCACGCCGTTTAGTTACGCCTCGGGAGGAGAGCAACGTGCGCGTCGACTCACCTTTCCGATGACCGATTATTTAACGCATCTGCTTGGCCTCTGGCTGCGGCTAAACCGCGGCTAGGCGCTTGTTTTCAGCAGCTTATAGCCCAGCCGCCCCCTGCGGCTGAGGTTTTTCAAACAACGCTGGGGAAGGAGGGTTCGCCAGGCAGATGCCCGGGGGGACTCCCGCTGTCAGTCATACCCCAGCATACAGCTTGCAGCTGCTGATTCCAAATTCACGGCAGTCCTGCTGCATGAAGTCATCTGCTGCTCCTCCCCTATAGCTTACCGCATTCAGTTTCTACACCGCGGAGTGGAAGGGTGGCGGACAGATTTTTTTCTCCCCTTCCCCGTGGAAGGCTGGCTGGGTCGAGGATGCGCTTTCTTGGATTTCAAGGTGACGAGAAGTTCGGCGTTTCTCTTGAAGGTTCGCACGTACCAACCGTCCTTCCTGGAAACAGGGGACGCTTGGAAGACCGAGGGAAATTCCCCACTTCCATTGGCTCCGACCCCGATTTAGGAGGCTGAATGGACTCTCCCACTCACTATAACGCCTCTTTCCCCCTCCTCGAATTTGTCTTCGAGGACCGACTAGGCTGTGCAGAAGGCTTGGCGTTTAGGGAGCTCCAATGCTACCGCTTTCCTTTGGACAGAACGGGCTGGAGGGCGATCAAACGAAATCCTGGTTTTTCTTTTGCCTTGCAGCCCGGTCTGGGGGGTGGGAAAGACAGGGCACAATCCTTTCCCACTGAAAAGTCTCTTGGAGTCTATACAACTCTTTCCTTTCAGCTTCTTAGGGCAGGAAATAAGTTGTGTGTGTGTATACATACGTACGTGCATCTATCATGTACACACTCAAAGACAGACTTGCAAGAAAAATTAATATTCTATTTTTGTTTTAGCAGTTCTCCGCTTGCTCCCCTGCTTACTATAATGTTAGCACACAATTTGAGTCATTTCTTGTGCATATTCTTTCAGCTAGTCATCCAGAAGGGATTGGAAAATTAGTGTTGGCACATTTGCATATTTACCATACCTGCTTTTACATCCAGATGATCTTAAGTGAGATAGGAAGAAGGACTATTTAGCAAGAGCACCATCTATAGAAGAGGTCATCTTCCTCTTGGTGTGGAAGCATTCTGCTATCAAAGGGGATAGTAGAATGAATCATCTATGAGGAATATTGCTTATTGATAGTTGGGTGTCAACTCTTATCAACCAATAGGCAGATTTTCTCCATGATGAGGTCTCAGTAACCTGGTCCCTCTAATGGTGTATCCATTACCATTGTTGACCTTGCTGCTGGTAATTTTTTTCTTCTCTCTCTTTCCATCTTTCCCAGCATTAGAACCTTCTCCAGATATTTGATAATATCTAAGTTAGAATAATTTAAACGTGCTCATTTGTGTCTTGAGTTAAAACTCTGGGCTGATTTATTTTTCTTCTTTGTCAGATGAGGGATTTACACCTTCCTTATTTGAGCTCTCAGACTAAAAGGTAATGTCATGTCCTAATATTGTAAGTTCCAGGACTGAAATGGGGAGCTATTTTCTATCACAATTGGTAACAATATTTCCATCACTAATTGATATGGTCACATGATGTCTTAATGATTGCATTGCTTAGCGGCCAAAATTTTGGTCCCAGTTGTGGTTATAAGTCAATTACTTATAACAATTACTACTACCAGTATATGGTTTTACACAAGACCATCAGAATGCAGAGTATCAGCAACATCCTCACTGGTACTCAACACAGCTGTTGTAGGTAATATTAGATCTTTCATGATTTAAACCCCTTTACTAATGATTGAATTCTTAGGCTACTATGTTTTATACTGTGTCCCTGTGGTGCCCTTAGATCAAAGAGTAAACACACTTTTATTGGATTTTAATGGTAGAGCAAGGAGCTGTCAAGGCAGGTAGCCAAGCAGGGTGCGGCATAGTGCCCCTTAGGGAGACAGACCAGAGTGGAAACTCCAGACATAGACAGCACAAAGTTTTGAGTGATGAAATATGTTGGTTATCTCCTTTAAACCCCTGCATGGACCTGGTTACCTGCAGGACTGGTTCTCTTCTAGGGTTCCTGTCCATTCCACAGGATCTGCCTGCTCCAGCTTCTCTCTTATTAAACAATGCCACTTGGTGGGGCCTCAGAGATGTGACTTCTATGTCATGATACCCGCTTAATGGGGCTTTTCCCTTGAAATTTGAAATCTTAGTCTTCCTGCTTTCTGGAAATGTATATAGATCTGGCTCTTCCCCCAAGTACGGATGTTAGGTGACCCTGATATAGGTATGGTTTTATGTTGTGAATCTTAATTATTGTATTGTTTTAATATTGTTTTGTAGGTAGAGTTTTTATTACATTGTTTTGTGAATTGTAGTTAGCTACCCGGGGTTTGTATGTAGGATGGACAGCTATATAAATTGTCTCTCTAAGGAAATTACCACTGTCATGGATCCTGATCCAGATAGGACACAAAATTTTGAGTGATGAAATGTGCTGGTTATTTCCTTTTAAATCCCTGCATAGCGCAGGGCCTGGTTATTTGTAGGCCATGCAGGAATTTAACCAAGCCTATGAATACTAAAGGCAGAACCATGACAACCTGGTGGCCCCCAACTATCAACTCATTCAAGTGCTCCATAAAATACCAAAATTGACCATAGTGTATACTAAGAAGTCTAATAGCATCAAGAGAATTAATCCCTCTATCTAGGTCCATGCAAATATAATTCATCACAATGCCCAATGGCATTTCTGTCATAGGTCTCTGCCTGATTCTCACATAAATCACGCTATGATTCTCTTTATCTGCCACCACAACACCTACTCTATAGAAAAGGTTGGAGACCAAGCTGAAATTTCAAAAACTCTCAGATCCATGGAAGAGCCTGTAGCTGATTTTGAACTTTCAGCTCCCTTAGTTCCAGGGCATTAACCCATCCTTTAGAGATGGGTTACAGTGACTGCCTCCCATATGAGTATCAACTCGTATTGCCACCAGGTAGACTCAGATATGAACTGTGATTGGTGTTTGATCATATCTATTTTTGATTTTTTACTAGCTTGCTTCATTTATTTCATGTGGATACCTTTCTAGAAATTGAGAGGTGGAACTCAGCAGGTTTAAATAGAGACATTGGTGCTATTTGGAATGGATAGCTATTACTTGGAGAACTTCTCGTTGAGGATTCTCAGATAGTGATAAATTTCTGTTAATCAAAGGAGTAGGCAATATAGTGTGTCTGAATGAAGAAAGACATAAAAGATGCAACTTGAAAGGAACATTCGAAGTCTTCTAGAAAAAGGCTTGCAGCTCTTCAGCAACTGAATGGTTGAAGAGAAAGACTATGAAAAACAGAAGAGACAGCAACGGGTAAGTCTCTCTCATCTCATTTGAAAACCCTAGAAAAAAGAGGGAAAGAGATAGAGATAGAGAGTAAGAGTTCCCAAATCTATTTAGTTAAAAGTTAAGAAAATTTTTCCATACTAGGTGAGAGACGGTAATTAAAATAGGTACTTTATTAATAGAGTGGGGAGAATGAAAGTTGATATGTATAGAAATGCAATGGCAGAAAAATAATACTTAAATATAGAATACTTAAGTTATGAGAAGAACAGGATTTTTTTGTAGTATAAACTTATTGTAAATAATAATTCATGCAGTATTGAACAGTTGAAGGTATAAATCTTTTCTCTCCTCTCCTCTCCTCTCCTTTCCTCTTCTCTTGGAATAAACCTTAGCTTGTAAATATTCTTCTTTTTTTGCCACCTCCAGAACATTTGATGTGGAGACATGAAGTTTGGTCAGACATACAGACAATGTAAATGTAGTGGACTACAAGTAACTGTTTGCATTTGTGTAAATATCACCTTACATTATACATTCCCTTTAATATTGAGGAATTGAGTGGTGGCATTTTCAGGGTAGATTGTTTTACTTGCGTTAGTCTGTGAACAAATGACCCTTCCAGTTCTAATATTCTCTCTATATAAATGGAAAATTTTATGCAATGGGGAATCCTGGTAAAGCAGGATTCTCAAAATCCTCAGCCAACTATCCTATTCTGTCCAACATATGGAGTAACATTTCCCAGTATTTGCTGGTGATGATGGTTGTATTCTGTCTGCAGGATCAGAGGTAGTGTATACTGTACCTCAATTAGAATCAATTTCAATTGTTAGGCTGCTAGATATAAATCAATCTAAAAGCTTGAGGTTAGATTTTGCTTTTTTCTGGTTGCCTAAAGCAGGGGTGTCAAACTCACGTGTCACAGTGGCATCACATGACATATTAGGACTTTTTTCCCCTTAGCTAAACCGGGTGTGGGTGTGGCCAGTGAGTTGACAGCCCTGGCCTAGAGCTTACAATAGCATTTGCAATCTGTTACCTACTAGTTATTTTGGACTATAACTCCCATTCTGCCATTAACACGGATAGCACTAAGTTGAAGAAGAATAGCTCAGAGTAATGTTACTATATTTCTGATGCTGGACATGCGAATGTACTAATGAGTTTCTTTCAACATGTTTAGAGTTTTTGTCTCTCTGCATAAAATAATTACACCCCTAGAATAAGACACAGGTTAGTATTATAACTATCTGATATATAATAGTCAACATAGGCATGTACCGCATTTATCGGCGTATAATGTGCACTGGCGTATAACGCGCACCTTAAGTTTAAGCGAGAAGTTTAAGAAACAAAATGGTGGCCGCGGACAAATGGACCGGTATGTACAATGCTTTTTTAGACATATCGGCGTATAACACGCACATTCGATTTCCACATTCTTTTCAAGATGAAAAAGTGCACGTTATACGCCGATAAATACGATATTTTCCATATTGCTACATTATATAGCTTTCAATACAGATCAACATGCTATTCCTGAACTAAAATAACTTCAGTCTTTTTCTAATAGATTTTATCCTAATTATACTATCTGAAGAGAATAGTTCTTGTCTCCTATTGCCACACACTATATTTAATGTTTTCTGCCCTTTCTTGTTCTCTTTACTACTATTGTGTGATTTTGATTATAAATGTCAGTGTTCTTTCCAACATGACTTTATACAACTATTTTTAATTGCTTGCAAAAATAGCAACTGTATATGCTCTGCATATTCCACATTTTGTGTCCTAATAATTCTCACGAAGGGGCTTAAAGCATGAGGACTATCAAGGAAAAGGGTATTCTGAAAATACAAGCTCATAAAATAGATTTTCACATGAGATTTAATTTTGAACCAGTTATGTCTTCAGATGTTTGGGAAGCCTGAAGACAAAAAAACAGAACATTGGTGCCTTAATCTTTTAATATCTGTTCTCAGGAAAAGTCTGAACATTTTGATCTTGCTCACTCCACTGACATAATTATGTCACCAGCTGCACCTCTTTTATTTCCCTGGCAAAGGAAGTAGAGAATGTTTACCTATTCTCTTTGCAGAGTCATTGCCAGTTGAAATAGACTTTACTGAATCGCATGATATCATAAAAATGCTATTGGGAATAACCATTTTCAGCCATGTTAGAGTTCTTAAAAAGCCCAAATGGACAAACCTCCTATTTTAGTAGCTATTTTTAGAATTTCATGTTACTATTTTATTATTGGATCAATATACAAAATGAGTTCCTGACAAGAAGGTTTTATGAATTTCTTCTATTTGCTGCTGAAGCAGGCCTGGAAGGGCCATTCAATCAAAATGAGTGTTTATATGTGTGTGAGTAAGAAAGAGGGAAAAGAAAGAGTGGCAGAAATAATAGTTGTGTGTTTCCAAATTTTTCTTGGGGACTTCATAACATCTATAAATGAAATATGCCTTACCTGGTGAATAACGAATAAAGCTCCTGTGAAAACCAAAGTTATGATGCAACTTTTCCAAAGGTGATACATACAGCACACTAGTTCTATTGAGCAACTCTAAAGATAAAAACAAGGAGCAACTGTGTTTCAAATGGTATCCAGAGAAATGAAATGGAAGAAGAGCTTTTAGTTGGCCTCTCATTGGTGCTATAGCCAAGAGGTGAAATCAGCTCAGAAACATCAAGCCACACAAACATACTTAAACATATCTTTTGAAGTCATTCACATAGCGAGGTCATGATTGTTTCTGATGCTCTAGTTTTAAACATTGTTTTGAAAAGAGAGTTTCCTCCATATTGTATTTCATATTTTCAGCTGCTTGTTCTTTCAGGATCCATCTAAAAATGTAAAAACAAAATGACTGCCATAGTAGAAAACATTCCTTATTTGTCAGAAAGCAAATGAACAAGGTTAAAGATGCTGGAATAAGCTATACAGAACACAGCAACAGAAGCTACAGCTTTAATTGGATCTGGAATGAACCAATCCAATTTATTTCTGAGCAGGAAGGTGCGATAGGTTGGATTAAATGAATAGGCTGAATTTTCTCTGATGTTCTTTCTGGTATGTTAACTATATATTGGTTAACCTTATATCAGAGGTGGTATTCAGCAGGTTCTGACCAGTTCTGCAGAACCGGTAGCGGAAATTTTGAGTAGTTTAGAGTACCGGTGGTAACCTTCCCCCAGGAGTGGGGTGGGAATGGAGATTTTGCAGTATCCTTCCCCTGCCACACCCACCAAGCCAGCCCACCAAGCCATGCTACACCCACCAAGCCTTGTCCACAGAACCGGTAGTAATTTTTTTTGAATCCCACCACTGACCTGTAGATAGGATTCAACTTGAAACCAGACTGAAAAGGTCTAGACAATGTTAATACTTCAGGACCTTCTGAAGCTGTCACCTGACAGTCTTCTCAACATCCTTCAACAAAAATGGAGGCTTCCATTTTGGCACATCTCACCATTACACATGGAAAACATTTGAAGATGTATTATATCCTCAAATATCTTTCTGTAACCCCAACAAAAGTTTTTAATTGTCCCATTGAATAGCATCAAAGTTATTTTGACATTTGAGAATTCTCCCTTCAGATGATTTGGATATGTGAAATTAATTTTTAAAATTGCCACTATTTATTCATAAAATAGTATATGTATTAAAAACTTGGACTTTTGGGGACTTGAAGCCTTGCTTCTGTTTTTTCTTTAAGAAAATTCTGCATCTGATTCAGAAAAAAATTGGGTGCTCTTTATGGTAATGCCGGATACTGTTAGAATATAATGTCTTCCTTACTATTCAATGCAAATGTGATGTAGGCAATCAGTATGCATTTCCTCTCCAAGTTCCCTGAAAAGTCTTCTCATATTCCTAAAGCATCCATGAGCAGAGCTGTAAAGTCTTCCAAAAACTCATTTATATAGTTTGATCTGTCTTGAGCAATTGGCTATTTTCTTCTAAACTTAGATACACATAGCTGACAGTCTAGTTGTGAGATGAAATCCCTGCATTTTGATGTGCTGTATTGATTGATAGAATTGATACTGTCTATTCCACCAAGGCAAAGTACCAGAAAAAGCAATCTGATCAATGAAAAGGAACCAATCAGCAAAATAGTTCACCCTTGGTATTTTTTTATGAAGAGCTGCCTATTTGGAGAATATATGTAAGAAGGAAGGGAGAAGGGAGGAAGAATGGAAGGAAGGAAGGAAGGAAGGAAGGAAGGAAGGAAGGAAGGAAGGAAGGAAGGAAGGAAGGAAGGAAGGAA
>JAOYMU010000292.1:41966540-41985602 GCA_025802295.1 Psammodynastes pulverulentus | reverse complement strand
CCCTCTCTCTTTGCTTATATAAAAATATTCCAGATATTTCTGGTTTTGTTTTGATACAGTTTTACTTTTGTAAAAGAGCAAAATCCCTGACTAAAGTAAAATCACAAGCTCCCTTTGTTAAAATTTTATTTTATTGCAGAGAAGTGGTCATGACAAAGATAATTTATACATTGGGTGGAGCCCATGAAAGGAAAAGCTAATGTTGAACCAAATGTAGGGAGCCAAAAACATTTTGCTTCTCCATTCTATAAGAATTTGATTCATGAGCCATGCAAGATGATTGATAAGTTAGCTGCTGCGTCTATAAAGTGTTCCTTTAACTGAAAGCTATTTCATTTGTGCTTCCAAGCTCAAATGTGGGTACATCCCAAAAGAACAATGAATGCATTCTTGTCATACTAAAATCTAAGAAAACCCATGATTAATTTTTTTTGGCTTTCACATGAAGCTAAGACAGTACCTATGTATATTTAATGGGGAGCAAGTCCCATGAAACTCTATGTACACATAAACAAACATGAATTGGATCTGGCTGCTGTCCTAGAAATACTTAGGAATAAATGGGATATACCTTTGAGAAACATTTTAAAGATCATTTTGAAATCATCTGTTCATGCATTGTAGAATAGGATTGCAGAAGAACATATGCTTAGAAAAGGAATTTTGCCCCATCATTTTATTCAAATATGCTGTGAAACATGGGAGCACCTTCTTCCTCAAAAGTTGAGTTTAAGTACCACCGAATAGGCTAATGAGCATTTACTAGTTTCTGCCAATTCATTTGGCATTGCTTATATGGGGCAGTTTTTTAGGTACGTGTGATTTTATTTTATACCATTCTTATACCATTTTTTAAAAGTGGTGGAAGCATGATCACACAATGAGTACCCAAAAAATGGGATGAAGTGTAAAATAACAGAAAAATTACTATCGTTCTTTGACTCATATACCATCAAAAAAAGAATATCCATAAGCAACTTAATGGAAAGATTTCTTTTTTCATTTGCATTCTGAAAAATGCAAGATTCATAATTAAATAATTAAACATTTTCCTCCATTCATCTATCGGCTATAGAGAGTTCAGAATGTTCTTTATAAAAAGAACTTAATTTTTAACCTAAGGCCAAGTCTTCTTTTCTCATTAAGCAGGAACAAAATGATAATTTCTTTTCCAGAACTCTTCACTTTCTTTTCGCTACTGGCCATTCCTGCATCAATAGCTACAGAAGATTTTCTGCCCCATGCCATTTGATCCCTTCTCTTCCATTTTTCCAGTGGTACGAGAACCATTGTTCACCTTCGAACTCAGCAGTTACAAATAGTCTTTGACCTTTGACCAGTCGCTAGTGACTATTTGAAGTTGTGATGGATTTACCTGGAGGTAATTATGACCTGGATTCAAAGTTCTTACAGCCACTTTTGGGTTTGCTGACTGTCACATTATTATTTTTCATTCAAACATTGTGGATTTTGTAAACAAATCAAACAAAAATTTTATTGTTGCCTACTTTTAATCACCATATGATTGTAGGATATATATTGCTTGAAAAGGGTCTCTCTGTCCCTCTCTCCCTCTCTCTCTCTCTCTGTATGTGTGAATGAGGTTTCTGTTCCTTTTCCCATCCTTCCATCCTCCAATGTGATAAGTGAATCTGAGTCACCTTGGACTCCTGGGTTTGAATACCATTTCTTGACTTTCTCTCCTGCAGATAAAGATTCCTTGTCATCTTTTTGAATTTATTGCAATGCAAAAATGCCTCTTTATCTCTGCCTGTGTTTCAAGCAAACTCTGAAAATAGCTCCAAGGCTGGTTGCTTTGATGACATCTAGAGAGCAGCGTTCTACAATGAACTACTACATCATCAACAATTTCTAGAAAGTTCAGCTTTCTGTCTCTTTTTAAAAAAAAAATTATATTATTCATTTCTTTGCACTTTCATGGCATTTTTTTTTCAGAGACATCTTCTGGTCACATACATTCCTATTATTCCAGTTACAATCTTCTGGTATCTACTAATTTTTGGTAGTGCCATTTTAGGATATTTGGAGAGAGGGCCAGCTGATGTATCAAAGAGTGACATGTTTATTTATTTATTTTATTTATACATACACATGCATACATGCATACAACCATGCAAACATGCATACAATCATAGGACTGGAAGGGACCTCAAAGATCGTCCAAGGCAGAAGACCTTATACCATATCAGTCAAATGGTTGTCCAGTCTATTTTGAAAAAACTCTAGTGATAGAGCTTCCACAACCTTAGGAGTCAATCTATTCCATTGATTAATTGATCTCACTGTCAGAAAATGTTTCCTTCTAGATTGGATTTCTGTATAACAAGCTTCCACTCATTATCTCTGGTCCTGCCCTCTGGTGTTTTAAAGAATAAGTCAATCCCCTCTTCTCTGTGACAGCTCTTAAGTACTAGAAGACAGTTATCATGTCCCCGCTAATATCTTCACTTCAAGGCTAGACATACCTAGCTCCCTCAACTTTCATCATACAAGTTAGCCTCCAGACTCTTTATCATCTTTGTTGCTCTTCACTGTACATTTTCTAGGGTCTCAACAACTTTTTGGGTGATGGTGATGATGATGACCAGAACTGAACACAATATTCCAAGCGTGGCTTCACTGGTGGATTTTAAAGCTGCAGTATTACTGTGCTTTTCATGCTAGCTCTTTGTTGATTCAGCCAGGGACTACATTAGCATTTTTGGCAGCTGCAGCACATTGCTGGTTCATATTTAAGTGGTGGTCTACTAGGATAACTAAATCTTGCTCACAATTACTACTGTTGAATCAAATACCACCCATTTAGTACCTATCCATTTGGATTTTCCTGCCTAAGTGCAGGATCTTACTTTTCTCATCACTGAACTGCAGCTTGTTAAATAGAGCACATTGCTCAAATCCTTCTGAATCTTTAGTCTATCTTCCAAGTGTTAGCAATTCCCCCCAGTGTGGTATCATCTGCAAATTTTATGAGTGCCCTTTCAATTCACTCCTCTAGATGATTTATGAGGATGTTGAAAAGTACCCAAGACAGAACTTTGAGGTATCCCATTGCATGTTTCCCTCCATGTAGATTGACACTACACATTGGGTGTGGTTGGTCAGGCAGTTCTGGTGATGGTACTGTCTATCTCATATTTTTCTATCTTATCAAGAAGTAGACTGTGATCTACTTTGTCAAATGCCTTACTGAAGTCCAGGTATACTATGTCTATAGCATTTCACTGTTCCACTAATTTAATCACTTTCACAGATGCCTGGCTTATCTGCAGGACTGGTTTTCACTGATTGTTTTGCCTGTTTCACATGCCTCAATAGGATTGAATATTTTAGATCCCTTCCTTGAAGTAATGTCAAGTGATGAGACCTAGGAAGTGCATGGTTAATTTTTTCACTCTGGGAATTATCTGTGGAATGCCTATCCTTTGGAATAATCTCCTCCCAGCATGCAGTTGGCCGTGATGGTATTTAGAAAGCCATTAAAAACTTAGGTGTGGTAGCTAATATGCTAGGAGACCCTGCCTTGTGAGTTATAGTTACAGTGATCATGCATCTTTTATTACAGGGGTCTCCAACCCCCGGGTCAGGAATCAGTACTATGCAAGCAGTGGGTGAGTGCATGAAGTTTCCTTTCTGAATGCATGGGAGCTAGGTTGTGCCTGCAAAACCATCCCCTGCTTCCCTGCTGCTGCCACCACTGCTGCTGGTCCATGCAGCCAGAAATGTTGGGGATTGCTGCTTTATTATATAAAGCTGTCCCTTAGAATAATTTAATTATTTTCTGGATTTTGTTCTTGAATTTTCCCTTGTCAAGCAAACTTATAAACATAAACGGTTAATTTGTTTTTATATATATATTTGTTTATATCTCTCTCTCTATATATATATCTATATGACTGTCTATCTATCTATCTATCTATCTATCTTACACACATAAATACATTTCCTAAATAAATTAAAATAAGAAGCAATATCAAAGCAGGGATACAATTAATTTAAAGAAGAAAGAGTTCAAATTATGAATCATTGAAAGTATAAAATAAACAGAAGTGTGTTTATAAAAGTACAACTTCTGTCTCTGATGAAAGTTATACTCGAAGGATATGATGGCAAGGTAAGTTATGCAGGAAGGCTAACACTGATTTTCAGGAACTATCCTGCTGCCAAGTACATTGTGGGAGAAAGAAGAGCAGAACCTGAGAGTGGAGTAAAAAGGGAATCAGCCTAGAACTGTTAAGTAGCCACAAGTGAACTAAGTCCAATCACACTCTTAATCTAACCAGGTGTCTACTGTTGAGAAGATTCCTGTGCATAGGTTTAGCAATAAATGAATTTAATTGAACCTTCAAGTGTGGATCTGGTTTTTAAGGCTGACATTAATTATGTGATGGACTTCAACTCACATAAGTTGTAGCTAGTGTGACTATGCTGGCTGGACCCCTGGTTGGAATAGCTGTATCACATTTTCTATATTTAGCTTTGTGCCTCAATAGTATTCACAACAAATAAAATTAAACACGAACTCAGATAGGAGAACAGAAAATATTGAATTTTGACAGAAATATTGCAATGTTTTTCATAGTGAATTATAAAACGAATAGCTAGTTGTGAGAAGCATCTAATGTTACATCTGGTTTTGAATTTTTCAGTACCTTGCAAGCTGTACAATTCAGGTGATGTTGAGGACAAAATAAGAGTTAAATATGCATTATTAAAATTATTACTTTGTAGAAGTACTAAAATGGGTAGCATGGTGGTTCAGCAGTTAAGATACTGGGCTTGTCATCAGGAAAGCTGGCAGCCAAATTCAATACCCAGTGGTGCATGATAGGGTGAGCTCCCGTTCTTGTTTCAGTTCTTGCCCACCTAGTAGTTTGAAAGCATACAAATGCAAATAGATAAATAGGTACCACTTGGGTGGGAAGATAGCAGTGTTCTGTGACATCATGCTGCCCACATGACTGTGGAAATATCTTAAGATAACACTGACTCAATAGCATTGAAACAGAGATGACCACTGCTCTTATAGTCAGCAACGACTAGTGAGTAAAATCCACAGGAACTCCTATACCTTTTTAAAATAAGTACTAATGAGTACTAAAAAAGCACATGTACATATATACAGAAGTAGCATAAAAGCAACGATTTATAGCATTTTGTATAGTTTTGGCCCTCGCTGTCATTTTTCTAGTTCTGTTTCCAAATAGGTAGAAATTATAAATCATTAAATGACTGGGTATTGCTGATATTTATTTTCAAAGTCTAGTAGCCAGATTTATAAGAATTGTTCTCATCTAGAAGAATACAGAAAGTCCTGTGAGAGTAAAATGTATGGTCATTTTAGTCTGTCTCTTTTAATTAATTTGTAATTAATTTTGATTTTAGGATAAGGAGAAAGCATTCATGTTCCAGTTCCAACACAACTATGGCAATATTTAATAAGAAGTATATTTCAAATAAGGACTATTATATTTGAGGGAATTAAAAAAAACTCTTTTGATGTGGGAAATGAAATAATTCAAATCTAGTCTACAAAGACCAGTATCAAATATAATATACTAAATAATATTTACTGTATGTTTGCATCTTATGTTAGATGACCAAAGAGAATCCACTTATTATATTGCAGTGTAAATATTTTTATATACAACATATCCATTCTCTTCCATTCATCCCTTAGGCATTGCACATAAATGACAGCAAAGAGCATGACCACCGGTTAATTTTCATAAAAAACTTGAATCCGCTGATATTCACCCAACTTAAATACAGGACAGTGAATATAAAATGTGCAGTCAAAACATGCATGAAGTATTTCTCCTAATGACCTCCACAGACATTCCTTCCATGCTGAATCTGAAAAACAGAAAGGAATGTTGTGGAAAATGCATATTTCAGTGTCAGGAACTGAAGAGAAATACAGGTGATACATGCACAATGGGGGCTGAAGCGGGGGGAGGGCAGGAAGAAATGGAGAGAGCCACACCAATCTGCTTTGAGGATAGAAACTGTCTTTTAATTCCCTCCATTTCAGTTTTACATCCGCGCCTTCCCTTTAACCAAATTAATTTCTTCATGCTATTGCCACGAAATAATGTCACGCTGAAATCCAGGCAGTTCTTCCTTATCAGTCAACAGCTGTCCCCAGACAGAGCATTTTAATTTTGAATGGGGGCAAAGGGAGTGGGTAGGAATGAAGTGGCAATACATTTTCATTGACAGCCAGGCAGCAGAAAGCCTCCGTTCTGTAATAACTTTTAGAGGGTTTGATTTGTTTGTTTATAGATGCTCCTATTCTGTCTTATAAAATTATCTTTTTGGAGGCTTTGTATAAAAAGGGATGTGGCTGGCCTCTCTGATCATGTAAAGCTCATTATTTCTCCAGGCCCTTTGTCCTTGTGGAGTTGTTCCTTGTTTGCTGGATTCCTGTTGTCCAAGCAGCAGGAATGCAGTTGTAACCAGACTGGGGGGTGCTGAGCTTCCCTGCTATTTTCCTCTTTAATTGCCTTTATTATGTTTGTCCCTCAAACTGGAGAACTGTGAGGATGGACTCCAGCTAGAAATCCTGCAACCTTCATATTTAAATAAAAACTGCATTTACAATATGCAATCATAAACCTATTTAGAAGGCTCTCAGTCTCTTTCTCTCTTAACATCTCACCAGAACTGATTTTTAGTTACAGTTTAGCATTCAGAATAAACAGGATTATTGAAACAATAGCACAGAAATTTCCTCTGGAAAAGACCTTAATATAGATAAATGTAAATGGAGTTGGTGTTGCAAAAAGAAATATTCCCACGTGCCATCCAAAATTGCTGTTGTAGAAATTCCACTTTTAAAATCAGAATATGGATTCAGTGATTACTTGATTAATTCCAGTAAGTTAGATCATTGTAATATCTTTCTTATTGGGCACATCTGAATACATGCCCTTAAATAAGTATGATTAAATATTAAAGAATTTGATATTATGCAGAATTTCAAAAGAAAGAAATAATTATCATATTTTTGATACATTATGACAATTCTCTCTTGAGAAGTCTGTAATATTGTAAAAGATGGAAAGAAAGAAGATGATAATCAGCAGCCATAGAAGTCATAAAGAACAGAGTTGGAAAGGATGTTGGAGGTCATCTAGTCCAACCCCCTGCTTGAGCAGGAGAGTCTATTCCAAATATTAGCCTCTACCTAGAATTGAACTCACAGCCTCCTGATTGTGAGCTCCACCTCTAGCCACTTAGCCCTTATGCAAAGTAGATGCTCAATTGCATTGGAGCTGGGTGCACCAGTAGAAGAACCAAGGAGCCAAATTGGAAATAATTCATTCCAGAAAAGATTTGTGTATATAGTTGCTAAAAGTTGATGCAGATTCGATGGCATTTGAATAAACAATCAGGCTGAGATTGCAAAAACATTGAAACAGGCAACTTGGAAACTAGTTCTTGTTTCATCAGTAACCTTTGTTGTTATTATTATTATTGGAAATAGTAGTTTTGTGTTCAGAAAAGTGATTACTATAACATAATATAGCAAAACATACAGCATTCAATCCAAAGTATGCATCATAGATTACAGGCAGAATGAATGCCAGCTTTCTGATCCCATTAGGAAAGCATAGAATAAAAGAAGCAATACACAAGCACACACATTCCATACATTGAACTTACTTTAGCAGTGGCTTTTTAAGCCAACATTCTTTCAATTTGAAAGAATCAGAAGAATCATCCTAATTGTATTTAAGAAAGTCTGTTGTATTTTTATATCACAGGTCTCCAACCCCTGGACCAAGGACCGCTAGCGGTCTGTGGCCCAGTGGGAACCGAGGAATGTAAGTGGTGGGCGAATGTGTGAAGCTTTATTTGTGCATGTGTGGGATTAGATCGTGTGCGTGAAACCATTCCTTCCCCCCTGCTACCTCTGCTGCTGCTGGTCCATGGAGCCAAAATGTTTGGGGACCACTGTTTTATATAATAAATTGAATAACATTTTAAAGCAGCAAGATTAGCAGCAGGCAAACAACAAAGTGAGAACACAAATGCAGTGGCGTTCATTGTGCAAATCTGCCATTGCCTATTTGTATCCTGAGGTCTCATGCATTATGTGAGATATAGCATGTTTGTAAAGTTACCACATACATTTTTTTTTGCTTTGCATAGATACCTATTTATGAAAGTATGTCCAACTTGCTCTCCTTCTTGCATAACTGAATGTAGTAGTAACTATATAGATCTCAGTGTAGATTATCCCTAGTTCTGTGGTGGTTAGATTAACCTTTTGCAGATATCATAATATGCTTTATAGAATAATAAAATGGCTTTGGTGAAAGAGGTGTGTTCAATTTTTGAAGGGAAGAAACGGACAGAAAAAATTATTTGGTTCCCATGTCCCTCCTATCTCTTCATGCAGGAGTATCCATGGTGGGAGTGGGGAGTCAAAAAAGTCAATATGGTGGCTGCAACTATGTAATCAAAACTCCACCCTTTTTAAATATGTGACAGGTGTGCAATGCATGCAAAAAGAGATACGGTTTTAATCACATTGTTGAAACAGCTACTGTATTTGGACTTTTAAAAAGAAAATTGTCTTCAGCCTCCATGAGTTTGGGAACGATTTGTAGGAAAATGGTATATATATATTAAATGTGCTCATAAGCAAGAAATCTGTAAAATTTCAGAAGAACAGGTGCAAGAATTAGTTTATAACAAACAATAAGGCTTTTTAATGTTCTGTTTAAGTGGCACCAAAATCACAGAAAGCGCAATAAGCAATTGGATGTACAATAAATGGCTGCAGAGACAGAACTATTTGACAATCTATTTCATTTTCTGGGCTAATATGCTAAGTTATATTTTCCTATGTCTTGCCAACTCAACTAGCCTCTCTTTATTTTCTCTTTTTCCTATATATTGCACTATAAATTGTTTATTTGTTGCAATAGGAGAAACAGCTGCATAAGATTTAGTGCAAATAGCAAGGAATCAGTCCTGCAGTCAATTCTATAACTGTACACATGAAATCATATATCTGGAATTGTAACTGTATACCTGGAAAAGCATTCCATACATGAACCCCCATGCAGTAACTGGATTAAACCCTCAAAATGGTGATGATCTGCATGTGATCTTTAGATAAATTTCAAAAGCCTTCTACAATCAGATCAGCTATTCAGACTAAAGAGAAAAAGAAAATGCAGAAGAAAAAAAAAGATCATCTCCTTTTGGCTTTAGCATTTTATTACCTGAACTCCCACTCATTCATAAGACCCCCTTCAGACATTGTTCAGGAATAATAATTACCGTATTTGTCCCTACAGAATAAAGAATTCTAGGAATTGAAGGTGCAAAACATTTGGACAACACCAGGCTGGGGAAGACTCTAGATAATATTACAGAAGGTAATACTACAGTTCTAACAATTCCCCAGCAGGTGACAGCAGCCTCAAATATTTCAGTGGTCTCACTATCATTTTCTTCTCCTCTTCTTCCTTGATCTGGCAAGAAATGCACACTAGAGGCATAGCACTTTTAAGCCCCAGGTACGAAAACCAGCTGCAAATGAGCCCCCAAAGCCTCTAACTAAAAATTGGAGGAGGGACTGTACCTGGAAGAAAAGCAGGATATCAGGGAAATAAAGAAAAATAGTATCACAGAGGAAAGTCGGATTTTGAAGAAAATGGAACCTCAATGCACAAACTGTACTCTTTAGAGTCAACCTGTAGTTAAAGTAATTAATTTGAATGCAATTTATTTAATATTCAGTTCATAAATATTCCTTAAATGCCCAAGAGCTAATGTGTGTAATTGTAAAGACATAAAGTTGCCTCTCCTTTCATCATGAATAGCCATTTAAAACCTTCAGTGCTTTTCAGATATCACAATTTATCCATTTACAGATGAATCCTGAGTAATTTACTGAGATTCAGTGTGACTCAGATTCACTCTAGACTTGGAGCAAATTCCACAAGGAATCTTGTTCTAATTTAAGGTGGCATCAGCAGTTTTAGTAGTTTTGCAGAAGAGGAAACTAAGGTGATAAATTACACTCTGCTGACAGTCCTCTTTTGCATTAGTTATAGGACTTTTCTGATTTTTTTTTCAGCTGGTATTCAGGATAGTCTTCATCTTTACCAGATTTTATTTTTATTGCTTTGGAAATGCTTGGCTCTTTTGTAGTCCCTGGGAATTTAAAGCAGGAAGGCAGGTAAAGAGAGTTTGGTGTAATGGTTAAGGCAGCAAGTTAGCAACTGGGGGAACCATAAGTCACGGTGACTTGAAGTCACCCTCCCGCCCCCTGGCAACCCATATATAGGTGAAGGTCTCAAGAGATTTGCCTAAAATCACAAAGTAAAACCATAGGAAAAGTAAGGTTTGGACTACACATCTGGTGGGAGGAAAAAAAGCTCTAGTTTTATCTCAAGAATGTCTGTAGCTAAGATCCTTCAGCCTCCACCAGCCCAGCTGTAACAAAAAGGGAGCTTTGGGATTTGGGTATAATTTTAGGCTTAAAGATATTGCAGATTATTGTAAAATGGTAGAGTTCCTGTAAGAAACCTGTGATAAGAAATGCTACTTAATCAGGACTGCTAGTATCAAGGAAAGATATTTATCTGCATTACTTAAAGAGCCAATCCAAATTTCACACTCACTCACTCACTTTTCAAACAGTTGAATGTGCTGGGAGACAAGGCTTGGGTGTGATGCATATGTTCCCCTTTTTCATCAGATAAGAGATCAATGTGAATGTCTCTCTTAACAGGAACTGTGGATTCTGTTCACTGGCTTATATCCTCTATTTTGGATGTAAGCAGTCCAGGTTACTCTTCAAAAATTACTTAGTGGCTTGTTCCATCTTCTTTCCAACTTAGATTTGAGTGACAATAGAGTTATAGCCTTTCCCCACACACAAAACATTATATGAAAGAGCTTAAGTTTTCTCCAGTGACAAAGGATAGGATTTATATTTATTCAGGCTGTTGAGATGATGCAATTTGCAAGATACTCTAGAGGGCACTGTTGAATTTTATTAAAAGATAGTAGCTTATTACAGGGTGAATACTAATTAAGGTTACATTTTTAGGGAGGTAAAAATTTATGTCTTTCATTTGCATGCTTAACTATTTTGACATTGAGTTCAAACTACATGAAATTCGTGAGCTGCCTATAATTACATTTTTTTAAATGCCTGTTAAGCCTTACCTCTTTACTTTCTCTTTATGAATGCTATATATCGTACTTTTTTTTTTCTGTTTCCCCCTTCCTTCATTTTTTAAAAAATGAACATTTATTTTTCATTCCGTTTCATGCTGTTTTAACCAACTGATCGTATTTTGTATTTTAATTGTTGATTGCAAATTGCTTGGAGATTGGTAGTAATGGAAAGCAATATATAAATGTATCAAATATGTAAATAAATAAATAAATAAATAAATAAATAAGATTCAAAACTCCAGGAGTTTCCCCTCCTGCTGTTTAATGATAGATGTAGGGCCCTTTGATTCTAATAAACACACATGGAAGAGAAACACATTATCTTCGCCAGGCGTGATCCAGAGTGAAAGAATCCACCGTTCCCTGACATGGCAATGAGATTTTTTTTTTTTAAAAAAAAAATCCGATTGAATTCTTTCTCCAGGCCTACATATGCATGCACCCATGTCTTTGATGTCACTGCAACCATTTCATTTTTATAACTGACATCGTGGTCTATCTTAGTCTGAGCACGCTTCAGGCATCCCTGTGCCATAATTGTGCTTTGAGTCAGTTCCTTAGAAATTGCCATTTTCGCTCTCAACCAAAAATGTACCTTACTTAGATAATTTAAAAATTCACAGTGATTTTATTGCATAGAAAGAAGTCAGCAACAGCAACATTTCACCACTGGTGTGTTATGTCTAGGTGGCTTTATTATGCATTCTGCATCTGAACAATTGCTCACCGTTCTGCTATTATTGCTCCCTCTGAAATTCAGTCAACAGCCTGCAATACCAAAAAGAAGAAAAATATGTACACTTATCTTCAGGCCATTAAAATCTTACAGCTGTGTTTACTTTCTTCCCTGTGCAAGGAATGAGTAAAAGGGTTTCAGAAAACGAGCTTTATTTGGGGCTGGAAAAGAATGGAGAATGGGAGAACAGAGGTGGAGATAAATCTCCGTTTCTAGTGGTTGTTTCAGAATGGTAATATCTCATCTAATTTTAGCTTCACTTTTGAAAGGGCAGAGATTCCAGCACCCCAATACATAATGGGTAGAGACCCATGGGTACATTTCAGCAATCTAATCATTCCAGGTAATTTGCTGAATGGATGATTGCATTAAGGCACTGTGGTCTAGAGACTTCAATTCATTTCCTCCCCCACTCAGAGTCACAAGTGAACTGGAATGAGATTCATGCTTTAATCTTAGATTTTCAGCCACCATTTACGCTAATGTTTTTAACCCTGCAGTTCAAAGGAAAATGTATGCATTTTATTGGCTTAGATTCATTTCCTTCATAAAGGCTGATGCTCACATCTAGGCCGTGGGTAGAAAGTGGGCAGGAAAGCCAATCAAGGTATATCTTGGAATTAATGACAGCTTGAGGCCTCATTATCTGGCTGGGTATGTATGTGTCTGTGCGTCTTTTTGCAACAGCTACCCTAATTTATTTCATAACAGTAGAGGCAGCCATGTAACAAAATTCTATAAATATACTGTATTTACAATTAAAATAGCATCATAGAACTGCTTCTTCTATTTCTAGTATTTATATCTAGGAATGTTAAAAAGAGACCCAGCTAAATTTTTATTTGTGTATGCAGTTCCCTCAGTTGAGAGCCTATCACATTCTTTTTGACACTTTACAAACCTAGTTCGTAAGGTTAATGCCTGAATGTTTATCATTTGCCAAATGCAACCTTAAGCAAAAAGTCACCTGTGAGAGTCAGATCAGAAAGATACTCATATTTTTTATCATTTTCATAATCCTATATATGTTAATGGGATATCCACTGGATAGCTCATCCAGACAGAGAAATCAAGGGAGTCATACTTTAAAATGGCTCTCTGATAGGACAGATTAGTATGAATATGGAATCTGATTTAGTGAAACATTCAGATTTAGCACAGCTTGGCAACAAACACTTCTTATTGGGTTTCTAATGTTTTCATGTTGAGTATTTGAATTTCTGGAGGACACTGTCAGACTGCTGGTCTGTGTAGTGTTTGATCTGACCTCACGTCAGAGGTGGTATTCAGCAGGTTCTGACCAGTTCTGGAGAACCAGTAGTGGAAATTTTGAGTAGTTCGGAGAACTGGCAAATACCATCTCTGACTGGCCCCGCCCCCATTTCTTCTCTGCCTCCCGAGTCCCAGCTGATCAGCTGGGTCTTCTTTTGTTGCCCTGCACAGGAAAACGGAGCTGGAAAGCAGATTAGTGGAGTGGGGAGGGAATGGGAATTTTGCAGTAATCTCCCCCCAGGAGTCAGGAGGGAATGGAGATTTTGTAGTAACCTTCCCCTGCCATACCCACCAAGCCACGCTCACAGAACCGGTAGTAAAAAAAATTGAATCCCACCACTGCTTGGGAGACAGAATTCATTTTAGGTTGTTTGTACTGGTATGATATGAAAGAGATTGTACATTGAAGCTAGATAAGTCTGATGATAAAGGTTGCAGCACGAATAGTCCTGTTAACTATGATAATTGGGGGTAAAATTTCTGTCACTAATGCAGTAGTGGATGCAGTCAAAGCTTGACAACATGCAATTGCATCATTTAGTGACTGAAAACCTGCCAATCTTTATTGTTGTCTTTGTTGTTGCAAGAGTATTAAACAAGCTCAGGTGCTTTACAAGCAGGCCAGCAAGCTAGGCAGGGGAGAATGTGCAGGCAGCTAGCATGGGGCAAACCTGTCTGGCCAGAGATAGCTACTGCTGGGTGGGAAGGAGTGCATAGGTAGCCAACAAAGCTGAGCTGGGAATGCCAAAGGGTGGGGGAGTAGTGGTATGAGTGTGGCTGGCTGGGCCAAAGGTGCCTGCTATTGGGTGTGGGAAAGTGCAAGCAATTTACCAGAGTAACTTGCAACATTGTCACCTTCTCTGTTAATTTTGCTTATGGAAGGAAATGTACAAATGGTTATTAAGCGACTATAGGACACTGCAACTGTTGTTAAGTTTGAGCCAGTTGTCATGCACTGCAGTCCTATGACTGTAGAGAAGAGATGTGGGATGGCCAGAACTTCTAAGACCATTTATAACTACCAGTAGTTCATCAGCTTTGTAACTTCAAATGGCTGTTGAATAAGTGTTTGCTAAATAAGTATTACCTTTGTAATATTGTCTGCAGTAATGGGTAAATATCTGTCCATTTGCATAAATATTTGGAAAAGCAAAGTTGAGTTTCAGATAAATGAGCATATCTCATTTTCATAAAAGAAACGACATGGCTAATTCATCATGGTCTACTTTAATTGAAAGTTGCTCTTCAAGTCCTCTAGCATGGTAGCATGCAGATTTCCAACTTTTAAAATGAGCCTTAAGAATGATTCCTTGGAAAATTTATTGTTCGGAAGCTTTTGGGTCCTTATTTGGAAATATTCTGTCCCATCTATTCTCCAGAGGATTAAATATTAATATAAAGATTTCCACGTATACTAAAATATATTTGAAAATCTCCCAGTGTCCCTATGGAGAGAAAAAATGATGAAATTGACAACCGTAATTTTTGATAAAGATCATTCCATGATACTGTTTTTATAATACAAGTAGTCCTTCAGTTACAGTGTGCAGAAGGAGGGGACTTATGACTAGCCTTCAAAGTTCGATAAGACTTTCTGATAAGCATTTTGGGATAATGAAAAAGTTTGGGAAACCCTGTCCTAGAAATTTCTGCGCTCTTACTTTCGGTTGTGATTTCCTCTATCACAAGGCTTTTCAAACAGAAGGGCTGGGGTTAAGGAGAGTTCCTTTTGATTTTCCTCAAGCAAAACTTTCTTCTCTCCCACTCACTTTTTGAGACTAAGCAGACGACTCCCCAGTGTCCATGTTATCAGGTATGATCAACCCAGAAGAAGCAAAGATCAATTCCCTATCTGACAGATTTATGTGATGACCACTTGTGAGCAACCAGAACAGTGAATAGGGCTTGCCCACTCGTTACAGAAACTTTAACTGATGCCTTTTAGATATGTTGCACTATTACACATATAAACCACAGATAAATGAATCTTTAAAATGCTTCAAATATTAAATAAAAATGAGATCTTTTGTCTTTTAATCCAACCAATTCTACTTCAGTTGAAAACGATACCAATTTCTATGTGATAGCTACAGTCAAGTGTGTGGGACTTAACAAGCCTCAGAAGACTGAGTTTCTAAACTGAGGACACAGAATATCTGTATTGATTGTCCCTTTCAAATTTATGTCTGTGAGGTTTAATTCTATCTTTAATAAATGTTTGTTTGTAGTTTTCAAGATTCTAGCAGTCTTTTAAAAATGTATTTAACCCTCAGGGTCAAAAAAGATGAAATCCCACAGAGAGAGGACATAGTTCACCTCTGCATGCCTGCAGCCTCACATAAGACAATGTGGTAGCACATCCTGGGATGCCTTTGATATGTTCACTATGTCTCTGTCTAGTTTCTCTTCTTCTCTACTTAGCTGGATCCTGCTTGTGCTACCCTGCTGTGTTCAGTACTGCATCTTCCATTGAGGCTGTGTGCTACACAGAGGGATAGTAATAATTTTGGGACTCAGCCAAGCACTGACACGTGCAACTCAAGGCAGAAAGCTAAAGAGACTTACAGCCTCTCTCAAGTGTTGCATTAACTTATGTCGGCGGTACAAGTAATAAGACAAGTCTGGGTTGACCTCTCTTGTATGGCTTTAAAGTTTATCCCACGTATATTACACATTTGACCAGACATTTGGTTCTGCTAGACATTTACTCAGAGAATGAGTTAATTTAAGTTGCAAACATTGGACTGGGGCGGGGGAAGGAAGAGGGAAAGAAAGAAAGGGAAAAATATGTATTTATTGGAGAATTAAAATACTGTACATATAAGCTGTATGATAGCCCTAGCAAATGAAGGCAGATTAAAATTTGTCCTTATTTTTTTTACTTCTTGAAGTATTCAAGGGAAGTAATTGATGCCAGATCATGACTGACTGTGGGTATAAAAATATATCTAGAAGATAAAAACAAATTTAAAACACTGCTATTCAAAACAGTAGAAGAATAGTATGGATTAGTTATTTGGAATAAAATAAGTAAGTTGAAAATTAATGTTTTTCTGATAGTATTAAGGTAGTTTTCAGATGTTTAATGGAATGATTTGAAGGTTTATTTGGGGAAAATCTATGCCTTTCCTTTAACTTAGGTAACTTGAATTGTCAAAGATGTTTTATTTTCAAGATTTAAATTTATGCTATTTTGCAATATGTTGGCTACCAAACAATGATGGAAGAATCTTCAGCATGTGCCTTTTTTCGGCTCCTTCCTGAGCAAAATCACCAGGCCAACACAGACGTATGCAT
This sequence comes from Psammodynastes pulverulentus, assembly GCA_025802295.1. Lineage (NCBI taxonomy): Eukaryota > Metazoa > Chordata > Lepidosauria > Squamata > Psammodynastidae > Psammodynastes > Psammodynastes pulverulentus. The sequence goes on along the minus strand of JAOYMU010000292.1, from coordinate 41,969,068 downwards.
TCATTCTTTCAATAAGATAAATGAAGTACATGGTTCCCACTTATACATTCTGCTACTGTGGCACAGCCCATAAACGGGTGCCTTCTTTGGTGTAGCCACTGGCATCATGAGACTAAACATATCACAGAGGGAGACAGACTATGAATTTGCTTTCGTCTTTCAGAACTCTTCTATGGGTAACATAGGAAGGAGCCTAATATATTTTTTTCTTGAGTTTGATACGTATTTCAATACAGTATTTGTATTGAGGGTATTAAAGAGTCTAATAACAATGACATTTTAATTTTCTACGTGATATGACAGGGTTTCTACTTCAATTATGAAAATCAGGATTTTTAGAGGCGCTATCAGAAATGAGCTTACATGTGGCCTTTCTCCTTCACCTCTCCTTGGCCAATTTCAGGCTATTGTGTAAATCACATATTGTGCTGCCAAGTTAGAAGAAGAGAATTTCAGTTTTATAATGATGTATCTTTTATAGAGCTATTCTGTTTTGGGCTGTAAAGGTTTCTATAAGATTGAGTTTTTTTTCTTCTTTAGTCTAATGAATAAATAATTTACCTCTTCAATCTGTCTTTGCCTTAGCCATATTTTATCATTTCTAATTTCCAAATTTCACCATTTTCTCTTATTACATATCTAAAAATTACTGATTCTGGGCTTTGTTATATTATTAATTTTCTTTAAAGATGCTTTTGGGGAAATTGAGTTTTACTAATATAGGCTAAAAATAAAAGGAAACTCTTCCACAACCATAATATTAAAATACAAATAAATCTCTATGTGATGCTTTATTGTTTGTTCATATACAGTATACACCCAGAAAGATAGACAGACAGACTGACAGCCAACTAGACAGGAAATGCACCATTTCTACCTTGTTTCAAGGGTTCATTAATAGAATCTTGGAAGTCTGAAAGTATAAACTTTCCACCACCATTTTTAACTGCTTAATCCAGGGATCCCCAACCCCCAGGCTGTGGCCTATTAAGAACCAGGTTGCATGCACACACACACAGCTCAACTTACATGAGTGGCAGGCCAGGGCACATATGCATGCCCAGTTCAACTTGCAGTCAAACTGTGTGTGCAGGCATGTGCGCGCTAACTGGCCACTAGTATGAGTTGAGGTGCATGCATGCCAGCCCATCGTACAATCAGCCCAGTTCCCTCTCCCCCTCAGCTGGGCCTGCAAAGTTTGAGGACCGCTGGCTTAATCCAGTATGGCAATTTTTCTGTTCCTTTCTCTGATTATTAAACTATTGAAGAATCTTGCCTTTCTGGTTTCCTAGGCAGTATCTCTTTTCCCCAAGATCATCCGCATTTTCCATTAAGCACATAGAGACACAGACATACATTTTGTACTAAACTGTACTTCATGTGTAAAATGTAACTTAACATTTGAAAGTTATTTGCTTTGAAGCTTGAGTATACGTTTTTACTATTGTAATCAAAATCCTTAATAAAAATGATCCTGGAAAAAAATCAAAGTGGCAACCAATAATTTCAGACTTGCAACTACATATGCTTAAATCAGTTTAATACTTATAGAGCTTCAAGTAAATACATGCTTGCATATTGATCATATTTGTGTGAAATTAGCCTTGAAAGATAATTTTTGCTTCCCATCTCCCAGGAAAGACTAAAGTTAACATTATTCATAATCTGACATAGCCTTGTCAGATTATGCACTCAGCTTTATTTAATAAAGATGGCTTATTTTGCTGATAAACCCAGTTCTGCTATTTTGATGGATCACAACAATTATTAGTAATAATAATTATTAATAATAGTAGTGGTGGTGGTAGAATTGTCTTAGAAGTTTAATTGCATCAAAACAATATTCTTGGAATTAAAATCTTAAAATACCAGTTATATTATTGCTCTGCACATTTGCATTTGTAAAGTATGGAAAACTGATATTGATCACTTCAACTGAGAGACTTAAGAATTTATGATTTTTTTTCAGAGCAGATCTAATAATTTTATTTGCTCAAGCTTCAAAGCAAATAACTTTCAAGTGTTAGTTTGTGACAAAGTAGAGAAACTGAAATGAGAAATGAGAAAAATGATGACTGGAAGCTAAGTAGTTTTTTACCTTGTTATTGTTATTACTTCATATTAGAACTTAAAAGTGTGTTTTGTCTATAAATGAAATCCATATACTATCTAGTTGAATATTGTTTTACAAACTGATATAGACACATAATTTAATTCAATGGAGATTTCTTCCAGGTAACAATATATTATATTTGAAGTTATAATCTATACTGTAAACTACCAGTAATCATGACTTTATTCGAAATTTGCTGTTTTTTGCTAGATCAGTTTTTATTATGAAATTGATGTTACTATCTATTGTCATTTTATTAATATTCATTATTTTATTTTATTTTATTAAAACAGTTTTACATTTTACATTTTCTCCCTCCCTCCCCTCCCCCCTGCTTGCCAGATCAAATACAGGGTATAATATAACCAACAAATCAATATTTCTTAATTCTTCAGTTCCTCTCTAAATTGTTAAT
>JAOYMU010000292.1:41938105-41955441 GCA_025802295.1 Psammodynastes pulverulentus | reverse complement strand
ACCCACCCAGTCACATGAACACCAAGACACGCCCACAGAACCATGCCCATGGAGCCATGCCCACGGAGCCTCTTGGGAAAAATTTCACATTTCATGCCTGGTGCTATTGCTATACTGCAGAAAGGCTCCAGTTGCTTACTTTTTTTTTAGCAGAAAGGGACTCATATCTAACAGTTGTGACATTAAAGCAGAACAGGTCCATCTGAAAGAAAAAAACCAGCCTATACATACACACAAGCATGTAATTATAAAGCTGATCTTGCCTGATACAAAAAGCTAAGCAGGTTGGCTATGATGTACCCTTGAAAAATGGATTATCTGGAAGTCCAGAGGTGCAGGCTTGTCTGAAAAGTTAAACCAATCTTGCAAGAAGGCAGTAGTAAACTACTTTCACATTATTCAAAAAACCATCATGGATGTCTCCCATGTAATTCACTGGGACTTGACTTAAGATTTGAGATTTAGAATTATACTATTTTTTCTCCCTTCAGGAGAATGCTATCAGTCATCTTATGGTGGAAAAGAGCCTAAGGCAACTCACTGCAACTGACTCATCCTGGTTGACTTGTGCAACCAACTCACCATGGGACAACTGCAGTGGGCTTTGTCTTGTTTTAGGTTTGAACCATAGCTCGGCCGATGGAGCACACACCTTGGCTCATGGGCCACTGGGACTCATGCTTGGCTTATTCCGGCCTCGAGGATTTCTAATTTGAGAAGGTTCAACCTAAAACAAGACAAAGCTCACTGTAATTCTTTTGGGGCAAGTTGTCCCATGGTGAGTTGGCCGTGCGGAGTCAGCCAGGGTGAGTTGTCTCATTCTGGGTTAAAAACTCCTATCAAGACACCCTCTTTCAGTATATATTGCTCACGAAGCATGTATTTTCCTGCATGCATTGTGTAGAACTAAACTCCTGACTCCTCAATCTAACCATCATAGTAAGATGTAGCCATGATAATTTATTGAGAAAATTGCCCATATTCTATCATTTTAGTTTCACAAATAACATACCCTTTAAAATAAAACAGCATTTATTATTTTATTTATTTATTGAAACAAATTTATATAACTGTCCAATGCACCCATAGGTCATTCTGGATGGCTTAAAATAGTATGGTGGCAAGTCATGAAGCCGGTGAAATAATACACTTTATAGTTGACCTTCCTAAATATAGTTTTTCCATTACATCTTTTCAGACATTTCTGCAAATTTATTCTTTTTTTTTTTATATGGAGTAGGGGAAAAAGGAAGGAGTGAAGGCGGGGGGAAGGAAGAAGGAAGGTTAGAATGAAAACAAGAAAACTTCTTTATCATAAGATACTGAACCTCAATACAACCTTTAACTTTTTTTCTAAACATATAAAACTTTCTTACAAGAAGTATTGCTTTTTTAAATAAAAAAATACAGTTTCTACTCAACTGTATATTCTTAGACTTTTATACATTATTCTGCCATAAACAATAGCAAAATTTGTATGCTTATTATCTCTATTGGTTAAAAGAGTTGTCCTGCTTGAGCACCTGAAAGTTTGGACAATTTTTCAACTTCATTTCAGGCAGTATTTTGGTTCACTGTTTTGCCTAATCATTTTGTGCAAGCATTTTTTCCTAATTTTTTTAGTCTATACTTTTCATTAATAAGCACATTTTTCTTATTTTTAAAATCAAAGATTTGCATTATAAAAGTTGAAGACATAACTGCATTTCAGTTCATGCATTAATTCAAAAGGCATGAAATTAATCTGTTAGCATTAACACTCAAATCAGCAGATTACTCTTCATTCCTAAATCCACCCCGTGTGCATTTTAAATTCCTGTTGCATAAACCTTTCAATTTCTACCATCTCTTGTTTCAGCAAACCACATATATTCAGATAGGCCAGTTTCTATTTGACTAGGATATTATTGCCCTTTAAAATCCTTTAGGATGCTATGATAACAAGGGCCTTTTTTGAGCATTTTCTTCCTTTTTGCTAACCTTGTCAATGTGACAGTGAGCACCCTCATACCTTCTCAATGTCAGTTTGTCTTTTCAGTGACAATTAAAGAACTTCAGCTGAAGTGATTTCAGGCAGACTAGTTTGTGGCATGCCAAAAAGCATGATTGGAACATTATACTCATACTTTACCTGGACAGAAAAAGCTCTCCATTGTATAGGGGAGAGATTCCTTTTCACACATTTTCTCTCTGTTTCAGAACTGAAGTCTACAGATAGTTTGCTGCACTGAAGGCAGGACTGGGTAAGTCCTATTGTTAATATCTATAATAATATAGATATAGAATAATATTCTTAGTCTTTTGGCTGTCTTTTCTCACCAAACAAAGCTTACCAATGATCTTCAGCTTTTTTTAATGGGGTTTTCTCCCCCCCCCAAAGTAATCTAAAAGGACATCCATAAACAAGAATTACACATCTACATATATTAGCTGGGTAGCTTCTTACTTTTTTTCCACTGTTCATTTATTTAAATTTGGTGTGGTTAGAAAAGGAAGTGGAATTTAGAGAATGAACAGAATACTTAAACAACTGATATTAGATCTCCCTCCTACTTTGCATTCTTCTGTTGCATACAAGAAGATCTGTAAAGCCACAAAATGAAGAAGAGGCCACAGAGAAGTATAGAACAGAGTAAAGGATGTGTGTGTTTGCACATTGGCTTAGTTAAATGATGAAATGTACTATCGTGAGCTTTAATAATACCTCGCCATTTTAGAAGTTATGAGAGTGCTGTCAAGATCATGGAGAATAAGGTTATGGACTCTAATATGCAACTGAATATTAAGACTAGATAGATCTTGAGTTTGGCACAGTTTCTTATATACTTTGTTAATTAATAGGCTATTAGATGTAAAAATATGCTTGCATGACTTGATAATAGGATTTTGAATATCATCTCACTCATATTTTATTAAGTGTAATAGTAGAAATATATTGGATTTCAGGAATGCAGCATTAGACTTTATCAATCAAGATACACAGACCAGATGCTGTCTGCTTCTGTTTTTTCTTCCTTTAAGAATCATCAGTAGGAGCTCTATAAGGGTATCAGAATTTACCTTCTATAACCTAGATAATAAAAGGAAACATTAAAATGCAGCACTATAGGAGACAGTTGTGATTCCCAAGAGAAAATTTAAATTAAGGCACTGCTCCCTGCACAATGTAGGTGGAAATAAGCAAGCAACAGAATATATTTAGCCGTATTTGTTTTAGAAAAGCAGACCACACACAAGAATTCCCAATTGGCTGTTCATGAGGAAGGCTGAAAAGCAAAGCAAAACAAAATGGAAAAGGAATATACACAATAAATTTTATTTGGTGAAAAATAAGAAAGTGCATCTAAACATGAAAGAGGATTGATATTTGTCAAGCAACTGTGAGGAACAATTGGACTTTCAGTGTTTGCTAGGGGAATAAGCAATGAAGGGGAAAAAAGTGTTTTTCTTTACTACAGTTATTTTCAAGGGATCATAAGAAAAGGAGAAGTACCAGGTGACTGGATTTAATTTGTACTTCAAAAAGATGAAAAAAAAAATGATTTCAACAATTACATCTCCAGCAGTCTGAAATCTGTTCTTTGTAAAATAATGGGCAAGGCACGAAGGGAATTGTCAGCAGGGAATACGTTTGTAATATCAGATATCAGGTTTTGTATAGTTGGATTCTAAAGAGATCTGGATCTTTTCTCAAGGCTGGCTGATATCACCACAAACTGTGCTTTTGTGATGCTGGATAGCTACACACATCTTTACTGGAGCTTTCAGAAGGACAGATACTCTGGACTGAGAAATTAAACATTGTTTTTGGATCGACAACATACTTTTCTCTTTTTAAGAGTCTCTGCCTGTTAGGCTTTCTAAGGGTTTAAGGAAGATAATTTTGAGGTCACCAATAATGGCACTACTTTCAAAAAGATCTTCAAGGCTGATGAGATCATTATTCCATCATACATGTATCCAGAGGATTCTTCTGGACTGAAAACATATGCTTACCTGTTTAAGGAGTTCTTGTGTTCATAGGGTAAATATGCCATGCTTGCTTTTAAATCTAAACATGAAAAGAGTCGGGATTGATCTCTAAAGCACTAAGTGGATTGAGTCAATCTATATAAGGAATGTTTTCTCCTCATACATTCCCTTAAACCTTTGATTTGTCAAAAGTCTTATGCAGTTGTCCCTAATAAATGAGGTTAGGTGATGGCTAGAAAAGAAAAGGTTTGTGAGTATGGAACACTTTCTCTTATGACCTCACAGTGACTTGTTAAATTTTATCTGAAAATATTTAACAACATGCAACCACCTGAACCAATCAGGATACAAGAGGCAGAGCTCAGAGCAAAAGAGAGGGAGGGGGTCATCAAAACACTTTGATTGCTTCCAAAAGGTTTTAAAAAATTTTCAGATAACAGAACTAAGATGTATCCTGATCTCTTCCATAGCACCTGCATAGCCAGAGTTCCTTTCAAGGTATCTGCCTGTCCCATCAGTTGGATACAGTGGGTGTACTCCAGGTCCCTTCTCTTAAATGCTGTCATTTGGTAAGACCTTGGAAGCATGTCTTTTCTGTAGCTGCCCCAATCTTTTGGTACAGTCTCCCTTGTGAGAACTAATGGGCAGTACCCTCTTAGATTAGAAAAGACATGAATACTTGGCTCTTTCCCAAAGCATTGAGTTAGGATATGGAGGTGACTGGATTTGATGGCATCATGAAGGGAAATACAATATTTTGCTTATAAGGTATAAATTTATTGGTTTTTTTTTTCAGTAGTTGTTGGTTGTTTTTGTGAGTTGAGTAGGATATTTTTGTGTGAGAGATGGTGGCCATATAAGTTCCATGAATGAATGAATGGATAATTTGATTACAGTCTTCTCCAACCTGGGAATTGAGTCCAAGCTTGCTAGGCTTACATTAGAAAGATTACTTTATCATTTTTTATGAATTAAAATAATATAAAATAAATAAAATAAGTGAACATATGAAAAATATTATGGACTGAGGACAAATATACTTGTTTGCAATCAGTGATTTCTTTTTAAAAAAAATTATGATCAGTGAACTCATCTTTTAACAATTTAATCCAATTATGTTGGTTATAAAAACTGAAGCTAAATCAGCTGCATAGTTATAAACATGACATAAAGACTATGCATTTGCTTAGTACAGTGGTGGTATGCTCCTGGTTTGGCCCTAATCGGGCGAGCCGGTAGCGCTGGCGAGCGATAGCTCCGACAATCGATGTTTGGGTGGTTTGTGGGCCCTCCTACCCACTCATGCTCTTTGCTGAGCTTTATCCGCTCAGCTAATTGGCACAGCAGAGTGGATTGCTGTGCTAAAGCAGCTGAGAGGTGCTTTAGCTGGGGCTTGTCCGAGCTGCGCACGCTCGCTTGCGTTGTCACCGAACTGGTAGCAGTGCCAGTAGGTAACCACTACAGGCTTCGTCCCACTTCAGGTGTACCATATGCCAGCCTAGTCAAATAAAATAAAACAGAATGTTATAATTAGCAGAAAGAGAACCTGTTTTTAATCAGTGTAGGCTTTGTCCAAGAGATATTTCTGTCATTTCAGGGCAACAGCATTAGAAACAATCAATTTCACTTAACTGTAACATTAAAAATAAACTGTAGTTTGTGGTCCTGTAAGTGTGGTTGCATTCTAGGCATACCTAATGGGAATGAATGATAAGCGTTGTAAGCCAAAAGTCTCAGGTCACATCTTGAGGTTCCCAGTCACCAACAGAAGGGGTAATAATGTTATCTGAGGTTCAATGGTTTCTCAGGGAACATTTTCCCATCACAATTTAAGTTCTGGAATTCCTTATAAAACTGAAGGTGTCTGAATATTGTAAAACAAATGCTTGTATACTGCATAATAATAATAATAAAAAATTGGAAATAGCATATCAGGAATATGAATTATTGTTCCTATCTTGGACTCAGGTAGAAGATTCTAATTCTAGAAGGCTCTCTTCTATTGCAATAAAAAGAATGTATAGCTGTTTTAAATGACATAACATTCTTTCTTTATGGTAATCCACCACCGTTTCCATGTAGGGGTTAATTTCCTGCTTACTTCCCCCCACTCCCCGCCAAACATAGCAAAGTGAGGTTTTAAAAGTACAATGCAATCTATGGAATAGAAATATAAAGAATATTAATTCCACAATTTTGTGAAGCCACAGTAGAGCAGCTTTCCTTAGTCAAAGGCCATGTAGGTTGAGAATCCAGGAAACCCAACACATGTTAAGGCCACCAGGTTGTAAACTATTGGTCTGAAAAGAAGCTGGCATTGTTGGTGACAGAAAGAGTAAGTGATTAAGCGATTCCGCTTAAGTAAATGAGTAAGTGATTCCACAAGTGGAATAGAAATTCACAGTGTTCCCTAAAGGTATTGGTAAACGCAAATGTGCATAGTCCTGTTCATTCTTTGAAAGCAAAGACAAAGAACTTATGAAAATAAAAAGGCAGGCTATTATAAAGCACTGTCTGTATCGATTCTGAAGCTGAAAAATCCTCAGTGTAATTTTAAAAAATGTATAGAGTAAGGAGCAGCTAATTTACAAATAATTCAAAACACATGTATATGTGTGTGATAAATAACTGGGTTGTGTGAAATATGGAAAATATGTGCAATTGTAAGGAAATAACACTCATAACTCATGAGATTATAAAAAGACAAAACAATATCTTAGAGCCAGAAAAAAAAACCTTACAAAGGGGAATAAAGAAATTTTACCAGTTATAGTTAAATGAGGTGTAATATTTATTTTATATGAGTAAAAAAAATGTTTAAAAGATAAGTAATCAGTGCAGTAACCACTAAGGCAACATTCATGAGAATCAAGTTAAGTGGGTCAGAGAAGTGCTGCCTTTGTAAAGAAGAGCCAGAATTACTTCTCTGTAGCAGGAGATAAGCTATAAACACTTCTACCACCTCTCAAACAGCCGTTCCTTCTTTTTTATTTTGCTGCATGGTAATTTAATCATCCTTCAAAATAGTTCTCCATTTTTTTATTCCTGTGCTTGTCTGAAATAACTTAGCCATTATCTCTCAAAAAGTAACATTCAAATGTAGGTATACATACTTGTTTAGCATCCTTGAAAATCAGGGGAGATATGTGGTGGTATCCCATCCTTAAGAATGAACAGTATTTGTTAAATCTCTCCTCTGCTTTCCCAAGATCTAATTCTTGTTCTAGAGTTGGGTTTCTTATCACCTATTAATTTTTGCTGATGTTTGTACCCATATTGGTCTGTTATTGTTTGTTTACATGTTGATTATATGCCATCTAGAGTCACAATTGTTGGAGCTGGGCAGTCATGTATATTTCTTAAATGCAGAAATAAACCAATGAACAAAACATTTAGTTATACATATCCTTACCAAGTTTACTTTGTCAAAGACAGAGGAGATCATTCATTATCAATAGTTTTACATGATAAGCACTCTTATAGGTTGTGTATATTGCAGTTGCCTGTGGCCATGCCTGTCTTAGGTTTGGATACTAGCCAACTTTCCTACATCTCGTATCTATAAAAGCCTGAGGTGTAAGGATATTTTGGCAGAATTAAGCCTTTTTATGTCACAGATGTATCATAAATTGGAGACTTAGTTGTCATAATTGAAGGTTTCAACTCTGGAGAGATTCAAGCCAACCTAGGAACAGAATTAATTATTGCCTCAGGAAAGAATCACCTGCCATATCAAGATCAAGATTCTTAGGAAAGGCACATTCTAGAGCCTTATCAGCTTTCTGTAGATTGTTGTTGCATTCAGAATTCCAATCTTGTTAATGTGTTTTACTTTGCTCTGATTTGAATATTATGCTTGAGGGCTTTTACATATTTATCTTTTGTAAATTGCCTACTTCATGGAATTTACATGCCTCTCGCATTCTTCTGTTCAGAAAAAAATATCCCTGTTTCCCAATTAATCACCTACAAATCCATATTTACATCATGTAGAAAGCCTCTCTAGCTAATATTTTGGAAGATGCTAAAAAGAAGATATCACAGTTGATCAATTTAAATCAAAAATTTTACTAAGAGAAATAAATAAGACTACCTCATATATATCATTTAACCTCTTAAGAAGTAATTCTTGACCACTTGAAGAATGTTATTAGCAATGAAGTAAAAACATCTTATATTCATCACCTGGTTAAAGAAATGGTGCCAATTACCAAACAAAATCAAGCATTCTTGTTTCCCCAAAAGTTTGCTCATTTCTTAGAACAGAATAGAATAACAGAGGTGGAAGGGACCTTGAAGGTCTTCTAGTCTTCTCCATTTCCAAGCCAGATCTATAAATTGTGAAAGAGTTCTTTAAAACATGCATTGCTAACTCTCTCTTTTATCACCAAACAATAGAACAAGTTTCCAATAATGGTCTAAAGTGGAGATTACTTTAGACCAGGGCTATCAAACTCTGTGGGCCAGATGTGTCATATGCTGGCCATGCTCACGCCCGGTTTAGCAAAGAGAAAAAAAAAAGTCCTGATACATTTATTTATTTTATTTATTTAAATTCGACTTCTATCCCGCCCCATCTCCACAAGGGACTCGGGGCGGGTAACAACAAAAATAGAACATATAAATACAACACAACACAACAACTAAAATATTATAAATCAATATTAAAATTTAAAAACCCTAATCCTAAAAACCCCATTTAAATTTAAAACCTTTAAAACCCGGGGGACTGGACCGGACGAGCTCAGGCCATTTTATTAGTTATTTGAACAAATATTTAAAATATTTTAGCCTGAACAATGGAAGTGGCAAAAAGCTATAACTATCCTATTTATTTATTTATTATATTCCAGACTAGCTTTTGTAATTATTGCATAGCTGATTCATGTTTACAGAAAATAATTATGAGTTTCGTCCAAGTCTCTTTACATAGTAGTCAACCAACGCAGAAAAAAGTAAAGTGAATCCCTAGTGAATGCTTCGAATTAAAATCACGTGTCCTGTCAAGTGAGCACAGTGAATTTGCAAAGTTGTTTCCTACCAATCTGAATAGTTTATAAATCCTATTCTCAGATTGGCAGTCACCTCCAAGCATTTAAGCTCATTCACTGCTGTTATGCAAATCCTTAGTTTTGCATAAAGGAGGATATTTCTAATCAGGTTCTGTTATTTTTAATATGAAGTGAATTAAATATTTCCTTTGAACTAAGCATAGAGTGAGCTTCTACAAATTCATTGATTTGGGGGACTCAAAATAGTAATACAATATTAGAATTATTTTAATAAACATGAAAATTAAATAAGCACAGACATTGTTTTACAAGTTTTAATTTGCACACTTCAAAAAATAAGACCTCTGAGGAATCTGAATTCAAGCAAACAAGGGTAGCAATCTTTAACTTTACAGTATTCATTAACTATGTCCGTTGAGTAACTGTAGGAAAGAAAAATCCATCCATTCAGTTCCAAGCCGAGAGAAAAGCACTGGAAACAATATGGAGGCTGATTGGAAAGAAAGTTTATTGACGAATAGACCACAGTGCAGTTCTGGGACAGCTGACCACATGAAGTTGAGAATGGGTGGGTTTTTATACCTTCTTTAGGCTTTGTATTTGATCTTCCTGTTCCTGTGCAACATGTCCTTTAATATTCTAATGGTTGTTGTCAGATTCCTATGAGATCATGGCTGGTTCTATAGGCAGAAGGGAAATGCAAATTCTAAGCAAATTCTAAGCGTTTGTGGGTTAATCTTGTCAATCTTAATTGCTTACCTCTCTGACTCAGTCTTTCTGACTGGATTACCAAATCTGCATTGCTAAAAGCTGACCTCCTCAGTTTCTGCTTGGGGCAGGGACACTGGTGCTAGTTTCTGCCTCCTTTAAGATTTTTTTCCTATTTATCCTTTAGGGAAAATATTCGATCCTGCCTTTTTAATATTTCCCAAATATTTTATTCTCTAGGAGGATGGGTGGGTACTGACTTTCTACATAACTCAAGAATTATTTCATAAAAATAAAAAGAGATAATGAAAATGTAAGAAAAATGAATTGCAGGTTATATATATATATTTCTAATATTGTGATCCAGATAGATAAGGGTTTATTTTGTTGATTCAAACATTTAGCAAAAATAACAAAAATGCAGCAAAGCTTCCAAAACTCTAAGTAAATAAACCCTTGTAGCTGGTCAGCAGAGATACCTTAAACAGGGGTCCCCAACCCCCGGTCCGTGGATCAGCACCGGTCCACGACATGCCAGCAACCGGGCCGCACAAACAAGTGAAGCCCCATCCATGGGATGCAGGCAGCATAAAAAATCATGCCCCCTCTGGTCCACAGAAACATCTTTCTCCGCAGAACTGATCCCTGGTACCCAAAAGGTTAGGGGCCTCTGCCTTAAAGAATCTACAATGCTACATTGAGGTTATAAGGAAAAAAAATCATAATTTAAAATTTAACAATACTTATGTTTTGTGGCATTCCTAGCAACATTGATAGAGCACTCCTATAAATCTGCTAAAAAATAAAAAAATTACTACATTTAGTTCCGCTTCTCTCAGATAAAGATTGCAGTCTTAGGGATGATGTGCTTGAAATAACTGCAAGGCTGGTCTTGTTCAGTCATTAAGTCGTGTCCAATTTTTCATAAGTCCATGGACTATAGCATGCCAGCCCCCCCCCCTCCCGTCCTTCCCTTTCTCAGGCCAAATTCATGTTCATTGCATCAGTGACACTATCTAACCATCCCATCCTCTGCTGTCCCCTTCTCCTTTTGCCTTCCATCTTTCCCAACATCAGGGTCTTTTCAAACGAATCTTTTCTTATTAGGTGGCCAAAGTGTTGGCTACCGAGCGTTGGTAGCTGTCCTTCCGAAGGAATTTATTCAAATGTAAATTTAATTGAGTCCAGTGGATTTTCCTCCAAACAATTTGGTATTGCCCCTCAGAGAAAACAGAAAACAGACTCCTGGAAAGTCTTAAAGAGGTTTTTGTAAACATCGTTTGATAGATATATGCTTAATAGGCAACTTATCCATTACTTATATGTTTTTATACCTATGCAACAGCAAACCCATTCTTATTCCTCTTTTTTTACTATATTAAATCTGGACATATTTCAGATGCTGTGATGCTTTTGAGCATCTGCATGAAGCATTAGTTCTAAGGCTATATACTTTTAAATATCTTTCATTACTGCATTTCAGTAAAACAGTTGGAGTTGCCAAATCAAGTTATTGTAGATTGCAACATGTTCCCTTTCTTCCCACATTGGGGAAGAAACTCCAGCCCATTTGACATTCCTCCCTGTGCAGAAGCTGTTGTAAGCCGTACTCTCCCCGCTGAAACCGATCCGGGAAGAACCAACTGGGCAAAGATCACATCTAGTGGCAGCGAGTTCCACAGGTGAAAGCTGTGTCAAAAAGCACTTTTCACTACCCCCCCCCCTTACCTGTAGGGACCCACAGCAGCGGGAGCCCTTGCAGTACTGATGATTCTCTTCACTAACGCAGCCATAGCAGCAGAAGCAGCGGAACAAGCCCTCCTTCGGCAACTGCCAAGCCAACAAAGCCAACGCTTCGCTGCTCCTGAACTTTTATCCGCACACGAAACTCAGCCCTGCCCTGCCTCCCTCGGCGACACCGCCCCCCTCAGCCGACAGGTTAAAAAAACGCGCGCGGATTTTCCCAAGAGTCATTTTTGTAGGGCCTTCTCCGCCCACCGTAGATGCCGCGAAGGATTCTGGGGGATGTGGTCTTCAAGGTAAAAGACGTCGCAGGAGCTGGTCTCGAGGGCTGCTGCTTTCCGGGGAAGCGGCTACTACGCGATTGGTGGAAAGAGAGAAGCGGATCCCAAGGGAGAAGCGGCCCCGCCTTCTTCCGTCCGGTCTAGAAGCCGCGTGCGAGGAAGACGCGGCAGGTGAGAGACTCTTTGGCCCCCGGATTGGCAAAAATAGGGGCGGTTGAAGGAGAGGGAAGATTGGCTCTGCAGCACAGTTGAAGAACTTGTGCGCTGAACCACGAGGAAAGGAGGCTTGATTGCTTGTCACAGGCTGAATGTCCGCCACCGAAAACCACCGTGTGGCTGGGAAGCTATCCCTGTGCGAGTGAGCAGTGGATTCAGCAGTGGTTTTTAAGGCATCCCTACGTTCATGAATCGATGTCCGGTTTCAGTTGTGTGCTAATCCTGTGTAGGATAATATTCATTGGGGCGAGTCCATTTTCTTCCGGGTTGATGGTTTTTTGGTAGAAAATACCTTCATTAGAATCCTTCTGGTGTTCTGTTGGGTACTCAGCGAGACTGCAGAAATTTAAATGTTAGTAAAAGGATGCCCCATTTTTCAGCACCGATTCTGGCGATTAGCAAAATCCTTCCTATTGTTTCTTCTTTATTAGCATTACTATACTATGCCAGTACCAAAGCAGCAAAAGTACAGCAGCTTTTGCGCAGCATCACCATGACAGATGCTGACATATTTCACTGCAGCTTGAGGGTAATGCATAAATGCAAAAGATTTTTCAGTGCAGGTAACTGCAAGAGTTATCATTCACCACAGCTCATTTTTTTAAATTTTATATTTTTGTATAAATGTTTCTAAATACTTCCAGAGATGTGAAAAGGAAGCAATCTAGGCACTTTACATACGTATAGTTAACATATGCATAATGAATTTTATTATGTTTGCACGTTAGTGTCATGGTGCCGTTCAGTTTTGGGGATAGATTGTTACTGTTAATTCTGTAATAATTGTTTTAAGTTGCTCTTTTAGTAAAGAATGTTGAAAAACGTAAGTAACGAGCAGCTTTAAAACACTGCATGTGTGTTATGACTTCTGTTGTGTTTTTCAAACCACTGGAGATAAAGGGTATTTTATTATGCGGCATTTTCTACTGCAGAAATGTCAAATGCAAAGCAAAAAAGAAGGGGCAAGAAAATGAAAAATCAACCTGCTAGTGTGACCTATCCTTTTGATGCTGGGCCAAGTCACAGTGAAGCATATTTTTGGAATGGAGGCGAAAGAACTCCTCAGCGGAAGAAACAAGGTATTTGTTACATTTAGCAGCTAAATCTCTGAACAGTGTTAGACTTCTTAAAATAAATCTTGAGAAATTTGTCAAGAGGTCTGTTAGTGGTCATTAGAGAATAATAATATTATTATTGCTTGTTATTCAGCTTTACTATTCAGCTTATAGTCTTGGAATCGCAGGTAGAACATAAAGACCGAGACATTGCCACTTAGTATTTTTTTCCATTTTCAAATTATTTTTAAAACTGTAAAACAATGAACAAACAGTGATTTTCCCAAGTTTATATAGAATTCTAGGAGTTTATTGATTGATTTGTTTGATTTGATTTATATTCCACCTTTATTTTGTAGAACTCAAGGTGACATACATAATGCTCCTAAATTCCTGGTTTCCCACAACAAGATAGTCCTATGAGTTGGGCTGAGTTGAAAGAGAGTAACAGACCCAAAGTCACCCAACCAGCTTTGAGTGTAAGGGTGGATTGGAACTCATGACTTCTTGGTTTCTAGTAATTTGTCTCCTTCCAGGATATTTTTGTTTGTTTGTTTCCATTCTAATCTACAGCCTTAGAATACTTTAAGGGTCTCTTATCCAATCCATCCCTGCTTAGCTTTTTAAATCAGTCAAAATTTGGAAGTGGTTTGCCATTGCTTGAAGGTTAGAGAAAGTGACTGGTCCAAAGTCACCCAGCTGGCTTTGGGCCTAAGGTAGAATTAGAACACACAGTCTCCCAATTTCTAGACTGGTACATTAGCCACTACTCCAAACTGGTTCTAATAGTTACCACACCATAGCTGGGCCTAATAGTTATTCTTGGTATGAGTACTATTTACAGTATCTGTTTGATCAGTGCTGATAAACATAACTTACATGTAAAGGGTACTACCATACAGATATATTCTGTAGTGTGGCAACACACCAAAGTATAAATTATCTAAAACTTTTTTAGGAAATGATAGAATATATATATTTAATATTAATTTATTAAATAGACACTTGCCGCTAATTTTTTATGTACACTCCTTTTATAATATAAAACTTTCCCCTGATTTATCAACAGAGTTGCATTTTGAAACTTCACAACAAGGCTTCTATCAAAAAGCTTCCCATGAAATGCCAAAATGCATAACTGGTGAGTATCCACGAATAGCCAGCCATCTCTGAAATGCTACGTTTAGATGCTATAAAGTAGGCAAGTACTGTCACTTTTAATCTGGTCTGAACTGATCTTAGACTTTGCTATGAAGTTTGTTTCTAATCCCCTGCTGTACTTCGTGTTGTAGACCTTCCTTTGTGTTGAACTGTAAAATTACTCAGAGCAAACCTTGAACTCATCTTTAAAAGGGCCCTAAGAAAAATAATGGACCTTTTGTTTCTGGTTTTGACCAAACAATATAATTTGCTGGATTCAATATTCTTCAGTAAACTGATTCTTAGTTAGATTAGGCAAGTAGCATTTTTCCCCCAAAGCATAAGCAAACATTGGCATTGAATTAGCAGCTTCTTAAATCAGCAATGTTAAATTGTAAATAAATAAATAAATAAATAAACAAGTAAAAATTAAGGAATAGGCAGGTCAGAGGAACTTTTTTCTTGGGACATCTGCTTCAGAATACAGAATACTGTCTCTTTGTCAAACTGCATTTTTAAGCAAAATATCCTTTTTTCCAGTGTCTCCTTTTGTGCAAGCTCGAGCTGCTGAAATTAAGGCTATGTTGAAGGCTGTTAAACAGAAGTCATCCAATACTTTGGTGTTTCAGTCCTTGCCTAGACATATGAGGAGGCGAGCTATGAGTCATAATATTAAACGTTTGCCACGACGTCTCCGTGAACTTGCCAGAATAGAAGTGAGTTTCTTTTTCTTACTTACCCACTTCAGCTTTCTTAATACTCTGTATGCTAGGTAACCTGCGCACACTAGCAATCTGACTAGGGAATTCTGGAGTTGAAGTCCTCACAGCTTAAAGCTGCCAAGTGTTATAATCACTGATCTAGATGTCCTCCACATATATGCGACTTCAATCTCTAGCATTCTCCAGCCAATATGGCCATGTTTAGAATTCTGGAAGTTGATTTCTTGATATATAGAATCACCCAGGTTTCCAAAGGTTGTGTCTAGAAGAAAATGTGGGATTTCTTTAAAAAAAAAATACAGAATTCCTAATCCCCATAAAGTGTTATGGCAGGCCTCTGTGGAATATTCAGATATTCCCATCTCCCACCTCTTATTTTTTGCTGGTGATACTTGAGAACTTTTTTCAAGATAATCCTTTTGGATATTTGGGTCACTATGTCTTCTTCCCATTCCTTCCCAGACCACAATTCACAGGTTATCTGAATTTAATAAACAGTGCAGTGAATGATAGTATTATCCTTTGCTTCAACAACATAGGCAGAGAAACCTGAACATCAGAAAAAAGCACTTCCAAAGAGCAAGTGCCGTAAAGCCAGGCGGCGTCATATAAACTTGGTGCTGGAGTTCAACCGCAGGCAGAAGAAGAACATTTGGCTGGAAACACACATCTGGCATGCCAAGCGGTTTCACATGGTGAAGAAATGGGGATACTGCTTAGGAAACAAGCCCACAATGAAGAGTTATCGAGCCTGTTACCGAGCCATGACACAACATTGCCTTCTACAGGTACTGTGTGAATGTATCCATTCTTAGTTAGCTAATCCATTTACTGTTATAGAAAATTGCATTTCATGGGTTTTTTCTTTGCCATGGTCAGTTGTACCTATTGGCCAAGAAAAACTGTGGTAGGCTGGTCTATGTACCCCTGTTTTTTTTTCAGGTATTCATTCATATTGTATATAGAAAGTGATGCAGTGGCCTAGAGGTGGAGCTCTCACCTCACAATTAGGAGATCCTATGTAGAGGCAGATATTTCTCTCTCTGGGCATAATGAGAATATATCTGCTGAATATAACTATGCATTGGTGACAGGAAGGGCATCCGGACAGTAATGACTTGACTCCATTCAGTTGCCCAGACTCCACCCCGCAAGGGATTATGGGGTCATTTCAAAGATGATTGATAGCGTGGAAGTTCTAATAATGATGATGCATTTCCAGTTTGATGTTGCTGCGTGATCTTCATCGGAGGGCCGCCCTAAGGGGCTAAAGTCACCCTGTAGGGTGACAGATAAGGAGGGGCATCCTATAGGTCACAGAGAGTTGCAGCTGTCCTGCTGGACCCAGGGTTTCTTCCCTCTTTGACAAAGACGACGAGGCGGCCAACATGGCCACCATGAAGCTGGGGCAGCCGAAGAAACCAAGATTGTGCTGGAGCGATTTGAGTGGACGCTGATTAGAGCTGGGTGAAGTGATTTTTAAACTTTGCTTAGAATTTACTCCCCCAAAAAATTAATCCAGAACAAGAGGCTCTGAATGTTTTTAAGCAGCAATTACAGAGTGGCAGAGAGAAACTGCACCCTAACGGAATAAATAAAAGCTGTAAAATACAGAAAGACTGGCTGTATAAATCCTACTGGCATGTTTCAGAGCAGGTATTTTAAAGTGCTGGACATTTGACTGTTTATTGGATATTTTGTTTGAATCAACTTGAAAAAAATAATTGGCAGAAGAGTTTTAAAGTGGATTTTTAACGATTTTTCGTTCAAGGCGTGGTACTGGTACTTAGTACTGGTGAATGGATATATACTATGTCATTCTCCTAGAAAAATAAAATAACTTTGGAAAACTCTGATAAGAGAAGAATAACACCTGGAGGTCTGCTGTATTAACTACTGTTCTATACTTATCTACTTTATGGTGATTAGAGGGTCAACCTTGAAAACCTGGAGAACATCTAACAATGAATTTTGAGTACTGGAACTAACTAGCAAATTAAAAAGTGGATTTAAAGAGTTATCTGGAAAAACCCCTGGATTATATAAATGGAACCTATTGACTAATTGTGGAATATAAAGAACTATAACTATTGTATCTCCTGATGAACAATATTAAGATTAAGTAACCTGCTGGCTTTGGGAAGTCAAAAAGAATAGACTCTGGAGTGGTGACAAATTACTGACAGAACACTGAATAATATTTGGAATATTATTTGGCTCATCAGGAAGAATTGGAGATATTTCAAAAAGAAACTATGCTGTTACTTCAAAGTTTCTACGATACAATGGTGGGGAATTTCAGGGAGATAAAGGACTTACTACATGATATAACTGGAAAGACTGAAATTGTGCAACAAGGAACAATGAATCAAGATAATAAAATCCAGGAAATGGGAGATAACTGGAAGCCTAGAGGATGAGATAGAACAGACTACACAACAAATAGAACAAGGAGAAAAGAAGGAGGAGATAATAAAGTTGGGTGAA
>JAOYMU010000292.1:41811837-41822364 GCA_025802295.1 Psammodynastes pulverulentus | reverse complement strand
CTTTTTACACTAATATAGTCCAATTCCCTATTTGCAATTGCGTTGTAATCCCCAATTATACAAATATTTTTCTGTCCTAATTCAACAATTTTGCCATGGACTTCCCTGTAAAACTCTTTAAGCTTTTCATTTGGCACATATATTACTACTAGTACAATTATTTTTTTTCCTATCGCCACTTCCACCATTAATATCCTACCCTGTAGATCCGAAAAGATTAATTGGGAATGTATTTCCTCTTTGATATAAACTGCTATTCCCCCTTTTTTTCATCTGCCGATGCAGTATATAATTTGCCTAATTTAGTATATTCTAAGTATTATTTGTCTTCCTTTCTAATGTGTGTTTCTTGTAGGCACATAATATCTGCCCTATATTTATACAACTTAGACCAAATTCTTTTACGTTTAATTGTTGAATTTAGACCATTTATGTTCATAGAAATCAGTTTGATTTCTTTCTCCATCTTTTTATTCCTTATCTACTCTTGCTTTCCGTTCATTCTTGCCTCTTTCGATTCCTTTACCAACTGCGCTCTAGTTATTACTCTGTTTACTATTTGTTCTTGTAAGTCCTTTTCTTTCTTCTTTTCTATTACAAAGTTAGATACCTGGTCTATTCTTTCTTGGGAGTCTAGTTCTTCTCTGCTACTCTGTTCTTCCTCTGGTCCCACAACTAAATCATATAATTCTTGAGCTTATTCCAGATTATCGACCTTATACCTTCTATCCCTCCAAGTTGCCAAGAGACCTTCTGGGACTAACCATCGAAATAATATGTCCCGCCTTTGTAGTTCTGTTGCCAATGCCTTGTAGCTTTTCCTTTGCTCCATCACCCTCTGGGGTATCTGTTTTAATGTTATGACCTCTCTTCCTTTATATACCATGGGTTCGTTCTTTGTTAATTTATACACAGTATCTCTAATTTTCTGTCGCACAAATCTGACATGAACTTCTCTCGGTAAATTGTGCTTTCTAGCGTAATTAGTGTTCACCCTAAAGACTTCATCTAATTCAATCTAAATTTCCTGACTGTCCCTCCTTAATATCTCCGAAATCAGCTCCGTCATTATTATCTGTATATCCTCTTCTTTTGTCTCTAGTACATTTTGGAATCTGAGATAGAACGCCGCACGATCCATTTCCATATGGATAAGCAAATTTTCAACGTCCTTATTCGTTATTATCATCTTTTGGTCAATCAATTTTATTTTTCTTTCTACTTTTTCAGTTCTTATTTCTACTGTTTTAATTGCCTGCTCATTCTTCTCAATAGTTTTCTGTATTGCCCCCATCTTCTCATCTAACTTGGATATATCTCTTTTTACCTCATTTTTAAATTCTCCCATCTCACTCTTCATTCCTCCCATCTCTAATTTTATCTCCTGATGATTCTGATACATCACCGCCTTCATTTTGATCATGGTCTCTTGTATAGCTAAGAGAGTGGTCTACATGTTTTGACTTGATGCTGATGTATTTTGCTTTTCTATTGTTAGCATTCCCTCTAATGATTTCTGAATCAGTGGTGTAGTCGTTATTGTTGATGTTGTTGAAAAATCTGGAGTTTTCTTTCCTGACTTCCCTGCAGAGGAACCTGATGCCATCTCTTTTAACACCTCTTTTTGTTCATTCAAAATGTAAAAATCCTGTCCCAAATTAAAATCCACTTCCAGAGATACGACCAAAAATAGAGGTTCTATACTTAGTCCCAATCTCTATCTACTTAATTATTCTCTATATAATAATTGATATATATAATTACTGTGGTTCATTTATATAACAGTAAGTTTGCAGGTTCTAATTATAATAATTCCTTTGAAAATAACTTATTATATATAAAAGAGGTAAAATTACAAAATTATAGCGAATCCAATATATAATATATAGTATATAAAATTATAAATATTATAAATATATAATTAATCCAGATAAAAGTATAATATTTATATGTCTCAAGTATCACTATATAATAACCCCTTATATCCTTTCATATATATCTCAAAGATATCCTATGTCAAAATCAATTACTTAACATAAATGTAAATATAAATATTATAAGTTTTAGAAATAATTTATAAGTATTTTGTAAAAGTTCTACTAATTGATATATATGTATATACCTATAAAGTCCTTTATATATATAGTCTTATAGCTTTGACCTAAATTAAGTTTTTATTATTGTTGTTATTATATTGTATATTGTGCTGATTTCTCTTCAGCTTTTTAAAGATGTTAATGGTGTTTTGCATTATATTTTATGAAACCATAGAAAGGATGTTGGTCTTACTTGTGAACATCTGTTATCCAAGAGTCAAAGGGAGAATCTAGAGTGGGTAGTCTTCAGTCTCACAGCTCTATGACTGAGGTGGAATTTCTGAGGACATGCCCTCCGTAATGTTCCCCAGACACGAAGACAAAATCAAAGCAGATGTCACTATGGCAACCTACCCAGCCACCACCCAAAAGCCAGCACTGCCAACACCTAGGGTGGGGCTGGATTCTCCCTTTGACTCCCGGAGAATAGATGTTTACAGGTAAGACCAACATTCTTTCTCCCTTGAGTTGAAGGGAGAATCCAGAGTGGCACATACCAAAATTTGGCAGTGCTATGGGTGGGAACCGGTCTGGCTTCTAGAATCATCGTCCCCACAGACTCGTTGGAGAACACAACGACTAAAAGCAGCCTCCACAGAAGCAAAAATGGTGGGTAAATGGAGATGGAGATGTCCTACAAATATCCTCCACTGAGGCCTGGGTGGCCCACGGCGCTGTAGTGGCCGCACTTCTAGTAGAATGTGCAGTTATCCTTCTTGGCACAGGAATGGCTTGAAAGTAGTATGCCTGGGATATGCAGGCCCTAAGCCAGCGATCCACCGTGACAGGGGACACCTTGTGCCCCAAAGTTGATGGCTGAAAGGAGATGAAGAGAGCCTCTGTCCTTCGAAAGGAAGTGGTGCACTTAATGTATATCCTGAGGGGCCTTCTTTTTTTTTATTTAAAAAGTTTTACAAAAAGTTTACATATTTCTCCCCCTCCTCCCCCCCCCCTTCCCAGATCAAATACAGGGTATAACATTCAGTAATCAAAAACAAACCTAGTCTAAACAATTATAACATTTGACATTTCTTGATTCTTCAATTCCCTAATTACCCTACCAGTTTAATTGCTTAAAAACACTCCATATATAGCAATAGCACCAATAGCACTTTAGATTTATATACCGCTTATCAGTGCTTTTTACAGCCCTCTCTAAGCGTTTACAGAGTCAGCATATTGCCCCCACAATCTGGGTCCACATTTTCCCCACCTCGGAAGGATGGAAGGCTGAGTCAACCTTGAGCCTGGAGAGATTAGATCTGCCAAATTACAGGCAGCTGGCTTGTTAGCAGAAGTCTGCAATTACAATTACTGCATCCTATCTTCTGCCTGCCCCCAGAAAGGCAGTTAAAATATCAGACAGAATGCCAGGTTTGCATCCTGCCTCTCAGCCATTGCTTAACTCGATCAGGCAGGCAGCGGCGGTCTGAAAAGATTACCTCGTCACTTTCCCATCACTGGGGGAGGGAGACCTCCTGAATCCCCCCTTTTTTTGTAACAAACAACAAACAAAAAAACCAAAGACTAGTCAGATAGCTCCATTTAGAGAAGATTACGGATCCAGGGAAGAAAGAGCCTGTGATTGCCCCTCCCATCCTTAATTGGGGACAGGAAAGGAGTGGCTTGGAAGGGATTCAGCCATATTGGAAGTACACCCCAAAAGGACAGTGCAGGAACCACTAAAGCAGTGTAAAAAGCTTAAAACACCCCTTTCCCTTTAAGAAAGCCAAGCGCTTCCCATTTAAGAAAGTCAAGAATAAAAGTACCAGCACAGGGAAGAAAAACCTGTAGAATTCATGCATTGCTGACAACAATGTGTCATCTGCTCTTCCCTAGGTGTTCAGATGATTACTTTGTCTTTAAAAATAAAGCCAAACAGTTGGTATTTCAAAGGATAAGGGTACCAATCCTCCAGTATCTTTGTCAAAGCAATCTGATTGAAAATTAAAAGACAAGAGAAGGGGTTAAATTAGGTTTTGAAGTTGAAGAGAACAAAATAAAAAATTCTTTTGGTTTAAAGAAGGAGTCCAAATCAAAAGAATACAGAAGAAAGAAAGGCCTTAGAAACCGAAAGTAGGGGATGACAAGAGATCAGCAGGATGGGCTTTCAGAGTGGAAGATCTCACCTTGCAAGGATCTACACGTTGAGCAAGACCACACCGGTATATTTCTTTGAAGAGCAGCAATTTCATACATAAGGTTAAGTTTAGTGGATGCAGAAGGCAGAAATCAGAGTGCATGGAGGGATGTTCTAAGAGGTAAACAGCTGAAAAGATCAACTGCATCATTTGGAGCTGACAGGAGCTGTTACAAAAGCCTCTTTCAGAAAAGCAGCTTCACAAATTTAGATGACATGATAGTGATGTCCTGTTGGCAACAACAGAAAGTTAGCTTGGGATCAGTTTTTGGAGCCCGGAGGCTTTTCAAAACAGACATCTTTTTGAGTATTGATTTTTTTTTTATCATTACAGGGTACATCTTATTCCACAGATACTTAAAACATAAAATGTGCATATTTAGCTTCTCATCTCCAGTTATACAAAAGAAGAACAGATTTTAAAGTATTTATTACTACAATTAGGAGCACATTTGGCAGATTGTTTAATTATTTGACTGTTTAAGATATGAAGCTGCTGTCTAAAAGAATATACCAGTTTGTGGCACTTTGCACTTTGAAATGTGTGTTTGGCTTGAAAGACAAATCTCCTTGTTATTTTTATTATTTTTAATTTTTAAACAGCAGAAAAGTGACCTTTGTTTGAAAGCCATTATGTATTCCACTGTCCATGTATCTAACATATAACCTCATTTAATGATTATGAACTAAGCCCTGATTTTGTCTTATTTGAATAACTATGTTAATTCTAACAGAATATCTATCTATTCAAGTCATATCCCAGTAAGTTTCTTTCCTAAACCAGTTCTTTCTCTGATGAGATTATATTGTGCCTGAGATAAATAAATACATCTGCTTGAGATCCCATCTTCTCTTTCATTAACTTCATTGATAATAATGTATTTATCCTTCAAAGTGGTGCAAATAGGATCATCTAGCTCCAGATATTAAATGCTGGCTACTCTGATTAGTTTCTTTCAGTCATAAAAGGAATTACTTGCGATCTTTTCTGTCTTCACACCTCGGCAGTGAATGAGAAGATATATTAAGAGATACTTGAATCCCTCTCATACCTGTAATTGGCACATATAGCAAAATAACTCACAGAAAGTGATAATTCTTTGGTCATTTGTCTTATTTTTGTTTGCAAGCCAAATTTTTTTCTTTATGATTTCATTAGCAGCCCCTTTGTAAATGAGTTCTGAGCTTGCTGAAACCTTATTCACCTTTTGAGAAAATTACTTATTCTCGGATTTGTTACTGTTCCTTCAAACAAAGAAGCCTTTTACTGAGCAAAACACCCTTCCCCCTCAAAAAGAAACCTTCTCAATTTGAGACCATGAAACAGATATCTAGTTTAGAAATTATCTATATTTTAAGAAACCTCCCCCTCCCTGTGCCCCAATACACATAATTCTATGGTTTTAGTAGTACAAAAGATCTCAACTCTGCATACAATCAGACTATCTCAATACAGATGGAAGCAAATTTAAAAACTTTAGAGCTGATTTGTAGAAACATAAAATAATCTCTCACAATCTTATTAGGACTGTTTTATATCTAATAGTTCCTGATTGGAATAAAACTAGCAAGAACAAAGTCTTAAATAAATTAATTTGGGGAAAGATGCAAGTTATGGTTGTTTAGTGTGGTCTATGTACACACAAAACTCTTTTGTGAGGTTTAGGTTTAGTTTCCAGAACATTTTAGAATGTGACCTGCAGCTAGAGCAGGGGTGTGAAACTCGTGGCATCACAGTGGCGTCACATGACGTATCGGGACCAATTTTACTCTTTGCTAAACTGAGTGGGGGTGGGGTCAGCATGTGGTGCATCTGCCCTGCGGGCCTCGAGTTTGACACCCTTGAGCTAGTCATAATTGGTCCAGAAGATGCTTCAAGAAAAAAAAGTGACATTGAAAGAGAGGCTCATACTGTTATGAACAAATAGGGCAATTTTTTTCTGTGAAAAGAAAGCAAGGAAAAGGATCCCTCAAGAATTATGAAAAAGAAATTTAAAAACTGCTTTGCTCCTAATCAGATCAGAGAATTTATGTCTGGATATTTTATTAAAAATAAACACATAAATTTGGTGGAGCAGATATTAGTTCTGGCAAACAGGCAGTAAAATGAATTGCACCTCCCACTTTAATTGCAGCTGTATCTCAATTTAAATATGAGGCTATCAGAGCAGATCATGTTACCTTATTCTATGTTTTATTCACTACAAAAATGTTATCTGTAGGGTACAGTTGGCCAAAAGTCACTGGAAAGTTTCGTGGCTGAGTAGGAATTTGAACCTGTCTGGGAGTCTATTCATTAAACTAGATTGACATCTTTGTGAACTTCTCTTCTTCTCTTTCCAATAATAGGAAAGAAGCTCCTATTAAAAGAAACAGCACAAGAAACAACCACAAAAACATTGTTCATAGATAAGCAGAAGACTATCTCTTCCCAGCATTTAGTAAGGGGTTGTGGAATAGCTTCCTCTGGCTATAGCTTTTTTATATTCTGTCATTTCAATATGATATTTATTAAATAAATATTAGGAGATACACTGTCCCTTTCTCACTATTCATAACCTAAGAAAAACTTCTCAGTTCATTGGGATCTGATGTTGAACCAATATACAAAAGAAAGTATTTAATCCTCCAGATGTGTTGGATAGCTATGCAGCCACACTGGAGTCAGCAAAGTCAAGAAAAGGTATGCATGTCACAATCTTATTGTGCAAATTTGTATAATTCACTGAATAAAGTCATGATTCTCTCCTATGATAGCAAACTCCTAAGCAATATGTCCTGGTGTCTATGCATGACAACAACAGAACTGCACTGCAATTCTTAAGTAATTTTTTAAGTGAACAGGAAGTGCTTTGAATAGGTATCATTTTATTTTTATTTTATTTTATTTGCAATTACATGCTGAACATATCAAGAAATTTATTTTCTAGACTTGTAGATTTTAATGAATCAGAAATGAAAAACTAATAAATGTATGGTTATAACTGAAGACTAAACTATTAAATGTATTTTTAAATTAATGAAATATTAACTGGTAGTTAATAACTGTTATTGGAAAAACTGGAATCAAGATTTTCCTGAAACAGGAGGCACAACATTGAGATTCAGGATTTAATTCCCTAAAAGGTATTACTGTCAAACCTCAGTAATACCTTTTAAGGAATTAAATCCTGAATTATAATTAATATTTTAGCTATTAGTGAGCCATTTCTTTTGATATGTAAGCAAGATGGTGTTAAGATATCACATAAACTTAAATTTAAAATACCAACAAT
Organism: Psammodynastes pulverulentus; assembly: GCA_025802295.1. Lineage (NCBI taxonomy): Eukaryota > Metazoa > Chordata > Lepidosauria > Squamata > Psammodynastidae > Psammodynastes > Psammodynastes pulverulentus. The sequence goes on along the minus strand of JAOYMU010000292.1, from coordinate 41,814,853 downwards.
TTTGATTAGTTATTCTACCTAATGTTTTATCGGTTATTTGTATTGTGCTGCTGTATAACTCAAGATTGAGGACCATCTCTGAGAGACTTGTTATTTTTTTAATATAGTTAACTAAGAGAAAAAACTTAAAAATACAAAATAACAATTAGCCTGTTACCTATAAGCGTACAAATCTTTGCCAATTATGAGGAATTAATTTGTGGGTACTTAGATACAATGTGATCATATACTACAAAAGTATTCTGAATGCAATTGTATTTCCTCTTTATTTTACACACATACAAACATATCTTAAATAAAATTTCATGACTATTGTGGGAAAAATTTAATGAACAGCCTCAGAGTGACAAGCACTAAGAAACAAAATGGACAAGTGATGTATTTATGGCAGGAATAGAATAACTTTAAACTTCTGAGACTGGTAATTTAAAGACTGACTAATGCATAAGAGTGAAAAAAAAGCATATTCTCACTTAGGTTTTATTCTAGTTTATTTTTAAGTAAGGTAAAATCTGTTCTTTGCACTTCTTTCTGAAGAAAAACAAACCCCTTCAGATGTAAATGTGGAGCCTTTGCTGAATGTCAAGTTGCTTCACACAACATTTTTCAAATCGTTATCTTTAAACTTTTCAGTTTCCTAGAAGACTATAAAGGGGTTTGTTTCACAGAAAGCTGCCTAGTGAGCCCTGACGTCAAACTTGGCCTCCTTGCAAGGTTACAACATTTGATGAAAAAGATTTTATAAACTTGTCTTCTGTGGAAACAAATTCCATTGTTGGGCTATTGATTATATCTTGGTTTTCAGAGAGTGTCTGCTAGAAAAAAAAGAGGAGAATATACTAAAAAAAATATTTACAGTTTTTAAGGAACAAGTTATGTATACCTACTGTCACAATGCAATTCACAGTGCAGTTGGCCCCATAGAAGTTCATTTCCAGATGTGTTGCAACTTCAATTCTCAGCACTAATAGCCAGCATGGCCAGTTATGTTGGTTGAAACTAAAATCTCAGCACACTTGAAATTGCACCAAGATGGGGAAAGCTGGCCTAGCATGTTCCAGAATTTCTAGTACATTTTTTCTCAAGCCCACTCCACTCCCCATTCTCTTTACATTCTCCACCATTCTCTTTACATTCAAGAAAACTAGGGAGAGTCAAATATGAGATGCTTTCTCAAATCGCATCAGATTTCTCTTATATTATAGTTACCTTGATTGTTTCTCTTTTTTCTATTCCTCAAGGTTACTCTCACTGTCATTTCAGGCTGCAGCAGAAATTTGCAGCTTGTTATTTCACACTTGTTATTAGTGAAATAATAGCAAGGGTGAAATAACGTGTTGCAAATATCTGCTGCATTTTCTACATACTTGGAACATGTTTGAGGCTGGTTGTGCCAGAGTTTGGTTACTCCATGTTGTACTACTAGGAAAAAAATGCCTTTGCTTGTTTGTTTTTTAATACCATTTTCATCCTGTCTCAGGCTAAATGAATGTCAATATTTGTATTGCTGTTAAAGAGGTCACAGTAAGGACTTCCAGCGGCTCCGTAGTCCTTTGAAGGCGCTTCTTTGAAGCGTCCGTTCCTTCTCTCTGTTGCCGCGAACGGGGCAGCGCCAATCGGCTGTCCCAAGCGGCGTCAAAGACAGGTTTCAGGAAAAGAAACTTGTCGGAGTCGGCGGAGCTGAGGTAGAGCCCTCAGGCAGCTTTCTGGCGTTCAGCCGGAGCTGCCCAAGAGAGCTCCCTAGGCGATCCGGATCTCCGGGGAGAGGAATATGTCTGCCAAGGCAGACCAAGAAGGCTCGTCCGTTCCTGTCCAAGATTGAATAACGCGAGGTAACAGAGGCAGGCAGACCAGCCTGGAGATGTTTTTTTTTATAAATAAATAATATGCATTTTCATTTCCATGAAAGAGAACTTTTTTTTCTTTACTTTTCTATTTTTTTTCTTCTTTTTAAATATTTTTAACTTTTGAAAATGGTGATCTAAGCGGAAGTGAAGAGCAGAAGTGAAAGTGATTTTTCTCCTTTTGTGTATTCTGACTCACTGTTGATTCTAATAAGAAGAAATGTTTTGAAAACCTTTAAAATATTTTTTTTTCTTTTGGCTTGATGATTTGAACTATTAGAAACCTTTTTTTTTATATAAAAATTTGACTGCAACTGCGGACAGTTTTTTTTCCCCTGCTGGGAGGGAGTGGCATCCCCTTTGTCCTCTCTCTGAAATAGAAAATGGCTTGTAGATCTTTGATACCTCCTTTCATGGAGAAGGAAGTGACTGCTCCTGTTAAACTGCAGACAAAAAAAGATTATAGTTCTATAACTGAGGTTATGTTGGAATTCCAAGCCCAAACAAAAAAAGACATGCAAGATATGAAAGGTTTTTTTGAAGAGAAATATTTAGACCTGCATATGAGAGTAAAAGAAGCCGTGGAGGCCCTGATTGAACGTATGAAGGAAATTGATAAGGACTATGAGGAATTATATCAAAGCCATAAAATTTTGGAAGGCAAAGTGGCACAGTTCCAAGAAGAGGCTGTACTTGATGGGCTATTTGCCCAATATAAGGTAACAGAATTTGCTGTGAGAATAAGGGGTCTATTGGAAAACCCTAAGGAAAATTTAAAAGAGATCCTTGCAGAATTTTTTGCACAACTTATTGGTTATGACAAGCAAGAATTATTATGGCAAATGGACTATGCTTACAGAGCTAATTCGAGATTTGCCACACAGAGAAATTTGCCAAGGGATGTGGTTTTATATTTTATTACAAGAAAACTAAGAAATGATATTCTGCAGGCCTCTTATAATCGGAAACTCAATTTATTAAAAAATGATATAACAATTTTCAAAGAGTTACCAGCCAGAATTTTGATGAAAAGGAAAAACTATGGTTTTCTCACAGAAGTTTTAAGATCGAGACAGATTCGTTACAGATGGATTGTTCCCATTGGAATTGTGGTGCACTTTGATAACAAAGATCATCATCTTAAGACAATTGCCCAGGCTGAAGAGTTCTAT
>JAOYMU010000292.1:41796787-41807248 GCA_025802295.1 Psammodynastes pulverulentus | reverse complement strand
AGTAATAGTAATGCAGACTTAGTAAATAGTTGGACAGTGTTGAGGGAAATTATTTGTTTAGCAGAGTGATGGCATTCGGGAAAAAACTGTTCTTGTGTTTAGTTGTTCTGGTGTGCAGTACTCCATAGCGTTGTTTGAGGATAGGAGTTGAAACAATTTATGTCCAGGATGTGAGGGGTCTGTAAATATTTTCACAACCCTCTTTTTGACTTGTGCAATATACAGGTCCTCAATGGAAGCCAGGTTGTAGTAATTATTTTTTCCCCAGACCTAATTATCCTCTGAAATCTGTGTCTGTCTTGGGTTGCAGAGCCAAACCCAACAGTTATAGAGGTTCAGATGATAGACTCAATAATTCCTTTATATAACTGTATCATCAGCTCCTTGGTCTGTTTGAGCTTTCTGAATTGATGCAGAAAGAACATTCTTTGTTGTGCTTTTGATGATATTGATGTTAGGTGATCATTTTAGGTCCTGCAATATGATGGAGCCTAAAAATTTGAAAGTCTCTACTGTTGATACTGTTGTCTAGAATTGTAAGAGGTGGTATTATGGGAGGGTTTCTCCTAAAGTCTACCACCATTTCTACGGTTTTGAGTGTGTTCAGTTCCAGATTGTTCCGGTCCCACCACGAGGCTAGTTGTTCGACCTCCCATCTGTATGCGATTCATCGTTGTCTCGAATGAGACAAATTACTGTTGTATCATCTATGAAGGCAAATAAGGCAAAGAAAGAAAATCCATAAGTGGGAAACCATTGTGATAATTCAGAAACAAGAATTGCAAATTGGAAGTTTGCACATCAACCTAGACAAAGAGAAGAATTATTGGAAGAGAGAAGAAGAATGAATGATTATAGAAGAAGAGGATACCTTAACAAATGAAAGTATAAATGAGAAACCATAAAACTAATGATATGTATGCCAAATAATAGAAGAAAACTGTACTTTAAATGTTTGCAAATGGTTATCGGAGCTAGTGTTTCTCCCCAAGGAAGACAGGATGGAAAGCATTTAAGATGTTTGTACTATAATGACTTTTTCATCATAATATTCAAGTAAACTCTGTCTAAGATGCCAGGCCCCACTTTTGTCCTAGTCACTCAGCCCCAAAGTGCCTTGTAAAAACAGGAGGGCATGAAGATGAGGCATGCGAAGAATTGATGAGGCATGCGAAGAATTACTGAGTCTTGAACGATTAGTTGCTGAATTAATCAGGACAACAATAGCAGGGATAGACATCACTGAAAGTATACATAGAATAAATCAAGACATCATTAAAAAAAAACCCTAAGAGTTGAGAAAAGGGCTCAGGGAGGACCAGTAAGGGAGTTATGACTGACAGATACTGTTTTTCATAGAAAGTCTACTTCCAGAGCCAGTGTCAAAACCACTACAACCATTGTGGCCTTGGAAAAACTGTCCCTACATATGAAGTCAGGTTCCCAATTGTGATCACTGACTAGCTGTAACTTGCTAGTTTAATATCATTTCTTAATAAAACAATTATTAGAACTTCTAAAGAGCCAGGGATATGTCCTTGAGGCAAATGCTCACAAATTATGACATAAACAAAGAAAACAGAAGCATTCCCTTAGTCCTAGGAAGGGAGATAATATTAAGAAGAAATTCAGGTTGACTCTCACCTGATTCACTGAGGCATGAGTGGGAGGGAAGAGAAGCACAATCAAATTTGCAAGATTTTATTACTATAGCCTATCTCAGCAAAGCTTAGTTGTGGCTGTTCTATGGAGTCTTTTTCTGATCCACTCTAATTCAAAGGGCTGGCAGAATGTCTTCAATTATTAGCATGTGTTTCCACCTTTTTATTAATTATCTGAATAACACGGATCAAACCATCTGATTGCTTTTAGCATAGTACTATCCTTCAAAAGGGCCCCTAAATATATGGTTTATGTTGCTTTTGAAAAGAACACTCTGTGAACACTTTATGGTAGTATAGATTTCTGTACATCTACAGTATCTAAGCTGTTATTTTACTGACGACAGCTTTGTATTCCTTTTGCTTTGTGAGAGAATTAGTGAGTCACTAGTTCATCCAAAATGAAAGACAGAAATGAAGTCTCTTAATATATGAGAGCCTTTAGAAAAGGCTTTTGCTTACAATTGGTATTCCATGCTTGCTAGAACTGCTTAGCATGGCCAGTTTTCCCATGTTTCCCATGTTTAATGATGCCGAGGTGTGTTTTGTATTGCCATGATGTGTTTTAGGATTCTGTTTCTTTCATTTGTATATTTGTATGCATACTTTCTTGACTCCATGTTTGTACATACATTTGTTTTTAAAAGGATGGTTTGTCAACAGCAGTCAGAAATCTGATAGATGGATGGTTCAAATAGTTGCAATATAGGTAAATGCTGCAAGTGATGCTGACTTTGTCACTATATGTAACATTAGTTGGAGAATTTGAAAAGACAGGTTCATGAAAAAAATATGAATGTTGTCACACAACCCTGCATTTTTTATTATTAAAATTTTTCGAGTGAATTTAATGGTTATGAAAGTGAAGGACAGCTCCTTCACACATCTCTTTCAATATGTCTCAGATCTGACCTGCAGCACCTCTTTTCTGTTGGTTATGGGGGCTTACGGAAGATGACACCCCATTTTAAATGGAGGTAGTATTGAGAAATGAACCTTTGAGAGATAACACAAGACAACCCTCCCTTCATTTTTCAATTGTGACGAAAATGCAATTTAATCAATGTCCTTGGAGACCATATGTTTGTTCTAATATAGTTCTAGCAAGGTCAGGATAATTTTTGCCTAGCTCACGCTTTGAAGAATATACTTTAGTTGCACCTCTCTTAAATAGCCTCACAAAAGAGACCCATAAAATATGCCTATTTCTATGATAAGCTAAATATAGTTGCCTGGAATGTTTACCAATTACCCTGTATATTCCAAACTGTACCCCAAATAAACTCAAGTTAAAGAGGGAAAATATTTAAAATGACCTCACATTTTAACTAAGCCTATAATGTTCCTCATTTTTCTTATAACTACAATTGGCAAACAGATTAAATAACAGAATTCAAAACCAAACAATTACACCAAAAGATTAAAATATGAAAATATAGCAGCAGTTAAAAACCATAAAAAACGACTTAAAATATTAAAATGAAAACATAAGGTTTACTTTAACTGCCCAACTTTTAGATACTTTTCTACCTGCAAACAGGATGTTAGTAGTTTCTTTAATTGCCATAATATTTTTCACTTGCATTCCATAATGACCTCTGCTATGTCTTATACTTAAGACAATATGATTAGAAGGCATTGATATCCTTACTCTCCAGAAAGTTGTCTAATCCCCCTTAAAATCAGCCATGTTGCTACTGCTATATCACACATTGGTGAATTTCACAGTTAAACATTGTTTTATAAGGAAAAAAATCTTCTTTGTCTGGCTTAAATCTTCCACAATTCATCTTCATTGGATAACCTCAAATTCTAATAATATGACTGAAAGAGCAAAGTTATTCTCTATCTGCTTTTTCTAGACACTGTATAATTTTATACAGTTCAATGCTGTCCTTCCCTTTATTCCCTTTTTTCTAAGTTTACAACTCCACATGTTTTAATCTTTCATCACTGGGAGTTGTTCCAGCTCCTTGACAATTGTGGTTGCGCTTTTCTGTAACTTTGTCCAATCTACAGTACTGTTTTTGAGTTGTGGTGACTGGAACTGTATCTGCATTCCAAATGCGGTCAGAGCACAATTTTGCTGATAGTGTTACTCATTCCTTCTTCTAATGATTCTTCTCCCTAGCACAGAAATCTTATTTGGTCAAAATGGTTAAAAGAGGAAAGGAAGATAAAATGGGGCTGGTATTAAAGACACATTTACATTGGGATATGTATGTGTATGTAAATAGATATGGGAGTAATCTTCAGACATGCATATTTTCTTTTTACACAAGAATACTGATTTTGTGATAACTCACAAGTCCAAAAATTACGTTCAAATATGCAGGTAGTATAAATAAAAATATAAGTATAAGCAAACATGTGAATAACACACTGGATAAAGTCTTTATAAGTCCTTCAGAGATTGGGATGCCCCCAATCTTGCTGGTCTTTTGTAAGGCACTAAAGGCTCTGCCTGGGTCTGCCCCCTCCCAACAATGCATGAAAGGACCTGCTTCCTAGCTATTGTTGATTTTGATGTCTTCTATGTATTTTAATTTTTGTATGGTTGGTTGCAATTATTTGTTATTTTAATTTTGTTTGAAACCTAAAATCACTGTTATGATAAGCAGCAAGATAGATTGATCGATAGATAGATAGATAGATAGGAAGAAAGAAAAAAGAAAGAAAGAAACAAAGAAAGAATGAATGAGAATGAGTGTATATGAATGAATGTATATGAAAATGCACAGAGAGAAATTGGAAATGAAAATAAGAGACAATCATACTGTAATAAAAAGGACCTATCTCTATAAGTAGTAGTTATAATAATAATTAATTAATTCTGATCCATTTTTTCTCATTACATTTTTTTAAAATCTCCTAATAATATTTTTTCTCCTGCAAAAGATATTTCTGTTTTACTGTCTTCTGTCCAGGAGATAATGTGCTTTCAAATTTAAATGTTATTAATTAGATTATTAATATAATATTTTTTAGCATATTAGCACAATATTCATTATCATATTCATGAAATCAATCACAATTGTTTTAATTACATAAAGTTAAACCCGGGGTTTTTTAGAGGGGTTTTTAGTTAGTTGGGTTTTATAATTGTTATGTTTTTATTAATTTTATTGTTTTATACTGTTGTTGGTTTGACTGTGCCCCGCCCCGAGTCCCTTAGGGGAGAGGGAGCGGGATATAAATCTCAATAAATCTCAAATCTCAAATCTCCCTGCCTGAGCAAGAAGGTCCCTTCCAACTCTGTTTATTCTATTCTATTCTATTCCATTCCATTCCATTCCATTCCATTCTACTATTGTTCTATTCTGTTCCATTCTATTCCAACTCTGCCATTCTATTCTGTTCTGTTCTTTTCTAATTCTTTTTTACACTTACAGCCGTTACAACAACCTCATGGTCACATGATCAAAATTCAGACACTGGGCAACTGGTTCATATTTATGACGGTCGCCATGTCCTGGAATCATGCGATCCTTTTTTTTTTTGCAACCTTCTGACAAGCAAAGTCAATGGGGAAACCAGGTTCACTTAACCGTGTTACTAACTTAACAACTGCAACGATTCACTTAACAACTGTGGCTCAAGAACATCAAATGGGGCAAAAAACCTCAGTTAACAAATGTCTCACTTAGCAATGTAAATTTGGGGCTCCACTGCGGTCGTAAGTCAAGGACGACCTGTATTATTCGTGTGGCTCATTCGATTGTACAACGTCCAGGCCTCAGTGACTCTAAATGGGGGTTTCTGAGTTAAACAAGGAAGTTGGAACAGAGATGAGGGATGTGTCATCTCTGGCAATGGGAAAGCATATCAGTTTTCCGAAAAGAAAACTCTGTGACCTGTAAATGTCAAGGATCAAACTGAAGTCATGGGTGCCTTTTAAAAAAACTCCAAACATTTGGAACAGAGGGTCATAGGGAATATTTAGCATACGATTCCCACTGCAGGTCTTTCTGTGCAGATAACATTCCAACGTGAGCATTTTTGTATAGATTTCTGCTGCCTGCAAAGAGATGTACACAAATGCAATGTCGCATGCATTTTATGCATGCCATTTTCCATAATGTATACCTGTGCATAATAATAACTAAATAACCTGGGAGCTCTTGGGTCACCATCGTTTCAGAGATCTTCCCTTATCTAAACAGAGAAACAGAATAACAGAGTTGGAAGGGACCTTGGAGGTCTTCTAGTCCAACCCCCTGCTTAGACAGGAAACCCTACACATTTCAGACAAATGGGTTATCCATCACCTTCTTAAAAACTTCTAATATTGGAGCATTCACAACTTCTGGAGGCAAGCTGTTCCACGGATCAATTGTTCTCCCTCTCAGGAAATTTCTCCTTAGTTCTAGGCTGCTTCTCTCCTTGATGAGGTTCCATCCGTTGCTTCTTGTCCTGATTTCAGGTGCTTTGGAGAATAGCTTGACTCCCTCTTCTTTGAGATATTGGAACCCTGCTATCATGTCAACCCTAGTCCTTACTTTTCATCAAACTAGATATACCCAATTCCAGCAACCGTTCTTTATATGTTTTAGCCTCCAGTCCCCTAATCATCTTGGTTGCTCTTCTCTGCACTCTTTCTAAAGTCTCAATGTTTTTTTTTTTACATCGTGGCGATCAAAGCTGGATGCAACATTCCAAGTTTGGTTTTACCATGGTGCAGCCAATGTTTTTTATTTACCATTGGAACGTGTCAGTTCTAAATAATAATTTCAACAAATGTATGTGTATTTGTGTCTTTTACTCTGCTTAAATGCTAATATGTAATTATTTTAGGTCGGCAAACGTTTAACTAAGTCATCCTATGGCATCATGGCACAAAAACACCCCTCCCTCCACCCCACTTTTTATCCCCTGGCTTGTCCAACATGGAAGCCTAAAGACGTGTGTTTCGGCAAAGGTTATTTCTAATGAATTCTTGCGGGATTCAAACCCATTGGTTGCCTTCTTTGTCTGGGGCACTGGCTGTGGCGATGGTTAAGCACGGTGGACCTTTGTGTTCTGTAGCTGAGATCTACAGAATAATGCCTGCGGGGCATAACTCAAAGTGTGATTAAAACTGAATTATTCATACCCCTTTGTAATCCTCCCAAGCTGTGCTCTGTAATCCTAGAAGCAAATGCCACTCAGAAGTAGGGTGAGAGAAAGAAGGCCACCCTTCTGGACAGGAGAAAAATATTGGATTTATCTTCTTATAGCAATGTTTCTCAACCTTAGCAGTTTTAAGACTGGTGGACTTCAACTCCCAGAATTCCTCTGGTTGGTCATAGCATTGTCAGTATTCCGGCATTTAACTATAAAAGCACCCTATTATCAAAGTTTTTCTTAATCCCTGCCCCAATCAGGCAGGTCAATACACAGAGAATAACTCATATTCTAACATCCCATTATGTAACTTAAATAAGAGGCTTATCCTTGGGTGATTAAGCCGTGTGGCCTGGTGCTGTCCCTTGCTTTAAAAACTCAAAAATGACACATCTGGCTGATGTTCCTCCTTGCCAGCACCGAGGCATCACCTTGGCCTTCAGATACTGTACATCCCAAAATGCTAAATCATTTTTGCATCACTAAACCGTCCAGCACTTTCAACGTATCCGACGTTGGGAGAAAGACAGGGCTGTGAAAAGATAGATCACTTGGGTGATCCGAAGACACAAAGAGTCCATCAAGAGATGGAAACCCAGAATTTAGCACCTAATATTGCTGGGTAGCCAATAGGGAGAGGCAAGTAACTTTGTTTGTAAATGGGTAACATAGATATGTTTGTGTACAAATATATGTGCAGGTATGTATGTATGTATACACACCACATGAGAGGTGATATGTGGCTGGAAAGCTACAGATTTGGGATCTACATTAAAAAAAAGTGACATAAAAGATCATTGCAGGTAGTCCTCTACTTACAACTGTAATGGAACCTTCCCACATAAATTGTGATGGCCATAAAATGGGTCACCCAGGTGACCGCCTCGATTTTATGACCTTTTTTTTTGCGGTGGTCGCTAAGCAAATTAGCCACTCCAAGGTCCCTTCCAAGTCTGTTATTCTGTTATTCAAATGCTTGCAGTTATTAAACCAATGGTTTGGTTTTCAACAAAATAATAATAATAATAAAACAGAATCATCCGACTGTAAATTGCAGCGAACATTAGCAAATGTGGGCCAGTTGCGGAGTGCTGAGTAATGCGGTCACAGGACCTGGGAGGGTAGCCATCAGAACTTGGGAACTGGGTCATAAGTATCCAGGGAGGTCCGTTGTCACATCGGCAATTGTAAGTCAAGGACTGTCTGTAGGTCCCAAAGATGCTTTTTCAAATCCTTCCATTCCCCGACCATCCAGAGCTGAAGAAGCTTCTTGGATGAGAAGCGAAACACCTTCAAAGAAAAACAAAGGAGTCCAGTTGCCTCCTGAAAAAGCACCTTTGGGACAACCCTGACCTCTGGAGGACTGAGAATCTCCATAGACCAGGGGTCGGCAACCTTAAACACTCAAAGAGCCATTTGGACTTGTTTCCCACAGAAAACACCGGGAGCCACAAAACCCTTCCCGTGTCTGATTATTTCTTGAGCGGCCACAAAACTAGCATATATAGTTGAATTAAAGATTCTGTTTCCTTCTGAAACTTTTCTTTTCTTGGATTTATCCATCGTTGGCCTACTGGGGGTTGAAAAGCTCAATAAATTGCGTGCCGGCGGGCGTCACACATTGGCAGTTCTGATGCATATTTTGAGAGACAGGGAGCCTCAGCGGAGGGATGAAAGAGCCACATGCGGCTCCAGAGCCGCAGGTTGCTGACCCCTGCCATAGACTTTAAGATTTACTGTGGTTCAGAATAGGGAAAAGCCAAGAAGGAGGTCAGGAAATCCAGGGGTGAAGCTGAAGGACGCTATCGCTGGAGAACTCCTCCTTGTGACACCTTCTCCTTTTCTTTGTTCTTGCAGCGGAGGCCAACGCCAGCGTCTTTGCCTCCAACTCACTGCAGCGGAAGAAAAAAGGACTGCTGAGGCCGGCGCACCAACGGGCCAAGCCGCACCTGTTGATCGGCATGCCTCAGGACTTCCGCCAGATCTCCTCCATCATCGACGTGGACATCTTGCCCGAGACCCACCGCCGTGTGCGGCTCCATAAACACGGCTCCAACAAACCCCTGGGCTTTTATATCCGGGATGGGGTCAGCGTGCGAGTGGCTCATCACGGGGTGGAGAAAGTGCCCGGTATCTTCATCTCCCGCTTGGTCAAGGGTGGCTTGGCAGAGAGCACCGGACTTCTGGCCGTCAACGACGAGATCCTCGAAGTCAACGGCATTGACGTGGCAGGCAAGTCGCTGGACCAGGTCACCGACATGATGGTGGCCAACAGCCACAATCTCATCATCACCGTCAAGCCGGCCAATCAACGCAACAACGTGATCCGCAGCAGCAAGGCTTCGGGGAGTTCCGGCATGTCCACGGACAGCACGCCTAGCCAGCAGACGCCCAGCCCGGCTTCCCAGTACCTGAGCAACTGTAGCACAGCCGAAGGGGAAAGCGACGAAGAGGGAGACCTGGTCATTGAGAGTGACTTGCCCGCCAGCTGCCCCAACGGGGGTCTTCTCGACAGCCTCCAGCACAGCCTCTCGCTCTACAGCTCCCAGGGCTCCCTGCCTTCCCTGAACAGTCACAGTGGCAGCGGGAGCCCCATGCGGGGCAGCCGAGCGGGCAGCCTCCAGGAGGATGGCACCATCATCACACTATAGCCTTGGGTGCCAAGTGCGTCTCCTTCCCGTTCTACTTGAAAAAACATGGTTTCTGAAGGTCAGCGTGGAAGAGCCACGCCATCCTTGACCATCGGAGGTCAAATCTAGAGATGGGAACCAAGGTTCGTCCTCGCTGACCCGGACTTGCACACACACCCTTCATGCCCCAATGGTGCTTCTTGCAACCAAGTTGACAGGGGCAGCTGAAAGGAGAGGGACCGGCCCGCCTCATCCCAACCCTTGTGGCTGCCCCAGAGACTCTCTCCTCTCTGGGAACTAAAGGGATGGGCCTCCTATTACTTTCCCCTTTTCCTCTTCGGCCTCTACCTGTCTTCCAGGTAGGGGGCTGGCCTCATTCATCCCCCCCACCCCACACCTCAAGCTCTGCCTCCACCAACTTCTCATGAAGTGTTTGATTTTAGGTGTTTTTATGATGACATGTGTCACAGTTAATCTATTGCAACAGACTATTAAACCATGGCTTTTTTTTTAAAGTAGTGCTCCTTCACATTGTTTTGTTTATTTTGGAAAGAAACCTGCAGGAGGGATAGGAGAGGACGACAACGGAAGGAAACCATCCTGAGAGAGAGAGAAAGTGGTTGGCCTCTGGAGAGACGGGGACCGGTGTCCATTTGACTTGGCAAATTCAGCCAAGGAGAACCCCCTTCCCAGTCATGTCCCTTCCTCAGTCTCTATGGCAAGCAGATTGGGAGGAATCCCCCTCCCCAATTAGCCAAGAACACTCCCAGGGCTTTTAGCAAGTGAGCAAAAGAAATCTGCCTGACATAATACAAATTGCGCGATTTACGCCAAGACCCCATTGGTGAAGATCCCAAAACGGTCTTACAATTGCTCCCATGATGCTATTAAACGCCTGGCTGGTAGGAATGGGGTATATATGTTGGAAGGGCAGTAGACAAGAGTAATTTCTTCCAGGAGCTAAAGTGGTCTTCCTCAACCTTGGCCGTTTGAAAATGGATGGCTGGGAAATTCTGGGAGTTGAAGTCCACATGTCTTCAAACTGCCAAGGTTGTTTGAAGACGTGT
>JAOYMU010000292.1:41780236-41791023 GCA_025802295.1 Psammodynastes pulverulentus | reverse complement strand
GCTGAGTCCCTGGTTTGCACACTCTCTGTCTAGAGCTATGAAAGAGCAGAGATAACCCATATATTACTGGATATCATTGCGTCACACAGGAGAATAGGTTTTTATTGGCTTTGAAGGTTTTTTTTTTTTAAGGCAGGAATAATTTGAGATTGAAGACCTTGAGAGGGAACCATTTTCTTAAAACCAGTATAGAGGTGCTATCAAGTTTGTAAAGTATCCTGTAGAGCATTCAGCCTGGGAATTCTGTGAATTGAAGTCCACATATCTTAAATTTGCTGATGTCAAGAATCGTTGCTCTAGAGAAACACATATTTGACTTTCTCAGTTAATATTTTCATAACCTATATTTAGAAATGGCATTGCCTGGAACACATACTGAAGATTGATTAACTGTTTCCTTTCTGCTTTTATCCTATGGTTATTTTTGTCTAAATTATATGAATATTTTTAATAATATTATCTTATTTAGTACTGGAAAGAATTTTCTCTAATATAGTTTGTGTTGCACTGGTAACAAACATATATATGTCTATGGACAATTTCATGTTTTTGTACACATTGTGGAATCTGAAAAAATGCAAATATTGGTATTCAATTGTAACATAGTTTATATACAGAGTACGAAAAAGTAAAATGGGTAGGTTCTAAAAAATGTAGCCCTTCCCCATTTAAATTGTAGCAATTTTGGTTTAAAAATGGTTAAATTCTTTAATAAAAAAAGTATTAAGTTTACTAAAAATTTCTTTTTCATTTATGAGAGAACACATTTCCAATTTCTACCTTGCAGTTTAAAGAGTACAGAAAAATATATTTTATGATGCAGAAAAAAACCATGATTGAACATAGGAAAATGTGATATTTGCCTTACACTTCGGTAAAAATATTATTTGGCAATTCTTGATATGGAGAAAAGTGGGTTGTGAATGGTTGCACCAGCACACTTTCAGCACCACTATCTTGAGAATTGCCACCAGAGTTTGTTGATCCATGGAAAGCTTGGTTGTCTAGCACTTCTATCTGTAAATACATCCCCAGGAACAGTCAGTGTTAAGGGATATTAAAACAAATGATAAATTTCAGCCATATATTCCTTTGACCTGATTTATCAAGACAGAAATACAAATGAAAGCTGTCTTCCATAAGCATATCCAATGGAGAAGCAGATGTGGATCTCCAGGTACGTTCATTTTTGCATTGTGATGTTCATCTGGGACCTATTAAATGGATGTGTTTTTCACGAGCATGAAAATGCAGTTATACCAGCCAGTTTAATGGATTCCAGGTTTGGGTGTGTGTGTGTGTGTGTGTGTGTGTGTGTGTGTGTGTGTGTGTGTATTTACATATGCATATGTACATATACTTATACAGGTGTATATCATGTATGTATGAACTTAGTTGTCCATTACTAAGGCTGAATAGGGGTCAAGGAAAAGTGGGGCATTAGAGAATGGATGTGTGTTTGACTTCTGAATTGGAGCTCTGCTTGTTGGCAAGAATTTGTGGTGTGCATAAAGCTGGACTCCATCAAGCCATTTTTAATGACTTGGCTCTGACTTTTCCTTATTTTAATTTCATCCACACTGACACATGCCCAGAGGGGGGAAAATGAAAGAATTGCTGTTGGGAACAAGAAGCTCAACTGAATCTGAAATCCTCTTTAGTTGGTGTGTCATTATCATTGAGATATTTAAAAATAAAAGAAATATGGTTTATCATTATATAAGAATTGCCATTGACAAGGCTGGTAATTAGCCTCATATTATTTGCAGCATCTTTCACATCTCGATGTCGCTAGACAAAGAATGGGAGACTTAGACAAACAGCATCTTTGTAGAAGATCATTAAGAATCCTAGTGTGACATGCCACGAGCAACTGCCTTGATATAACTTATATTGATGAAGTTCTATGTTTTAGACTGTAGGAGTAGCTACTGAATTCACAAAATCACATTTCCTTATATGATGATGATGATGATCACAGCATAATCTAACAGTGTTGCTTTGCTAATATCAAAGAAGGGAATTTAATATATGCTCATTATAATCTTGTTTGCAACTTGGGTTAGGGTTACTTAATGCCCTTCTAGGAGAGCTTTAATTTTTCCTCAAGGTTTCATAAGGAGTCATAAACAAGCACTTCACATTGCTGAAAACCAGCTCATGCAGGTTGTAATTTAAATCTGAGCAATAAAACAACATGATTATATTATATACTCGGTTCTTTCTTGGGGAAGAAAAAAACCCATTAGGTATGAGTATGGCATGTATCTTTTTGTCCTCCTTGTTTTGTGTTCATACATGTAGGAAAAATAGAATCTTAATCACAGAACCAGGGGCTGAAGGCTTAATATTCTGGTTTATATCCAGTAAAGTGTCAGAACAAATATGCCTGTGACTTATTTCATTAGGCAAAGAGTCATAGGCTTTTTTTTTTTTTTTTGGGTAAATGGGTTTCTCAGCTGGAGTTTTTAATCTATTGCCTTGACAGCAGTATTTTCTCAAATGGACTTTGTGGATTTGTAGAAGGTGTAAATTTAAATAATCACCAGTGAAGGATGAGCTTTAAGAGATCTGCAATCTGTTTCAATTTTACAAAGCATATCTAATGTGCAAAGCACACTGACATACTTACTCTCATGTACAATGATGCCCTTCCCATTTTACAGAGATAGCACTGAGTACTGTGAGATGTTCTCTTGATCAGAGCAATCCAATGAATCTGTCCAGAAAGATAGATGGATGGACTGATTACTTCCCAACATTTTATTTAGAACTATAGAAGCTACACATCTGTGTAAGTATCAAGTATACACAGTTGTTATTCCATTCCATCAAAAATCAGATCATTCTATAATTAAAAAAGCAACTGCAAATTAATCTACATTAATTCTCATTTTGTATGAATTTTTCCTGATTCCTATACAAGCTTTGCCAATATTATTTTTTTCTTTAGCTTTTTCCACATTAATACACATTACACTGCACTAAACATATTTGTAGTGCAGATTCTACAGATATATAAACAATTTTGCATGCATTTTTTGAGCCATGAAATATTTTAAGATAAATTAGTGGATGTTATAATTTATGTGACTATTTGTCATCCCACATCATTTCATTTAAATAGAAATATGTACTGGAATATGCAAGTCATATCCCATCTATTATGATGAGTGTAGATGAAAATTACTTGTATCTTTGATTATGCTTATTGCTGTTGCACAACATAATATTTCTGTTGTTGCTATGCTTTCTCACAATGGAATCGATTTAGTAATAGGTCACATATCCTTGGAAATTTTCTAATTGGCTGACTGATAAAGTTTAGAATACTCTGAGTCTCAAAACAATCCTTTGCAGAGTGTGATTTGTTCTATCTGAACAACTATCACAAATTAATATACAAGATCAGAATGCAGCTAGCTTTTCAGGGTTGAAAAGGGATGTTAATGGATTTAGTCTGATTGCATAAGCTTTTCTATTTTTTTCTGTACACACTTGTTTTTACAACTTTCTTTTTTATGAAACATAAAATACCTATAACTGGGCAGTTGATATCATACAAATTATAGGAAGGAAGGAAGGAAAGAAGAGAGAAAGAAAGAAAGAAAGAAAGGAAGGAAGGAAGGAAGGAAGGAAGGAAGGAAGGAAGGAAGGAAGGAAGGAAGGCCAAATATTACAGTTCTGCTTATTCTAGTAATCCCAGGTTGTTAACAACCCCTTGTAGCCCCTAGGCACAATAGAAAGACAAAGTTGTGACTGCCAGACTAAAAATGCTTATTGGAAAATGATAGAAAATGCTGGAGCTTTGCAGGGGTTTTTTTGTAGACAGCATTGGACAAAATAGGTACTAACATCAAAAAGCCACTTTTTGCTTCCTAACTGATGAAATGAAAAAAATCCCAAAAGAATCTATAAAGAAAAGTGCATACAATTTCATATGAGAATAAGGTGTGTCATGCTTGGATTGTAAAGGAACTGAAAAATAACAGTGAACCTTTTGAATTGTCCAGAAATTATTAGGTGGACTGAAATCAAACTAGTATTTTGTTCAGTTTGCATTAGTGATGCTGCTCTGAAACTCATTCTGTTCAATCATAATGGACAAATTGCCTATAGATTACGATTCTATACTATTGGGAACATGGCCATGGTTACCCTTCACTGAATATGCAAAGAGCAATCAGAATACATAGTACTGAAGCAATTGAAAACAAACTTTATATAAAAATATATGCACCAGTGATTATGTTGTACAATGACTTCCAGTTTGGCTAGAGTGCTTTCTACAGTACAGTTGAGTAATGGATTCTGTATCCCCTGATGGAGCCCAGTGGCTTTTCTGGTTTTGGTCTGGAGATATCCAGGAAGTGATATAAAGCCCAATTGGGCTTAATAACAGCCTTTGTATTCTGTCACACCCTGGGTCAAAACCCCAAGGATTTTAACTTATGCGAGCTATCCTGTGGATAAAAGCTGCATTTAATTAGAGTACCAGGAAAAAAATCCCACTAAAGCTTAGCATTTTTATATAAGTGAATCATCTAGTGCAGAAAGAATATCCTTTTCTAAAGAAAAAGAAGAAGAAAACAGTATAAAACAAAAATATGGTGGTTATGGATTCTCCCAAGGGCAAGCACGCTATAAAGAGACTGGTGTATCTCTATAATAAACCAGAGTCAATGTGCTTAAGGCACGGACTGGTAATTATGTATAGTTATGATTATGGGCATTAACATTTCCACAAAGGAAGTATAATTACAAGGAAAGCAATGTTTTTAATGCTTACTTTGTACTTTTTGACCTGAGTTTCATTTGGAGACATCCAGGAAATTTTGAACACTATATGAATGAGTGTGTATGTGTGTGCATGTATTTAGTAAGTATCACGCCAGCAACCACTGTTATAATTGCTGGTTGGTAAATTTAGTGGAAGAGAAGTAAAACCCAGAGACAGCATTTAAAATGGAAAAAGAAAATGTATTTTCTGACTTCACATAATATTAATATGAGCCATTTTGATATCTCCATTATGTATAGTTCACTAGCTGTTTTCATAATTTATCCATGGATCCTGGAAGATATTCAAAACACTCAGAAAAATCAGATATTCTAAACCAAGGGTGTCAAATTCAAGACCTGGGGATTGGATCCAGCCTGTGGGGTGTTTAGATCTGGCCCATGGGTTGGCAAAGGGTTGGCCCATGGTGCCGCTGCCAGTGAAAATGGAGCTGGGAAGAGCTGTGTGTGGCCTTCCCAATTTCCATTTTCACTAGGCAAAGGGTTGCAGGAGGCTGTTGCAGCTGAAAACGGAGCTCAGGAGCCCATTTTTGCTGGAAGAGCGCTCGGGCCACCACAGGCGCCCCCGACATGAGTAATGTCAAGCTGGCCATGCCCACCCTGGCCACATCCACCCTGCCCCACCCAGGGTGAAACACAACTCTGATGCGGCTCTCAATGAAATCAAGTTTGATATCCCTGTTCTAAACAATGAAACACCATTTGCTTAAATGGGGCTTTGAGTTGAAGGTGGGGATCAAATAATTTGTTCCAAGAGAAATTTTTGCTTCCAATGCCACCTTTCTTTTTACAAGCAGCCTAGTTAGCTAGACTTCCTTTACATGTGATATAGTCCCATTTCTAGGTGAATTTTGATTATTGGCTAGCATATTTTTGTTTTGTCAAGAAAAGCAGCTATATTCTTTAAGAACAGAGGAGATAAAGAATTACAGCAAACACAACATTTGGCTCTGGGGCTTAAGTCATCCTAAATTCAGATTCCACTTAAACATCCAGCTAATCTATAGCGCAGCTCCTAATAGTTAAATATCTTGTAGCATGCCTTAACTCTTCCTTGAGAATCCTTTTTAAAGCTTTTTTTTCTTGATTTCTCTAGACATTCATGCTTCTCTGACAACCAAGTGAATAGCTTCAATTGATTGCCAGGTAAAACACTAACTCAGCAGCTGGGAAGTAATTTTGGAAAGCAATTGGGATTTCTGCTGGTTGCTGGATAGATTTTTCTGCTCAAAAAACTTGAAAAGGTTTTATGTTGCTATCAAAATATTCAGAAGAAAATTTGAAATAAGACGATTTGGCCAGATAGTGATCTGTAGTATACACATCACTGTTTCTATTCTTCAAGATATTTTTCCCCACTTTTTGTAGGGTTAAGTATGAAATGAAAAATGGAGACTGGAACAAATACTTTGTGCTTCAGAGGCTGAGCTAGTTAATTCTGCATTAATCATGATTTGTCTAAAGTGTAATCTAAATCATTTAGTCTGTTCCAGAATAAGAAAATATGATGCTTGAAAAAAAATGCTTGAATATCAAATCTGTAAAACATAGATTTTACTAGAAATCCTAGAGTTCTGTTATGCCCAAGAAACTAAGGCTCTCCAAAGTAAAGTTTGAAATCCATAGGACAAGTTTCTGTTAGTCATTCCCATGGAAGCATGAACATGCAAACATTCCATGCTTCAATGGGCCAGCTGTTCATTTTTCATGAATGAAATTACTGTGAGTTTTCTGCAAATTCAGCTGCAAATATGGATGCCTGTGAATGTCCCATTTATATGAAATGTATTTCTAAATTGTTTCAAGGCATAGCAAGGCTGTAAAAGACCACAATATATATTTTTTCAAGAGGCAACTGGACTTTCTGGTTTTTCTTTGAAGATGTTTCACTTCTCATCCAAGAAGCTTCTTCAGTTCTGAAGAAAAGTCTTCAAAGAAAAAATGGAAAGTCCAGTTGCCTCTCGAAAAAGCACCTTTGGGACAACCATGAACCTGGATGACTGAGAATCTCCATAGACAACAGCAGTGATGCTTAACCAAGTCAATGAACTACAGTTTATTTATGAACCTTTGCTTTCAAGCACACACAGTGCCTCATGGTTACTTCAGGTTTCAAAGCTTTTTCTTCTGTAACATCTGCTCTTTGGAATATCCTTCCCTTTGAACTGTCCCATTATCTGATCCCCTGAAGTTTTAAAAAAAGTGCTTAAAATGCTCTTATCAGGGGACTTTGAAGGACTAGAAAAATAATATTGCTTGATATGGTTATAATATCCAATTGTTGTATAACTTTCTAATAACTTGTCAGGTTTGTACTGTTGTAAGGCATGTGCACACTCTAAAGAAAAAAACTAATACTACCACTACTGCTACTACTATTACTACCAGGGTTTTTTTTCAGCCGGAACCCGGCGGAACTGCGTTCCGGATCCTTTTTGGAGTCCGGATCACGTGGTCCATCTCCACCAATCACGCGCTATCACTTCTGGGCTTTTTAGCGCGACGATGGGGGGTGCGTTCCGGCACCTTTCCTCGGAAGAAAAAAAGCCCTGATTACTACTATGTTTATGCAGCACATTTATCATTACACAAATACAGCATCTTCAGTTTTGTTTCTTATTCCAATCTTATTGTAAAATGTTTTGTCCTTTTTTGTACACGGAAAATCTTATGAACTTTCTGCCATGCTGTTGTTGTTGTTGTTGACACTAAATGAGATTGCCAACAAAACCTCTTTATTTTATCTGGCTTTCACATGGGGAGCGACAGACAATATCTTCCTTGATTTAGAGAAAATTGACAAATCTTTACTTTAATTCTAGAAACAATTATCTTTGTTCTAACTGAGATCTAATTCAGATACAATTCAATGTAAGCTTGAACACAAAAAGCTTATCCCAATACAATTGTTTAGAATAATTGTATCTTGTATATCATATATGTGGGCATAATACACTCTTGAGTTAATAATACATAATTTTCATATAAATATCAGTGTTTCTAATTTATTTACTATTTTAAAATTTTCTTTCAATTCCCTTTGGCTCTTTTTTATTTTAATCCCTTTATTTTTTATTTCTTGAATATATATACTTCCCCTCTGTTTTTATTTTTTTTTATGTTCTTTATTCCCAAAATAATCACCGTCCCTGAGTCATTAATTGATATCACATGTTCCTTTTTTCCCTCCATGGTATTCATAAAGTACACATATGGATAGATCCAATAAAGTTTGCAGAACAATCTGTTTCTCTTCTAGCATAGTTGCTGCTGATTCTCTCATTCCTTTTTGGGTGAACACGACATGGTCACAAGATTCACTTTCTCAAATACATGCACACATCAGTGCTCACTGTGCAGTGAAGTGTCTTTATAGCCAATGAAGGGAAGAAAAAAAAGATAATTTCACCCATCAACTCTGACTCACTGTTCTTAGGAGAAATCCAGATTAAAGCACTCCAGACAGATCTCTAACTTCTGATTCGACACATCCAAAAAAAAGCTCTGTTGATCCTTTTAAGAAAATGGATCCATTGTCAAAATTGTTGTTACTGTTAGAAAGTTATTTTCCTAAAACTCAATTGCAATCTGCCTTTTAAAAAAATCTTAAATCCATTATTCCATATCCTTCACTCTGGAATAGGACAAACAGACCTTGACTTTTTAATTTTTTTTCTTTTTACAACCCTGTAATCCCTTACTTCAGGGTGGAATTGGGGTGACTGAGTGGACTGAACATTTGCTAGCTAGATGCCTTCCTGATGCCTACACATATTTCACAGCAGATATTTTTTCTTTGCGCCCTGATAGAGAACTATCTGCCTAGGATTGAACTCTCAACCTTCCAAGTGGGAGGCGAGAGTCTTCATCTCTAGGCCACTCAGGTTTTGACTTTTTAATATATGACATTATTTCAGGTTAGAGTGAAGAGTGCCAACATATTCTGTTTCAGTCTTCTTTTCTTAAGGCTAAAAATACCTAATTTCTTCACGTCACATATATATCATATCATGATAGATAGTTCTAATCCCCAACTCTTCTTCATTGCCTTTCTTTGAATCAATTTCAGTTTCTCTGCATCTGTCTTAACTTGCTGTACCCAGAATTGGGCATTCTACCTGAAGTAGGAATTGATCAAAGAAGAGTAAATTATTTTTATGATTTGAAAATTACACTGTTATTGATGAAACTAATAACTATACTTGCCTTTTTTGTAGCCACGTTATGCTGCAGGCTCATGTTCAGTTTGCAAGTGGCCAGTATTTCTAAGCCAGATTCACTTAACAATCATCTTACCAAATTAACAACTTCAGCGATTCACTTAACAAATGTGGCAAAAAAGGTCGTAAAGTGGGGCAAAATTCACTTAATAAATTTCTCACTTAACAACAGAAATTTTGGGCTCAATTGTGGTCGTACGTTGAGGACTACCTATACACTAGTGGTAATCCTGGTTGAAACAATCATCACAGACTAAATAAAGCAGTTATTCAACTGACCCAAATTTGTTCTTTATGCAGGGGAGGGTTTGTGTGCCTAATTCTGTGCAAAAATGAAAACCAAGTGAAATAGTCTTTATCTCTTATTTCTTTCTTTCAGAGACATGAATATTTATTTCATTTGTTTACACTTACCATTTACTTTTGTTATATCCCAACAGATACCCAATTCAATAGACGACTGCAATTACATCTTGATTTGATACTGAGTTACAAAAATTATTCTAAAAGTATAATAAAACTAAAATCCAATTACAGGAGCGTGATAAATAGAAAAAATTGCATTAGTCAACCAAGGCCAAGTAGAACTTTAAACAAATTTAAATAAGTTAGATTAGAAGAACTTGGCTTGATTTTAGATTAAAACAAACAGCACAACGAAAATGGTGTTTACATGAACTGAGAATAAATGCTGAGGAAATAAAGGAATTCATAATCAGTTGTCCGCCATGTATCCAAGTCCTGTCACACAGGAGAGGACGCTGCACTTTTGCTCTAATTGTATTTCTTCTGCCCCTTGAAATCTATGATGCAAATTTAAATTTCCAAACGTCACCGCAAACAAATTAATAAACCGAATGTATAAAGTTTTCACCTTCCACCACCTTCTGTGAAGAATGTTTAATAATGGATAAACAGCAACAAATAAAAAATGTTGCTCTATACGAAAAGAAGAGATTTGATGAAATTATTTATCTACTCAAAGGAATACAGACAGGATTCAGTTATTTATTCTTTAAAAAAAAAAAAGCATACCAAAAACTAGCCGCAGCAGAGGGGCAAGAATTGATGCCCAGTTCAAAGGGGGATACCGATAGCTTCCTCCAATCAATGCAATGGGTGCCATGGCTGCCTTTAAGAAGCTTGGATGAACTTGTTCAGGCCCTAAAACAAAGTCTCCAATTACCACTTGAACAATTAGATACCCCAATAACTGGCATGTCTTATGATAAAAACAAAGAACCACTGGGTTACTTTTTGTGAGTTTTAACTATATTTTACTGAGTTTTCAAAATACAATTGTTTTGTATCTCCATAGTAATATCATGTATGAAAGCCCTTCATCAGAGTACGGTCCAGATCCATTCCCCCCTCTTCTTCAGGTATGCAAAATAAGTATACAAACACGGTCCATATACCCCTCCGTTTTTCCCCCAAAGAATCCCAATTTGACATGAAAGAGGTTAAATCTGACACAAGCATATGGCATTCACCGTTCTTTATTCATAGTCCAGGGGTCCCCAACACCCGGCCCTTCAGAACCGGGTTGCGGAAGTGATGGGGAGAGCGCATGCACACACAGCTGCATTTGTGAGAGTGGCGCACACACAAAACCATCCCCTCTCCCCTCCCACTGCCGTCATTCCATCAAGCTGGAAAAGTTGGAGACTGCTGCCATAGTCCATAAAGCAGACCCTTTGCTTTCTATTATAAATATCTTCTTACAAATGGTGAAAATTGGGATCCTTTGGGAAAAAGAGGAAGGAT
>JAOYMU010000292.1:41730027-41750239 GCA_025802295.1 Psammodynastes pulverulentus | reverse complement strand
AACTTTTGTATTGATGATGTCAGTGTATAATGTATTTGGTGGTTTGGTCTGCCTGATTGTTACCCGCCCCGAGTCCCGTTGTGGAGATGGGGCGGGCTATAAATCTAACAAAATAAATAAAATAAATAAAAATTCTAAATAGGTGTCTTGGGAAATTATTTAGAGGGTATGCAGAGATAAATGATTGTAAAATGTATTCTAAGAATACAGTATGTCAATATTTGGGTTAATGCTAAATGCAAAAAAAAGTACCCTGAAATGGTATTTGCAATAGCAGAGACTGAAGATGATGCATGAATTAATGCAAAACAGTGATTCTGTTGGTGGTTTTTACATTTCCAGAAAGCAAGGAAAACATGTTTATTTGCTCACTGAATTATTTTAAGTTATAGCTAATAAAGACAGGGACCTAAATTAAATCTTCCAATGGCTGACAAAATCAAAATTATTTGTTTTCAGTTTCTGCCATCGGTGATCTTTGCTTGCAGTGAATATGCACAATCCAAAGAAGTAACTTGAAATGTGAGCAGAGAAATACTATGCATTTCTTCATGCTCACTCAATGTGGGAGGATTTACCAGTTGAGACTGCAGTTGTATATCTACTTACCTGGGAGAAAGCCCCATTGGATGCAATAGAGCTTGCTTACTTCTAAGTAGAGATAACTCAGATTATCCTTAGATTGTCGGCAATGTTATTAAGGGAAATAAACAACTTAATATCATTTGAATCTGAAGAGCTGTAGTCATCCTGCCAGCATTTTGACTCTTAATGTAATCCTTCAGAGTGCCCCATGATATACCTGGTACCATGCCAAGAAAATAAAGCACTGGAAAATTATTCCTGGGGGAAAACTGTGCCCAATAAAAGCATGTTAGAAATGCAATGCATTTTCTTACCTTTTGTTATTTTTAACTACAGAAATTTGACGTTCCATTGCAAGAATCTATGGAAATAAATGATCATGAGTGTTAATAATATAGGAGGTAAAAATGCTGAGAAAGAAGAATATATTAATTTAGCTCACATTATTCTGTTTTGCTATCTCAGTTTTTATTTATTTTGTGTGTTTTTCTGCCATACTCCTCGTCATGGTGGTAAACCCAGGATTCAGAGATGCTTTTCCCTCCAGGAATTTATCAGATTTGCTTATGCTGAGCTACAATACAAAAACTTCAGACCATATCATAAGACTAATGGGCATCATGGTGTGCGAACATTATCTGAATACTGCAGTTGTGATTCTTCTTCTTTCTTTTAAATTCATAGCAGTTGTCAGTAAGTACCATGAACCTTTCCCCTTTTTACTGAAAAGTTCCTCCAAAGATGCTAATGAGAGCTAGACAGAGATTTGTTAAACTCTGGGGGGATAGGCATGTCATGCTGTTCTATTTCTCCTCCATATATGGTGGTAAAGTTGCATGCAAATATCAGACTACCCTTATCACATTTTTCATTTGATTCCTAAATGTACAGAAATTGGTCAATCCTTGCAGGGTATAAAGTTACATTTGGTATATTTACTATGAAGTTTGCAAATTTAAAATACGAAAACAGACAGCGAATTAATTAAAGTAGGCAGTTGAACTCCTCTAAAGTGCATATATGTTGTTGGGTTTTCTGGGTAAGGTATAGATGAACTTTTGGAAATGCAACAGCTTAAATAGCAATCCAATGTAGTGTCTAAAGCAGAGGTGGTATTCACCAGATTCTGACCAGTTCTGGAGAACCGGCAGTGGAAATTTTGAGTAGTTCAGAGAACCGGCAAATACCACCTCTGACTGGCCCCACCCGCCCATCTATTCTCTACCTCCCAAGTCCCAGCTGATTGGCTGGATCTTCTTTTGTTGCCCTGCACAGAAGAACGGAACTGGAAAGCAGGTTAGTGGGATGGGAAGGGAATGGGATTTTGCAGCAACCTTCCCTCAGGAATGGGGAGGGAATAGCAATAGCAATATAACTTAGACTTATATACTGCTTTATAGTGCTTTACAGCCCTTTCTAAGCAGTTTTACAGAGTCAGCATATTGCCCTCAACAATTTA
This sequence comes from Psammodynastes pulverulentus, assembly GCA_025802295.1. Taxonomy (NCBI): domain Eukaryota; kingdom Metazoa; phylum Chordata; class Lepidosauria; order Squamata; family Psammodynastidae; genus Psammodynastes; species Psammodynastes pulverulentus. Next base: position 41,748,195 of record JAOYMU010000292.1, on the reverse strand, counting down.
CGCATTTTACGCACCTAGGAAGCATGGAAGGCTGAGTCAACCTTGAGCTTGATGACCTTCGATCTGCCAAATTGCAGACAGTTGATAGTCAGCAAAAGTGACTTGCAGTACAGCACTGCGCCACCGAGGCTCATATGGGGAATGGGGATTTTGCAGTAACCTTCCCCCAGAAGTGGAGAAGGAATGGAGCTTTTACAGTATCCTTCCACAGCCATGCCCACCAAACCACACCCACCAAGCCACGCCATGCCCATCAAGCCACGCCCACAAAAGCGGTAGTAAATTTTTTTGAATCCCACCACTGGTCTAAAGATGAGAAAGATTCTGATCATTCAACCAATAAGTCTGCTCATTGCTATTCAGGAGCTAAACAGGTAACTTAAAGGCTTCTGCATTTTCTTTTTAAATGACATACAGCCAAATAATTTTGGGTCCTCCTGCTTTCCTTCCCCTTCACTTCTTGTGATGACTTTTTCTTTTGCTGATTTTTCAGAAGGTAAATTATAATTAAATGCAATACCTTTCAGCATTAATTATGTTGAGGTGGGAGATAGAAGGCAATTCCTATAAAAATAGCAGCAGAGTTTGAGGGAAAATACAATTTTCTTCTATCCTAAACATTTTAATGTTTGCTTTAGCCATTTTTCCTCTTGTCCTGGTAGTTCCATTTGAGGATTTCAAGGACAAAAAAAGTAATGACAAATTTGTTTTTGTAAAGTGGGATCCATGTCTATATTAGCTGTGTTAGTCCTCACAGCTTTCAGTAAATGTCTATATTTCTTTTTCTAGCTTTTAAAGTTACAGGAAAGTTACTGACTTTCCCAGAAGTTTTCTTTTTTCAAACAAATAGCTAATCCTCTTGTATTTCTATTATCTTCATTTGGAGACAATTAATCTGGTGGTTTCTAATGTGCCATCATATTTTTGGCTAATTTTTTTTTCAATGTAGTATGCATTTGACAGAAAGCTGGATAGCTAAATATTAGAATATATTTTGCATATGTATAGAATTTTACTAACGTTGCCAAGAAAAAGACTAATATTTAGTTAAAAGAATATTTTTCCGATTTAGCTAGAATATTAATGAGCTTTTTTTGCACTTTTGAAACAGAGAAGAAGTTGAGAATTTCTGTTAGTGAATGTGATTGGAAGTTGTTCTATACTTGTGAAACTGACTCCGAACTTACATTTTGGGAAAGACTAGTGACTTATTTATATGTCCTGTCCATTTGTATGTTTAAGAGATGTTCAGCACAGACACAGATCCATAAGAACATGGAAAATATTCTGTTGCCTCATCTAGCATTTTGCCTCATGGCTAGCCAGTTGCATCTCTTTTATTAAGTTCCACTTTTTCCATCCAAGAGCAATGCTGAACCATCACACTGCTTAACTAGCAATTTACTTAGGGCCACATTAGATGATTTCTCTAACACATACTATACTTCCCAAGGAGCTGCATCTGGTCCTCAGTCCCCTTTTCTATAGAACCCAAGGCCTACAGTTGCTGAGAAGTAGTCATAGTTACCTCCTATTCTGAGGAAGGTAATTCATGAAAACTGTGAGGACACAAGCATGCCCTGGCAGAATCTTTTTGCTGGTCACTGTGACACAATGCCTTTATCTTATCTGCAGCCTGTGATTGAACATCTTTAGGTCATGCCGATTATAGAAAGATACTTATGAAACATAATAGAAAGTTATGCATGAAATTTATTGTAACCTTACTCATATTTATCTTTTGTTTAAAAAATAATACAATAGAATGAATATTTAACATATATTTCATTTGATTGAAAATGAAATGGACTCGATTATCCATACATAGCAATTGGTCAATGGTACTATTACTTCTAGAAAACTTCTGCTAAGAAACGAAACCTCAGCAAACAGATTGTCAGTTATGAAGAAACTCAAACATACGTTGAAATAATCATAGAAATAGTCATCTAGAAATAGAATCTATAGCAATGCTATTTCAAACACTCCATTCCCATTAAATTCTTCACCAATACTTTAAACCCTAAATGATCACATTATGTATGTAGCAGAAGCTGCAATAGGAGTATCAAAAAGACTAGAGTTTATATTGAATGTGTGACTTTCATATATAATAAAGTATTGAGCCTCTCTTCAAAAGGAAGGGATACTTGTTTTGGTTGTAAGAAATTATATAAGCAATAAAAAATTCATTGTTGGGGATTTGTTAAAATTAATCATGGGTCTCAGCTTTTAGTAAATTTATTCTGAACCTTCCAAAGCAGAAATTGCAAAACTTTACACTCTAATGAGAGGGCTAAAAACATATATTTCAAAGAAAACAGTCCTCATAAATTACATTTATGACACATGAGGTTATTGACTGCTGTGCAAAGAGCACCGAGTAATGGTGCTAATATGCACTCTAGCCTGATTTCCTCAGTTCCCAACATGCTCTAATTCTGCACTACAAATCTTTAAATGGCAGTTATATTTTAATTAATGTGATTATGTGCTGCCATTAGCAAATCCTCCCCCAGCACATTTCTCCTGCCAAACCCATGGATGCCAGTAAACCATTAGCATAAAAGGACTGTTTGCTTATTAAATTTGTCTACATAAATAGGCAAGGGTTACAAGTGTTGATTTGCCATTGGAAAAAAAAATGAAACGAAAGAATGCCAGCATATTGTACACAAACCATCAGTTGCAATTATCTGGTGTAATTAAGTCTAATTTATAAGCCTCCCCTTCCCTAAATAGGAAAATAACCATTTTTGTTAATTAACAAGAGCATTTGTAAAGCTCATTAAGTCCATCAATCACCATCCTTGTGGAAAGATAAGGGAAGCCAGTCATTGTGGTGGGATGCTTTGGATAGGTGCATTTGCTCAATAATCAGTGCAGGGAACCTAATGATTGAAATGGGAGATAGAAATGGATGTTATATTGCAGTAAAAAGAAGATCTACTGTTTTCATTTATCTTTACAGCAATGTAAGTGCTTTGTCATTATCTTGCACATAGAGTTTCATTATTCTGATACAGCATTCTGTTACATAGCCTCATCCTATCATTCCTGCAAGCCTGCAGGGTACAAGAGCACTTATCTTTCCTGATGACTGTTGAATCATTTAAAACAAGTTATTAGTGAAACAATTAAAATGGTATTGCTTCACAATTGTATTTATAGCTGGCAGGCATAATGAAACATTCTGAATAGCAGTTGGGGAGGGGGCTGTCTCTGAATAGGTAGGAAATGCTGTTAATCAGAGACAAGAGAAACCTCTAAAAAAAAACTAAATTGTAAGAGCACATTAATTGTATCAGCACATTCCATTTAATTGAGATGAAAGGGAAGGTAAAAATCATATTATCAATGTTTTATGAACATGAAGAAATGGGAAAATTACTATGTCATTTGTCACATATCTTCAGTCAGAAATGAAAATTAAAAAGGCAGCATTTAACTTGAACAGAAATAGGCTAATACATTACTCAAGCCAAATTCAACAGTAAAGCAAGCCTATTTTTTTAAAAAAAGATGTCATAATTATAAGTAGCTAAACATTTTGCAACAAACGTGAAACTTTCTTAGGTGCCAATGAGTTAAGTTGATCTCTAGTGGGTATTTTGTGTTGTTTTCAATGAAAATCTGCACTTATTTTAAGATATTCCAGGAGTCTCTCTCCTCCATCTCTTTATTTTATCCATTATCTTCTCCTTTCATTAACCTCAAATGTGTTTCTTCATCATCCACCTGCATCTCATGTACAAAATATGTGAGTTTATCCAGAACCATTTAATAAGCTTCTCTCTCCCTTCCTCCCTTTCTCCCTCTCTCCCTCTCTCTCTTGCTCTTGTTCTCTGTCACTCACTCCACACAGCCTGCTTTTCAGAGGCATACATCATTACTGGACAAACATTGTTTTAATTATTCTGAACGTTGTTATCAACAGATGGATTGATTACATGCCAATTGTTTCCGCCCCGAGTACATCTTGGTGCCTTTCTTCCCATCCTGTCAATTTTAAATCAATTTTTAAATCAAACCACGATTATTGTTTTATGTTTTAATGCTTTATCTCGTTTTTATGATTGTAAATTGTCTAGAGTTGCTTCTAGGTGACATGGGTAGCATACAAACAAACAAACAAACAAATAAATAAATAAATAAACAAACAAATGAACAAACAAATAAATAAATAAATCATATTTTGATATATTTTCTGGCTATCTGTAAAAATGTCACATGTTTTTAGCTTATTTCTTTAAAATTCAACTTTTGTTTCCACAGAGTATCATAATGAAAACCATAGCCCACATTTTTAAAAGTACGGACATATTACAGCTTAATGTTTTTCAAGGCTTTCATTGCTGTCTTACTAAGTATTTATCTGAGGTTTCCTGATCACTACTTCCTTAACTGCTGTTTGTCAATCAACAAACAGCTATCTACCATTTCAATATCTTCACTGTCAGTTCTAAGGCGAGTAGTTGAACTTGATGTGATTAGTATGGTTTTTGTTACATGTAATTGTAACACCATGTTTTCACTACCCTCCTTGATATAGTACTATAGCTGGCAGATCATTTGCATTTTCAGCTATCAGAGTAGCATTATCAGGATAGTGTTTGTTATTGATGTTTCTTCCTCCAGTATTTATTTATTTACTTACAAGATTTGTATAACCACCCATCTTATGTGGCATAACTCTTGGTGGTTCACTGCGATAGTAAAACAATAAAAATAGTAAAAACATTAAAGCCAGCAACATTTAAAATCCTATCCATCGTCTTCTAATCCATCTTTCTTCAGTATCTATTTAGCATATAGTTTGAATAAATAAGGAGAGAACCTAGAGATTTGTCTCATTTTTTGTCAGTCTGAAAATAAACTGCTTTGCCATGTTCTATTTAGATTGTGGGTTTCTATCCTGCCTATAGGTTTCTCATGAACATCACAGAGATATGTTCTGGGCTCCCACTTTCCTAAAGATATTCCACAGCTTCATATGGTTGACATAATGAAAACTTTCCTATAATTAGTAAACCACACATTAATTTCTTTTCAGTGTTCTTTGGCTTTCTCAATTATCCGGCATGCATCAGCAATCCTGCCTTATGATCTTTGTCCTTTTCTAAAACCTGCGTGAACATCTGTCATTACCCTTTCCATGTCAAGCTCTAATCTGTATTAGATGATTGTAAACATTATTTTGCTAACATTTGCAATTACAGATTCTGTGTAATAGTTTATACATCCTATTAAAGTTCTTGGAACCTTACAAGTTGATAATAAGCAGAGTACTTATCTAACTTCACTTTCTTCTGAAACTGAAGTTCTTGTAAGTAGGAAGTATTTTCTAAAATATCTTGAATGTCGACATCTCTACTCTACAGTGTCTTTGTATACTCCTTCCATCTTAGTTTGATCTCCTTTGAACCAGTTACTGTCTGTCTACTGGTGTCTGTTAGCATACCAACTCAAGTTTGAAACCTCCTTCTGAATTCAGATATCTTTCGAAAGGTTTTCCGTGTTTTTTCATGTCTGTTTCCATCTTCCATGTTTTTCCAGATGCCGTAGTGCTGCTTCTTGTCTCATCTAATAGCTTTCTGAAATTCTTTGTTAAGTTGCTATCTGAAATCTTTGTCTTTCATGGCTTTGACTTTTCTTCTTGTCAATTTCCATAGCTTGTTCTGACATTCAGTATGCTTTATTTGTTTCTTGATTTTGGTATTATCTTTTCACATTCACCCTTAACAACTTCATAGTCCCGTCCCCCCCAGCTCCTTATCAGTGAAGTTCAGGACTTTAAAGGGATTCCTGATGTTCCCTTGAAAATTGTTGGTATATGTTGAACAGCTTATTGTTAAAACTGGTTGGCTTTTTATTTTCACTTTAACTTAATTTGAAGAACTCACACGAGCAATTCAAAATTGGCTTTATAGGCAACCTGTGGCCATGTCTTTGCTGTTACAATTGTGCTCCTCCACTTTCTAACTAATATTTATATCAGTAACATAGACAATTTGGTTTCTGTGTACTGTGTATTCTGAATCATTCTGTTTCTTCAGACTCAGTTCTTTGTTCATTGTGAAAATTCCATGGAAGAATAATCAGGGACCAGGCACACCCATTGAACTTCATATTCAATCCTGACATATTCTACTACTCAAGGTTGTGCTGAAGTCAATAAAGAAAAAGTAAGGATAGTTTTTACAATGTCTTGCTTCTCCATCATCCCTACTGTATTAGCTATCTGATTTCATATCTCCCTGCCTTTTCTGAAGCCTATATTCTCCTTGGCATTTTTCTGTCTTTGTATGCTGCATACAGGGCTTTTTTTCAGCCGGAACTCGGCGGAACGGCGTTCCGGGACCTTTTCGGAGTCCGTGTCACGTGTTCTGTCTCCACCAATCGCGCGCTATAACTTCCGGTATATTTAGCGCGACGATGGGGGGTGCGTTCCGGCACCTTTCTGCGCCGAAAAAAAGCCCTGGCATATATTATTTTATAAAAGACTGTAAGCAAAGTTGTGATTTTATGAAGATTTGAGGCAATGGATCTATAATTCTCTTGCATTTCTCTTCTTGATGTAAGCTGCAAAGAGTAAGGACACATCTCATTGCAAGGGTCTAGACACCAAAAGTATTATAGAAAAATGAGCTGGTCTGTCAATCTTCCCAGTGAGTGAGATTAAGGGAATAATCAAGAGCCAGAGTTTTGCTCTTCTAGGTGAGCTTTTAAAATGAGGAGGGAGAACTTTTGTCTTTGTTCCCATTGGAGTTTTATCCTTAAAGCTAGCTAAAAGGCGAGAAAAGAAGTCCCACCCTATTATCCAGGTTGAAAGTAATCTTATATAATCCAGGAATTATATAGCAAACAAGGGACCAATGTGAATTAGAAATGTATTTGAGCCATGAGTACTCTCTCTATGTAGTGATCCAAACCAAATCAGCAGTAGCTGAAATCTGCTTATCCAGAAATCATTAGCTATTATTGAGTAATGGCCAAGTACATTCTTAGCCCTGTCCTTTGTTAATATTATTACCATTCAGTTATGTCCTTATCTCTTAAAAAATATACAATGTGACTATTTCATTTAATGTGATCCATTCTAATCTACATAAAATCACATTCCTAAAACATCTAATTTAACAAATTTTGTTTCCAGTTTGATAATTCTATTTTTTTTTACTTTAATCTTTTTTTCTATGTTCAAATTATATATAAAGCAAGTATGTCTTGTTTCAATACTGACACCATCAATAGATCAGTAGATCAGATTTTCTAAACCCTTTGTTTAGCTATATCTTTATTTCCAGTGAAAGTTGAACATACTTTTTCAGTAACATTTGGCAGTCTTATAATCTGGAACCAAAGTCATCTAAATGTTCCAGCCATTTTCTTGGCAATGAAAGAGTAGCACATTTTCTCTTTCCAGGATTAATTCAAGAATTTCTTCCCCTACGTGGACTGTATTGCTTTATCTACCATCTATTATAGAGCCTGCACACACTCACACACACACCCCACACACTCATACACAGCCTTCATATAGCATGAGCATAAAGGACCAGTAATGTCCAAAAGTTAATATTCTATGTGATAGCATTATAGGAGTAATTTTGAATTGCTCTGACAAAGTAGAAGTATGAAAAACTGTGTGTTTCTAGTCCAGCGTCAAAATCTCAGTGGTTATAAGCAGATTGAAATAATAGAAGCAATTCCTACATTAGTGCCAGTATTTCTAATGGATCAGTGGGTGCACCCTATCTGTTAGCAACATTGAGCTATGCATTGTTGACATAGGTTCAGTTTAAAAAGAGGATTTGTGTGACAAATAACGTATTTTAAAAAAATATTTATAATTAAAATGAGTATGATCTCAGTAATACAAGGGCATGCTAGATCTTCATTTTGTTTATAATCATATAATTATTGAGATAAAACAGATTGTAAAATGAATGAGGTCATCAGGTCCAAGAGCTGTCCAATAAAATATTAACTAATAGCTCAGACAAAGATGCAGTCTCTTTTATATATCCAGGAAAATATGGAAAATCTTAGAAACATATATGTGCATTAAACAATTACTAGCATAAATGTCGAATCATATATTTTACAATAAATGAAATCACTCTATGTTCTAAAGTGCTCCTTGGCACCATTTTCTAACATTCTAATCATATTTTTCTTCACTGAAGTATAAAGAATGGACTTTTTGGGTAACTTCACATCATTCACAATTCCATGCAATTTATTCCATGCAATAAAAGTTTGTCTAAAATTGAATTATTTTGCTTTCCAAATTGTTTTGATTATTTTCATTGTCTTTTAATGGCACAGCAGCAGTCATTTAATGCAGTTCAGAAAAAAAAACCAAGTCTTGAACACCACTTGACAGTGTTAAAAAAAGCTTCATTTAATCTGAATTACCTTTTAAAGCCAAGCAATACAAGTAAAGTTTCCAGCCTGATTCACACTGACACAGATCAGTCTTACTCTAATCTAACATCTCTGGTGAAGCTACTTGATGGGAATCTAAATCCATGTATACCACTGTTAGATGTTGTTTATCAGGGTGGACTGGCCGTGCAATAGCCATTCAAGGTGTGTTGATTGTTTTGTTTTCTTTGTTTGTTTTGTATCTCATTTGCTTATAGAGGAAGGTCTCCCAAAGCTGTCTAACTGTAGTGACCTTATTCTTTTATTTTATTTTTCTTTCAGCTATAAAGAACTTGGCATGTCTGATGGGGAAAAAACACTCCAGAGTTCTGAATTTGGGTTGGCAAGGCTATGAGCTACTGAGAACATTTGAGACCCAGGGCAAAGGGCCAATTAGGATTGCCAAGGCACTTTTTATGTCTCTGTAAATATCTGACTTTTAGTACAACACGAGTTCTTTGTTGGAATGTCTCTGCTGCTGCTGTTACACCTGCTCAAAAAATGTTCCCTTTTGCTCCTCTATCCGGCTGAACACTGGAATGCATGGAGTGTTTAGTTCTAACTTTTGCTTCAATTAGAAGTGCACAGTCCTTAACAAAGCTGTTGCTAGCCTTCTGCTTGATTCAAACCTTTCTCTCTCATGACTCCCTGTCCACTGACAGGTAAGTCAGAAGATTAAAGAGACTGAGCTTCTTGTCGATGTGAAGAGCCTTTCTTCAAAGCGCTTTCTTTCTGCACATTGGCCTGTTACATTGATGCCCTGGTAACCTCATATTAAAAGAACATTTCTTAACCTTTGGTTGGGATAGTAAGGAAAACAGCACCCTGTGCTGCTTAATAGAAAGGGTCTGTTCAAAGAATTTTTGGAGACTTGCATTCATTGTATTAAGAGAAGACACATTTTTAATCCATGCTGTCTTCCAAGTCAATCTGTATAGTGGATTATTCATTTATCTTATGTACAGAATTCAGAACTATATGCTTATAAAAGCCAATAGAATATTCCTGACTTACCACTGCCAGATATCAATCCATATGCAAGTAGTCAATAAATATTACCAGCTTTGAAACAAAAATATAATAACTATTCATATCCTGATAGCATTTGCCTCACTTTTCATTTTTGCCAGGCACTGTTAATCTGTGATTTTAGAAACGTGTCCGCTTTGTTTAGATTTTTATTTTTACATGCACAAGAGAAAGATTTGAATAATCAAACAGAAAAAAGAGTAATATTTTTAGAGCAAAAACAATTTAAAAATTAATATAATCCATAAATATAACATTTTCAGAGGTATGGAATGTTTGACCTATTTTTCCTGTAAGGAATTATGCCTTTCTTGGAGTAATATTAGAATAGGTTTGTATACTAAAACACAGTGCAAATAGATTGTATATTTAAAACTTGATATAAATATTTTTATTTATAAACCTATGCTAGTTATAATGTAGAGACAACAGAAAAAAAGATCTGCTTTATTAGACTATATCGATATCTAAGCATACTTTTCAAACAGTAGCTAGCTAGGTGGTTCTGGTAAGCTTTACTGTAACCCATAAAAGCAGCGACATACATTTCAATATTAGATTTTCAGAGATATTTTCCCTAGATATGGAATTTGTGTTTTAACTAAATTGAATTAATGTTAGCTAAATGCTATATAATACAGAGGGACTCTGAAGCAGCAATGTCTTCTGTACATATATGGCTATAGCTGAACATAGTGCGACAAATTCATGGAGGAATAACATGTCAGGATTATAACCTTTAAAAGAAAAATCTACAAGTTTGTAAGCTCAATTGCAGTTTATCTTGTTAAAGATAGTCCATGTTAGTATTCAAAGACCCTTCTTACATTTGCTAGGATCTGTTGCCTTTATTAATTCAAATCTTACTTTCAGTATATGCATGTAGCCAAGATAATTATTAGAAGGAAAGATCAAAGCAAGCATATTATAGTCCTATTTCATCTTCTGCTGATGTGAGTGATCTGCCTCTTCTTTGATGTTGTATGCTTCTACAGTGAAAATACAGAGGATAAAAATACTATACCATATAATCTGGCGTTCATCCCATGAGAGCAGAATTCTAAATTGTGACACATGTCAAGAGGTTAAAAAAAAAAACTTAAAACGAGTCCAATGCTTTATAAAATGACACACTTTACATTTAAGCACCATCAAACATCATTTCCTATTAGTCTCTGGTAGAAATTCAAAGAAATCTTGCAAGTTTAAGTAAAAGAAAGTGATAGCAATATTTTATAAAATAGTAACCATATTCATTAGTTGTTATACTGTGATTTAGTCAATTTGCACCATTTTTATTCAATATAAAAAATTAAACTTGTTCTTAGAAAACTGGACAATTCATACCATCCTTAGATTGCTTAGATCAGGTACAGAAATGAATTCTCTTTTAATTTGATTGGGAAAAGTAGCTTCTGAATTCTTTTCAAAGGAAAAGTTCAGTATAAATATCAGATGGAGTTTAAAGATAATCTTTCATTATCCAGCCATCTGTCTAGAAGTCTGCAGCCTCTTTGACTGTCTACCAATGCTTCAGTTAAACTTCAAGGAAAAACACGATGAAGGAACTTCTGTCATAATCATTTTTCAAATTGGCAAGCAAGAACAGTCCAGGAAGAGCACATGGATAGAGAGGTGAAAAACAGAAAAACAATATCAACTTAAGTACCCAGAGTTATATAAGTTATATCTTTATATAATTTAATTAAAAAAGTTTTTGGTTAATTCTTTGTCAATGAGATGATATGCAGATCTCTTGGGATACAACTCATGTCATCTGACTATAACATGATCAAGAAAAAGGCTAAATTTTGGGCTTTAGACTATGTGTGTTCACATTATGGTTGGAATAGGCTTCTACTATATAGAAACAGCCTTTCCTAACCTTGGGCTTTTCAAATAAGATACAGTATCTACTCATAATTTTCACCAGGGTGGCTCAGCCACTGCCCATGCTGCATATAATTACATTACTCTAAAAACAAAACCCATAACCCAGCAGACATCTCAAGGGGAATGTACTACTCCCCTTGTTTGCTTGTCCTTTGTATCAGTTATAGTTTCGAACCACAAAATGGAGGGGTGGGGGGAAATGGTGGGATTCAAAAAAATTTACTACTGGTTCTGTGGGGGTGGCTTGGTGGGCGTGGCAGAGGAAGGATACTGCAAAAATTTCCATTCCCTCCTCACTCCTGGCAGAAGGTTACCACCGGTTCTCTGAACTACTCAAAATTTCTGCTACCGGTTCTCCAGAACTAGTCAGAACCTGCTGAATACCACCTCTGGTGGGGGTAATTGGTTGGGTTGGGAATCTGTCTATGAAAAAAGTATCTATACATGTGATTATTATTTCATGTGCATATACATGTCACAGCATGTATATGCCTCTTAGGAGGATGCGGGGGCACAAATGATTTAGTGTAAAGTGATGGGAAAAAATATTGGACTTGAATTTGTACATCAGACAAAATAGTAAGTTGCAGATGAATGATAGCTGTAGAGATCCTAGAAATTCCACAGTTCAAATATTGTAGAAACAGCTGTTCTGCCAAAAATAAGACTGGGATACTACCCTCTAGTTACCTTTAAAACGTGAAGAGATTTTTTCCTTTTTTGAGTCTTTTGTTTGTTTGGTCTTTTTTTCCCAGCAGAATCTAATTCCCAAGATGGTTGTGGGAATGAAACTGACAGAGGAAATGTGAGAACACCCAGCAGAGTGGATGGACATTGAAGAAAGGGTAGATTAGACTTTTGACAGTCTAATAGCAATATCTAAATTACGAAATTTAGGCTTCTCTAAAAATGGATAGAAATTAAGACACATACCTGAATTTGATGAAAATCTATTCATTATTTGCATTATTAGTTCATGACTAAATGCATTCAAGGCATTTTTATTCTTCAATCTGCTCAAAATTCAATGAGATTTACTCCCAGTTAAGCTTTGTCTTGACAGGAAGTAGCTTTGATTAATTCATAGATATAATTTTTTTATCCAACAACAGTGGCTAATGAGTTCCATTTGTTTCTAAATAACAATACTGCCATTATTACTGTTATTAACCCTGTTATTATCTGAATCAAAGCCATCCCTGAGCCTTTTATTTCAGCAAGGCAATGAGCTGAATCCATACATATACGCAACACACACACACATATACACACACACAACACCCATAAGAGCAAAAATATATATTACTTCCATTTTATGAATAAGTGCCACAGAAACCTACATAAATGGCGTATAAAGCTTTTATGAATCAGGCCTGGGGCTACAGGCCTAAGTGGTCCCTGCTGCTTTGCACACACAAACAGTTTCACAGTAATATTGAGAATTTCAATAATAAGCAAATGGCTATAAAATATTAGCCTGATTTCATTTTCATTTCCACTAGTCCAAAAACCCATTTTAAGGTAATGCCTAAAGTGTGTGTCAAATAATGGCTTGTGTCTTGGATAGGGAGGGTTTAGTGATAAGAAGGAGAGCACTGCTTTGCATAGGATTATTATTATTATTTAATTTCTGTCAAAATAAAGCTTCTGAGAGCAGGAGACTGTCAAGTTGCTGCTTAAAGTGACACCAAGGCCAGCTTGTTATCAATTAATGCAACTTACTTCCTCATCAATTCTGCCCCCTCCCCAGTGCTGATGGTTTTATGACCTAGGCCCAGGCGATCCCCTTAGGCGGTCCATCTGATAATTGACACATTTTCTAACTCGGGATAGTGATGCCCAAGTCACCGCTTTCAGCTTGTGACTCTGGCTTATTGGAGTCTGCACAGGCGCTCCTTTTATTCCTCATACATCAGAATACACTGACAGCTCTCCCAAGCAGGGACGGAGCAGATCTCTCCCCCAGGAAAATGTATGCAAACACCACCAGAAAATTGTCCTGGGTTGCCAGGCATCACAATGGTGACATCTTTATGATAAACATGGTATGCAGAAGAAGGCCTAATAAAAGAATAACAAATTATTACATCCAGAGGGCAATTTTACAAGATTAACTGGGGTAATAAATTATTGCCCGAGTCAGAATGCTGTGTTACCTTTTAAGGTATTTCACAGGGAAGAAATGAGCTGGCCTATAAAAAGAGAAAGGGGAGGTGGGGGAGAGGAAACAACACCCAGAATGCAGAGCAGAAAATAGGAAACGGATTCTTACATTTTTCTAAGGCTAGCCATAAGAGCAGTGTGTGGTATTTGGCTGTCTAAAAGCAGCTTTGCTGTAAAATAGCGTTATGCATACACTGCCCATGCCAACAAAACTATCCTTGCCTTTTCTTCTTTTAATGCAGCTGCTGGACATTCGGTACTCAAGCAATCTACATAATGTCCATTTGAACAAAAGCCTGTAGCTAAAAACTATATTTGTGTATTAAAAATATACAAAGAAAATGCCAGAAGCCAAATATGTTTCATACTAATTTTTTAAATATTTAGATTCCCTTTTTTGCCCCTGGATACTTTCAAGAAAGCACAATAGACTGGCCTCTTATTCCTTCCTATCCCCCATTCTTCTTTTTCTTGTTCTATTTAACTGGTAAGATTCTTCAATTTTAAAATAGTCTTTTTCCATTTCCTCCTCTGTCTCTCTTGTGTGTGTGTGTGTGTGTGTGTGTGTGTGTGTGTACGTGCGCACACACAAACACACATACACACACAAACAAACAAAATGCTTTGGCTGTTTGTTTTTTAAATAGTACTTTCAGCTGCATTTTAAAAATAGTGCTTTCTGTTTTTCTGTCTTCAAAAGGAACCTGAAACAAGAACGTGATGTCCTGAGCTACCTATGTGCTATTTTTATGTAGCCATCATTGAAAAGTCATATTTGCATTTCAGTTGCAAATGAAGAAGACACATGCAGGTTCTCTCTCCCTGTGGTTATTCTAGTCACAAGTCCGAGGTGTCTCATCTCTCCCTCCCCCAAAAGGCAGATCTTTTCTTTTGGAGTTCAAAGACTTAGTTCTTTTGTAATTTATCATACATTCTCACTTATTAATCTGACATTATACGTTATGAGGACAACAGCCTCCCTGCTTATATACCATAGTCACTTTCATGAAGATTATATGGTCCTATTTTTCTAGTATTAGATATAAAACAATACTTTTTTTTCCCTATTCAATTGTGTCTGATTATCAGAGACTTCCTGGACAAATCCCTATAGTTTTCTTGACAATGTTTTTCAGAAGTATTACCATTGCCTCCTTCTTAGGGCTGACAGAAAGTGACTGGTCCAAGATCACCTATTGGCTTCATACTCAAGGTGGGACTGAAAACCACAGCCTCGTAGTTTTTAACCCAATGCTGTACCACTACATCAAATGGGTATCAGTGTAATATGAACCTATTATCTTGGGTTTTACAAAAAAACATCCTAACTTCAGTGACGATGTTTGCATTGCATGCTGAAGCAGATGTGTAAAAGGAGTTTATGTAGCCATTCTACATGCATAAGCATCACAATATAAAGTAATTCCTGCTTCTCACACGATTCACATCATGTAATCGCCTGTATGTATATGAGGCCATAAATACTAAATCTACTAATGAAAGTGTTATAAAATGTTTAATTTAGAAAGGATAGCCAAGAATCATATAGCTTACAGACCGTAGACTGTAGACTAGGTTACAGACATGTTTTAATTGAAAATTATTTTATTAGACTATACCTTCTATGAAGGCCCTATTGTCTGAATTTTTTTTTCTGAATTCCTTTTTAGCCAAAATCTAAAGTTTGTCCAAATTTATCTAAGTCTAGCTATCCCGTTAGAGAGGAACGTTTCTAGATTGAAATCAAGATCTCTTACTTTAGAAATTAATTATTAATATGATAGAATGTGTGGCACACATGTTTTATGGACCTATATGATTAAATTTGAAAAGTGTAGTAGTCATATAATTAATAATCATAGCAACTACTCATTTGCTAAATGATAACATTTGTTCAATGATCCATGTTTCTAGGAGAGCCTACCTCTCTTGCAATCCTATCAAAGTCCATATGAACATCTGAACTGCATCACTAACAATTGAATCTGCTTCAAAAATAATTTCTTCAAGAGCCCAAGTAACTGATCTGCTTGTAAAGTTTTGAACATGTTATCAACTATTTGCAATATTAAACCTTGATGCAAGTTTCATGAAGAGATATTCCACCTAAAGATAACCCTTTAAAAGAAACTGCTGAATGCAGAAACTCACAAACATAATTTTAGCCATAGGTAAAAAAATAAGGAAGAAAAAAAAATAAGTATCACAACTTTCAAGATCAGTATTAAAACACCTTTTCCAGACCTTTAGATGTTAGGCAGCTGTGATAACTGAAAGAAGACCTCCACCTTAGGAACGTTGGACGAGCAGAAGTTTTGCTGAGTTCAGACAGTAGATTAAACTACTTTATGTGCTGATGCTTTAATGATTACTTATGCTTTTTTACTGTTGCTAGAAGATTTTATCTTTGCCATGTATTACAGTGATTTTATTGTTGTTTTCGACTGTTGCTATTGATCTAATGTTTTATTGAATATGTATTACGGTTTGATGAATGCTATCATGAGGTTTTATATTACAGATTCTGTTGGTTGTTTCATTATTCTTACCTCACCCCACACATTAAAATTGAAAGTCAAGATATTAATATCCCAGGCAACAAGAAAATATATTCAAAATACACCTAGGTTGTCCAGAGCTAGAATTTTATGTAGCTTGTAGAAAGATCTATGCAGAACTGTTGTTTGCTTGTTAGAGTTTTTTAAAAACTGAAATAAGTAAGCTTATAAAGATTTATGAATAAAAACTCAGACCAGATTTTATTCTATTTGAGATGAAGAGCGCCCATCTTAAAACTCATTAGATACTTAATTGGCTAATAAATAATTTACAGCACCATAGGCACATATGAATGGCTTATTTACATCAATATAAAAGATAAATCCTGATGTCTACACGTGTTTATGTGAAAGCTGATTAAAATAGATTAAAATTACAGTAAGATCTAGTTATACAGTTCCATTATATAATGTCTAGCCAGAGATATCACCAACCCTATCCTTGATGTTATCAAGATAGTTATCATTAGAAAAAGCACGATCATTGTTTCATCCATCATGCTAATTGATATTTTTCTACAAGTAACAAAATGTGCACCTTCCAGAGCCCCCTTACATATTTTTTTTCCAACTTTCAACTGATTTGGAAAGAATATCAAGAAAAGCTAGCGGAGTGTGATCTATTAATACTGACATTAGCCTTAGGATGGATCTATATTTTTCTTTGTATAACAAAACATTTTATTTCTCTGTATATGACTCTCTGTATTTGCATACACTGTGAAGCACACAGTAGGCTGCCTATGTACCTGGCTGCTTGCTAATTACTAGTGAAAGGCCAAAATAAAATTCGGTGAAGTACTTACTTAAAAAAAGAACTTGTTATCCATCAACCTATCTCAAACTTAGCAAACAGTAGATATGGAGACTTATAGTTGACAAAATATTTATACTGAATACAGATCCTATATTTTACTTATTTTTTAAAATATAAGCAATGATATCCAACTTGAGAACCATGCCAGTAATGGGTCCTATGCAAAGTATATGAGAAACAAGGAATTAGGCATTATATAACTCTGGAAATTCTGAAAGATTCAATGTGTGCATCTAAACCCTGTAAGCCACATGACAATCATGTCCTGAGATTTATCTATGTATTGGCTTCTGATTATTTTGATAAATTGTATACTATGGTAAACTCCTTTAAAAATTGAGATGTTTTTGATAATGTATATTTACTTTGATTATAGAGGGATTTTTAATCAAGTGAATATTTCAGGACAAGTTTCATTCTTTTTCTGCATCTAACCCCAAACCAAATATCTTAGAAAATAGAATAACGGAGTTGGAAGGGACCTTGGAGGTCATCTAGTCCAACCCCTGCTCGAACAGGAGAATCTATTCCAAATTCTATCTATAGAATGATAGGTTTACCACCAGTTGTTTTTTTTTAACTTATTGGATAAGTAAAGGATATATAAGATGGAACAGAGGGATTCTCTAGTACAGTGTTCCCCAATCTTTCTGGCTTTGCAGACTGGGGGATGGGAGAGGGGATGGTTCAGCGTGAGTAGCGACTAAGCGGTCATGTGCAGCTCCATTTGCATGAGTGGGGACACACACACACACACTGCTCAAACAAATGGAGCCTTGCGCACACGTGCTTGCCTGCTGTTTGCACAAATGAGGATAAGCCCGCTCGCCTGTTGCTTCTGCGGCCCAATTCTAAATGGCTCACTGCCCTGTAGTGGGCCATGGTCCAGGAGTTGGGGACTTTCAATATTTTGATATTATGTGATTCAAAACCTGAACAGAATGGGACCAAGTTTGGTTTCATTTATTTACTTATTTACAGTATTTATGACCTGTTCACATCAACAAGGAATATAGGCAGAGTACAAGGTCATGCCCCCCACAAAAAAATAGGAGAGAGATATATTTCTCCAATAAACAAACAAATAAAAAACCCCTCAAAAGCATCTGATAACCTAAACTACACTAAGAGCCAAATATCCACTGAAATAATACTGTTTTGGTTAATTTGAGAAATCTCAGTAAGGTATGGGCAACATTTTCATAAGGAACCTTGAGTATTTTGCCATTTTATTACCTTTTACAATGGGTGGTAAATCCCCCCTCCTTCTCTCCCTCC
>JAOYMU010000292.1:41683750-41694549 GCA_025802295.1 Psammodynastes pulverulentus | reverse complement strand
AATTACAGGCAGCTGGCTGTTAGCAGAAGTCTTGCAATTACTACAATTAGAGCAATCATCCCTCTGCGCCACCAAGGCGTTGGGTTATAAAAGACACTAATAAAGATGTGAGAGCAAGTAAAGACAGAAAGGAAAAAACAGGGTCAGGCAATACATGTAAAGAAAATCATAGTGCCAAAGGAAAAAGCACCCAGGATGAAAAATAGCAATTCAGACAACAGAAGGAATGGAAATCTCAACCCTAACAGCAAGGTTAAGCTTCCTCCAATGAAGTCAGGCAGTATCATAAAGAATACTAAATGACAATAAGGAAGAGAAAAATAAACCAATAAAGCAAATTGAGCATAGTGTAAACAAGTAAACAATTTGAAATAAAGGAGTCAACAGAGAGATGATAGATAATGAGAAAAGGGCAAAAAGGACTCTGACAGAGACATGCTCCAAGTGCATTGAGGCATAACCTTCATCAGGAGAAAAGTTGAAGTAGTAGCAAAATAATCCAGAGACACATATTCAGAAATCCCATCACAGGAGCCATTAAAAGAAACACACTCAGCACAATCAATGTGACAATCTATGCAATATTAGCAGCAGCAGCATTCACACCAACATTCACAATCGCGACACTTTGATTGTCTCATTCTTCCTGTTAGATCGGGAGATCTTCATTGGAATGAGGAGGCAGAGTCTTTATAGCAGGTAACAGCTAACTTTATTACAATAAAACAGCAGAGGAGCCAGTCTGACAGCCTATTTATAGGGGCTGTCAGTGGCTTCTTAACCAATCATAACCCTTCTTTTTCTCTGCCTCTTTTCGGCTGGACTAAACTATTCTTAATATATAACACTTCCTGCTCTAAATATATTCGTACATACTTTACAGAAACATATCACACAAGTCAGCATATTAGAAATATTTCGAGTACATTTTGTTAGTTTAAAACTTTGGTTCATCAGGGCCTACAAGCCTCCACCTAGGCCCTATTACCTGCAACTTTCCAATGGATATATTCCTCCTCTCTCACTGGGTGCCACAGTTGGGCAGCACCTTCCAGGAATGCCAGCCTAGTTGGGAATTTGACTGCAACCCTCAGCCTGGATTCCTAAACATGGCAGGGGGAGCTGCAAGACAAAAGTCTGCCTTTAGTTCAGGGAAGGGACCACAGCAGTAGTGGGATTCAAAAAACTTTACTACTGATTCTGTGGGCATGGCTTGGTGGGTATGGCAGGGGAAGGATACTGTAAAATCTCCATTCCCACCCCACTCCAGGGGAAGGATTCTGTAAAATCTCCATTCCCACCCCACTCCAGGGGAAGCATACTGTGAAATCTCCATTCCCACCCCACTCCAGGGAAAGGATACCACTGGTTCTCCAAACTACTCAAAATTTCCACTACTGGTTCTCTAGAACTGGTGAGATACCACCTCTGGAACATGAAGTATGCAGACTTGCAGAACTCATAGAAACGATTACATTAGAATACAAGTTGGAATAAGTCCTATGATATTTCAAGTCTCATAGGTCTCTCTGTGTGTTATTTGCAAAGCACATTTGTATAAATGCATAGAAGTTGGGTGTGGTTCTACTGTCCACATCTTAGTTCATTATGCTCATTACAGAATTCCACAATCTTTCATTTTTACCCACAAATGCACTTCCTATTATGCATGTGAAAACTGTACATATTATTATAGGTCTGTCCTAGCAATAGGAAACTGACTGGTTTGCTTATTTTAGCTCCAATAAACTAAGCTAGAATTGTTTCTTATATAACTATATTTCAATCTTAAATTTAGAAATATGTTCTATTTTCCAGCCTATTAAAATGAAGTTCAGTCTTGTTTGTTTTAAACTTGTTTGCATATTAGCAGTTTAATTAACTCTTGAAGACCTTAAACAGATGTGTATGCAGCAATTTACAAACTTGGTGAAATGATGTTTTGATTGTACAGTTTTAAATTATTGCCATATTGATACAAAATTAAGTGACAATGTTATTCAATTTGTAAAATAGTGAGCTTTCGCTTCCTTTCGCTTCTTGGTGGAAGTGGAAGCTACAGTTCAGCAAATGTGTGTGGCTTTTTGTCAACAAAGAGTACAAAAAGAAGAAAAGAGTAAGCAGACAGTGGGAGGTAAAAGAAATGGAATAAGAAAACACATTGTCATCTCCATGCTGTGACAGCCATGAATCAATTATTCACATACCAATTGGTAATTAAAAAAAGAAAAAGAAAATAATTACCAGATGATAACAGTAGAAATGCTTTGCTGACGACTTTAATAGCCCACCTCCTTTTAAACCTTGAATAAAAACTAAGAGTGGAATAAAAAATATAGAGAAATAACAATAGCAGCACAGAATATTGTGGCAAATACACAGAGGAAGATGGTGACTATATCAGAAAAAGTAGAAAGGATATTTGTTAAAAGTAGAAATTAATACA
The DNA here is from genome assembly GCA_025802295.1 of Psammodynastes pulverulentus. Taxonomy (NCBI): domain Eukaryota; kingdom Metazoa; phylum Chordata; class Lepidosauria; order Squamata; family Psammodynastidae; genus Psammodynastes; species Psammodynastes pulverulentus. The sequence continues at coordinate 41,692,103 of JAOYMU010000292.1, read as the reverse complement.
TAAATATTAACAAAACAAGATTTTAGACTTTTTTAACTTCAAATTTTATAGTATAGTACATCATAAAAAGAGAAAAAGAGGAAAGAGCTAAAACATGCTGAAATATCCAATTTTGTGTTTTTTATTCACATTTAGGCTGGCAGGAAATGGTGGGGAATATTTTAAAAAGAGAAATGCTACAATGCAAACATGCTAAGAAAGTTTAAGCTCTTATTTCTTGTTTGTATCCTTAGAGTTGATCCAGACGTTCTGGAAATGATGTAATAGTTGAGGTTTTATCATTTAAATATGTGGTGGTGAAATTGCTTACATTAAGGCAACCCATAAATTAAAATTTCTCTGCATGTGTAAAGCTAGCATGTCAAAGATTCAGTTATACAGATTTTTAGAATGCATACTGTGATAGTTTCAGTGCTGAAAAAATAAAATTTTGTACCTTTTATTGTACAGCCTCTTTCCATGCAATGCTGCAGAAGTGTGATTTCTTGGTTAGGTATCTAAAAAATTAATCTCTCTGAACTCATTGGGACTTCCTTTTTAATCAACACATATAAGCTTCATTGAATTTTTTTGTAAAATAAACCACAAAAAGTTAGTAAGAGATGCTGTATCTGTTGCAGAAGACATTTATACCGCAATCCTAAAAAAACACTTTAGGAATTGCACAACAAAGGTATGCCTATAATCCTCAGATTACATCCATTAACTTAGTAAATGCTCAAAGTTACAATGGCACTGAAAAAGTAGATTAAAGTCCTCATATTTATGACCACTGCAGCATTAAGTGGTCATGTTCTCTTTCCCTGCATGAACTGCCTCGTCTTTAACTCTTCCTCCCACCTGCCTATCCTACGTTCCTCTACTTTTTTGGAATGGCTGATATGAATTTTGCTGTCACCATGCCAGCTGACCTTTGTTATCATTTTGGCCTTCCTTCATTCCCTCCTACCTTTCTTCCTTCCCTCCCTCTCTCCTTCCTGCCCATCCCAGCCCAGCCCAAACCCAGTCTGGGAGATGTAGCCTCTCCTATGACCAAAACCATGCACAGCTTCTCCTGCCAAGTCCTGGGCAGCTTAGCTGAACTTCACCCTGGAAAGGGTGAACAGTGGTGGTTTCTCTTCCAGGGCAGATCTGGACACACAGAAACTTTGCAGGCAATGGGAGAAGATTTAGGTGGGAGAAACTTTGCAGATCCTTGCCCATATGAAAGTCCATGTCCTCAGACCAGTCTGGAGTTGAGCTAGGTGCAGGGGAGAGAGGAATGGAAGGGAAGAGAAGTAAAGATAACTACAATGGTCAGCTGGGGATGGCAACAACAGAAGTGGCATGAGATGCAGCAACTTCTTCATCTTGGTCATGATAACCACATGATCCTGGCTTAATGACTTCAACTGCAAGTGCCAAATGACACAGTGAGCTGATGTTTGCTTAGTATTCTCTTTGCTTAGTGAGGGAAATTCCAGTCCCAATAAGGGCCATAAACCAAGAACTATCTATACAGCAATCCTAAAACACAAAGTAACATATATTAATCATTATTTAGCTTACAGTACAATGGCTCTTATGCAGTACCATATGATAGGCCTTCAAGATATGACAGATCAAGATATAGGTTCATAAGATTATTGGACCTCTCTTTATTGATAAAGATTATAGTAACAAAAATTTGAAATCCTGACAAGTTTTCCCTCCTTTCTCTTACATGATTTTTTAAACAAAAAGGAAGTTTCTTTCTAATGTTCTGTTCCTGTTCTGGGTTTAAATCATTTTTTTGCTAATTGCTGCCAAATATCTTCAAGGTAGTCTCTGTGGTTCTCTACATCATAGGTGTCAAACTCAATTTCATTGTGGGCTGCACCAGGGCTGTGGTTGACTTTGGGGGAGCCAGACGGGCATGGCTGACTGGGTAGGTATGGCCAGCTTGACACAACTCATTGAGCGTGGCCAGCCTGACACCATTCCCCAAACTCTGGCATTTTTCCTCTTCGCATTGGGTAGACCGGACCGAAGTGACTTGGCCGGCCCCTTACATTTTCCAAGATGGCCCTGTGGGATGGATCCGACCACATTGTGGGCTGGATCTGGTCCATGGGCATTGTGTTTGACACCCCTAATTTATATCATAAGAATTCTCAGTTTTTTAATTTCGGGCATTAATTGGTATTGGGGATTCCCATCTTAGAGACTGTCAGAGAGAAAGAAGGATTAATAGATGGAATCCAATTGTTTTGATGCAAATCAGTGGTGGTTTCCTACTGGTGTTGCCACCAGTTCGCTGAATGCGAGTGCGTGCTTGTGCACGCCAGCGTGCTCCCCCTTCTCTGCACACGTACACACTCCTCCTCCCTTTCACGCATGCATGCACCTACCAGAGCGCGTTTACTGTGCATGTGCACGACGATTAGCTGAGAGGACTCTTTCATCCTCTCAGCTGATCAGTGCTGGTTTTTTAGCTACCGGTTCACCCGAGCAGCAGCTTTTTTTGCCGTTGGTTTGCCTGAACCGGTGTGAACCGGTAGAATACCACCTCTGGTGCAAATGGCTATCCCAATTCCAAAAATATTTCTGAGACTAACATTGGTACATGTCTATGTTAATGTTAGAGTACATAAAGCCTCTTTTAGTGACTGTAATTTAGGAAATTTCTAATTATAGCCATATATAAACTCAAATACATAACATATTACAAGGAAAAGAGACTACAAGTGAAAATATTGCCCATATATTAGGTCCTGTATCCTAATGCCAGTATATGGTGTGACTTTTTACTTTCACAGTATGACATTTATGAAGCTAAGGGAGATCCTATAAGAATAATATCAGAAAACTAAAACTAGGTGTTATGGAGTGAAAGGCTGACATTTCCTATCATTTTTAGTGATAGCTCCATGTTTTTTGTGATTTGTAGTTCTATCATGAACCTCACTGAATTGGCATGGTAGCAGTGTATGTGAAGATGCTCCAACACAGTTCCTAAGCTGTGGCAAAGAGGGGATGGCAATTTGTATAGTACTATGATATTATTGAAGAGACATTTAAGTCACTGGTGATGTCTCCATAGGAAGGAGCATCACTCTTATTGTGTTGAATCTGAGAGAGAACTGTTGATGACTGCAGCAACTGTTCCATTTTAAGGTTACCTGCAGCACTTAAAGAAAATTAAGGCTAGCATTTTGTTCACACTTTCTTGAAAGCAAGATTCATAATGGAATTTGTTTCTGAGAAAACAGGTTTGTGCTCTAAAGTGGATATGAATCATTACTAATTATGATATCATTTTACTTATAGTCACTAACATTTAGAAGATGCTTTGGATGTACAGCCTGTTTTATTTATTTTTTTGCTTTATGTGTCATTCATTTTTCTCTTCCCCTCTACATAATTCTTTTCACAAGATGAACGTTTCTTATAATATCTTTCTTTTTCTACCTTGTTTGTCCACTTTCTCCTGAAGAATTATATTAAAAAAGTAATGAATTAGTTTTTGTCCTATCATATAAGTTCTTTACTCCATCCATTAAAGCCTTCACAGATTCAGCAACCTAATTTCATGCTGCACTACAAAATAAAATCCACAAATTATGCAAAATTAGCATTAAAAATCACAAGACAACAAGCAATAGGGCTTTTTATGTGGTTTTTGTAATTGCACAAAGCTAGTTACCTTAGCCATAATTGTTTGTGCTTCATTAACATGCAAAATGGTTTTGTAGACTAACCTGAGCACAAAAGAAACCATTTGTGATGAGAACTATGCTTTGTTTAATGTTAGACACCATTGTATTTGCTTTCCTAATATAACAATTCTAATTAGTACCTAGCATTCATCCAGAGTTTTTCAGCTTGAACATGCTGAAGGTGACAATTGAGTCACAATTCCATGGCACCCTTTGTCAGCTCCTGTCAAAATATAGCTAAGTCTTCAGGAGTTGTAATCTAAATACTAAAAAGGGGGGGGGAGAAAAAAAGTTAATAGTTTGGGGGTGGAAAATCAACTTCACGCAGTTTAAGAAATAATTTTGAATAGTGCATTGTTATCAGTGCAGTGTTCTAAAGAGGCTTATAGGAAGCTTAAACACCACAGCCACAATTCTGTGAAAACTCACCTAGTAAAAGGTCCATTGGCCACATCCAAGGAAACATATAGAACAGACTTCAAAGCAAAATATTTACATTTTAAAAAATGAATGTGAAAGGAAGTAATAGTGGAAGATTTGGGTATATATTTTTAAAATCTAGATTTTTTAATATGTGGGTTTGTTTAATTTTTTTTTAGTAGACTTTCTACCTTTATTTTTCCTGAAAGAAACCTCATAGGATATGTAGCAACTTTCTGGCTCTGCTTCAAAGTTAGTTAATTAGAGAGATGAGAACTTTGTTCTGTTGATGCCAAAGTCATTAATAAATAAGAAAGGACTTCAGAGTTCAAATAATTGAAGATAGGAAAAATCAAAATGGGTAGATTTGATCATCCTTAATTCCTTACAGTATTTTAATAGTATCGTTATATAATCATTTCTACTATCTCAACAATCATCCAACCCAGTCACTTGGGCACATGAAGACATTTGTCTCTCCATATGAAACTGCCAGGCAAGATCACCCAACATCATGAAATGATATATCATCTGTATGTTGATGATACACAGCTTTCAATCCCCACCCCCTCATCCAAGCAATGCTGTTGTTGTCCTTTCTAGGTGCCTGGAGGAGTCTGGATAGGGGAGAACCCTGACAAGATATAATAGATGTGGCTACAAGGAGCCTCAGGATCTAGTTGTTTATCAACTTTAGTTATGGATTGGGCTATATTATCCCAGACAGATCCGATGCACAGCTTGGGGTATTTCCTAGATTCATGACTTCTGCTTGAAGAGCAGATGGCAGTCATGGCTAGGACAGCTTTTGTACAATGTTGTGTTGTGAACCAGTTGTTCTCTTACCCAGATCATGAGGCCCTGTGCACACTCGTTCATGCCCTAGTCATCTCTCAGTTGGATTACTGAAACATGCTCTACATGGGGCTATCCTTAAAGCATATTTGGAATTCTGTTTTAACTTTGTCATTATGGGATACTGAGTGTAAATTATTGAAAAAAAAAGAATTTCAACAACTGTAGAATCAGGCTACAGCACAACAAAATCAACAGAGATGAAGGGGGTCTGAATGCTTTCTGAATGCTATATATATATGTTGCAACCTGACATGAGTTAGCCCATAGAGATAGACCAAGTCAGGAAATCAAAGTTAAGAATTTTATTATAAGGTTGTAATAAGAGAATCTTGCAAGTGTGAATGCTTTTTCCTTTATTTTTAGTACAACTAGGAAGCATAAAGTCTGAAACAGTTTCTCAAAATACATTTCTTGCTCAGACTCAAATGTCTTTTATCTGTATTATTTTGGTTGTGAATGTGTCTCCTCTTGTGATTAAAGTTAGAAATGGTTCTTTATCTTGCCATGTCAAAGGAACATAACAGTGATGGGATTCAATTTTTTTTACTACCAGTTCTATGGGTGTGGCTTGGTGGGCATGGCTTGGTGGGTATGGCAGGGGAAGGATACTGTAAAATCTCCATTCCCACCCCACTCCAGGAGAAGGATACTGCAAAATCTCCATCCCCTCCCCACTCCTAAGAGAAGGTTACCACCGGTTCTCCGAACTACTCAAAATTTCTGCTACCAGTTCTCCAGAACTGGTCAGAAACTGCTGAATACCATCTCTGGTATGATACCACTTAAATGCAACTGAATAAGCTGTCAGGCGAAGGGTTCCCAAGTATTTCTGCTGCAAATAAATTGGCAGTCCACACGTTATCATTTCAAAGTTTGAAAAGTAAGGACACTTGTTACCTTCTTGCAAAGGTTTAAGCAGAAGTAAAATAACTGTGGATGTCTGTTCCCTAGAAACTTGTTCAATCTGTTCCAGGAAGCCCAATATAAGCTCTTTTGCACTGCACAACTGCAAGAAAGAAGAAAAGCTAGAACAAAGCTTCTAAGATTGCAGGAAAGCAACGGAAAGCCACTTTTCTTTTGCTGCCAAGATAATTACCGTACCTGGTAGTGATTTCATCTTTATCTTATATGGTCATCTTTATCATGTTAAGGATATTTTACATGGATATGATATTTAAAAGAGTTACACATCAAGTTACTTTTCTACTTACTAATTGGTGAAAATAAATTATATGTCACCATTTTAATCAAGATATTTATTGATCTAAGCAATTAAATATTAAAATGAAGTTACATTTTATATTTATTAGATTTTTATCCCAACTTTATTACTTTTTAAGTTACTCAAAATGGAGAACACGCATAATACTCTTTCTTCTATTAGTCCAAAGTCGCCAGTTTTTCATGCCTGAGGTGGACTAGAATTCACAATCTCCTGATTTGTAGACCAGCACCTTAAGCACTATACCACACTGGCTCTTTAAAGGTTTCTGAAACAGAAACAGTTCTACTTCTCTTCCATGAAAACAGAATTGATTCTATTTAGCTATTTAAATAACATCAATAGCAATTCAAATGAGAGATTTTGACTGGCCAATTTACATTACATTCTATTAGAAATCCTGATTATGCAAAATAAGTGGCTGACACTCCTAAATGATGCTCTTATTCTTTTGAGTATCACTTTATTCATTCATATTCTCAAAACGCTTTTCACTATATTTATGGAAATGGGGACATTAAATTTTCCAGTTTCTTCAGTTCTGTACCCATTTCTTGATCAGTTGCCTACAAATCTGAGAATGTCTATTGTCTATATCAGCATGAAAGAACACAACCAAAGGACAATCTTTAAAAACACTACTAGAAAACACTTTCAGCACAAATGTTGCAACTTACTTCTACCAACTTGTCTAGCATTTTCATACAATATTGTCTCTCAACGTCATCTTGCCCTTGTTTCAGCATACATCTGATCATAGGTCCTATAAGATTCCAGCCCATATTCTTTATAATAATCTGTAGGGTGAAAAAATTCAGCTGCAGACAAAAAATTAAAAATAGACATCAAAGGCAAACGTATCATTAATCAGGAAGCTTCTCGAAATCCAGTGAAAGGACAGATGATCTAATGCCCTCCAGATGTTGTAGATGTTACTCTAATTACCAAGGTTGAGAAAACAACATTTTTGAAGTGGTAGTTCAGAATAGCTGGTGAAAAACACCAAGGTCTCAAGGCCTGTGGTAAATTAGGAGGAATATGATAAGATCAAAAGTTCTACCTTCTACCCCCAAATATGCACATTTAAAAAAAAATCTTATTTTGGCATTTAACACTCTAAAAAAACGGAAACATATGGTATTTGAGAAGAATTTCAAGAAATACCCGTGTATCTTCTACTTCCCAAAGGTCTCAAATTCAAATTCATACCAACAGATATCTTTGTTGCATGACATTTTGCTCATGTTAATCCAATTAAAGAGCACCTTCCCAAATAAAGTTATAGTTGAGCAGCAGAATTTCACAAATCCAGATTTGCTCAGACATTAAGCTAAATTTTAGCACCAAGTGCAAACAGGATTCTTTTAAAGAAGGCTGATTATAATAATAAACTTATTAGCGCAGAATGTTCCTGTATAGTTCAAATGCACGGATCATAACAGTACTGTGATAAATTCAAACATAGACTGAATTTATACAGTGCATTAAAATGTGCAATCTCTTTTATGGCATAGCCTGTTATGTCAATTTGACCACTGAGCTGCATTACAAAAGGGTTTATTGCTTAGCATGTTGTATAAACCCAGTCAATTACAATTATTCAATTGACCATGGCTTACTATAGTACGCAAACCCAATCTTCATTATACATTTATCCCTTTTCACATGAAATATTTTCCTAATAAAATTAGGAAACATGTTATGGATATTTAGTTAGCTATGGCCACATGCTATTAAAACTCTGAATCCTTACATATACTGGACGCATACTACTATCAATCATTTGGAACAAAAACAATGTAAAACAGGGGTATCAAACTCAAGGCCCAGGGGCTGGATCCAGCCCCCGGGGTGCTTAGATTTGGCCCATGGGGCCACTCTGGAAATAGCAAAGGAGTGGCCCATGGTGCTTTTGCCAATGAAAATGGAGCTCGCAAGGGCCGTGTGCAGCCCTCCTGAGCTCTATTTTCACTGGCAGAGGGTTGCAGGAGGCCGTCCCAACCCAAAAAGCTCACGAGGGCCGCGCATGGCCCAAGCTCCATTTTTGCTGGCAGAGGGTTGCAGGAGGACGTTGCAGCTGAAAATGGAACTGAGAGCCCATTTTTTGCTGGGAGAATGCTCAGGCCACCACAGGCGCCCTGACCGAGTGATGTCCTCCTGGCCCGGGGGGGGGGGG
>JAOYMU010000292.1:41520851-41533255 GCA_025802295.1 Psammodynastes pulverulentus | reverse complement strand
TCTTTCTTTCTTTCTTTCTTTCTTTCTTTCTTTCTTTCTTTCTCTCTCTCTCTCTCTCTCTCACACACACACACACATACAGAGCTTTGCTTAAAGCACATTACCGCCATTTATTTTGTTCCCTTAGTTAGAAACCTACCCCTGAACAATGGCTTTTTATATGCTTCCTTTCTTGTTCTACTACCAAACTGTTAGCCCATTAAAAGCCTTCCTTGTGACACAAATTAAATACCAGCTAATTCCTGATGAAGAATTGTAATAAAGAAACAGAACAGTAAGAAATGGCTGCTGTTCTTTTAAGTCATCACTTCACGTTTCTTTGGAGCCCCCTGAAATGAGCATACAATTCAAACCCTTCCCAAATCCTTATGCCATTGTCCCATATTAATGAAGAATAAGAGAGCCAGGCAGCTTTTAGATAATTGGAAATATTCGGGCACTGTATGTCAAACAAAGGATTACCTTAGTCTTTGTACCAAAGAATATTTTATATAGCTCCTAACTTTTGCAAACATAACTATGGGATGTTTTTCCATATTCTCTGCAATGACATTTGCAGTAAGCTTAATTTATAATGTAGTATCAAGTATCCACTTCTATACTGTCATTGAGATTATTGAAATGATAGTTCTGCAAGATAATCTATCAATCCAAACTGCAGAGCCTGGACCAATCTCGTCTATATTAAAATTACCTTCCCTGTAAGAAGGCCATAACTCTTTTCCTTTTTCACACAACTTTGCTTTCTGTTTTGAGTTTTATGAATAATTGCTTTCTGCTGATCAAAAACAAATTATAATATACTATATACACTGCCATTGATCACTATAAGTTGTAATGTATAAGTAAAAATATGTTTATGTTTCAAACTAAACCTGACAACTCTATAATAAAAACTCTTACACACCAGATAGCACACCAAGAAAGGCAGGGTGCTCAGGCTATATGAGAAGGTAGCCACATTAAAAATATGATGTAATACTAATAAAAAGATGTATGCATATCTAGCTGAAGATTGAATGATTAATTTATAACAACAATACTTGCTGTTTATATAGGACTGTTTAATCATGAAGCTATGATTGCAATCCATTTCAATTGTCAGATTGTGATATTATTCTGGGATCACTCATGAATTCAGTGTCACCATCCAAGTATGTATAATTTGGGTGATATAATTTTCACAAGCCCAAATTATTCTACAAACTGTGAAACTTTATATATAAGCATAGAGAGATTTTTGTCTCCTGTCAACCCATAGGTCCCGTCAACCCATATAGAATATAATTCATGTAGTGCCAAAATCTGCCGTCTGCTTTTTTGAACACTTTATTTTTATGGAAAATAAACTTCTGATACAAACTTCCAGGAAATTCCTGGAAGCCCGACATTCAGAAAAATCAACTCTATAGACACATAAGAGATTAATTATATTTATAAGGTAAAGGTAAAGGTTCCCCTGCACATGCTTGCTAGTCATATCCAGTTCTAGGGGGTGGTGCTCATCTCCATTTCTAAGCCAAAGGGCCAGCACTGTCCAAAGATGTTTCCGTGGTCATGTGGTGGGAATGACTAAATGCCAAAGGAGCACAGAGTGCTCTTACCTTCCCACCAAAGTGGTCCCTATTTTTCTACTTGCATTTTTTTATGTGCTTTCAAACTGCTAAGTTGGCAGAAGCTGGGACAAGTAACAGGAACTCACTCAGTTACATAATGCTAGGGATTCAAACCGCTGAACTGCCGACCTTCTGATCGACAAGCTCAGCATCTTTGCCACTAAGCCACCGCATCCCTAAATTATATTTATATCCCATTCCAAAAATACAGATAAGAAGGAAACAAAAAGACCAGAATACATTGTCTTCAGCAATCAACATCCAGATAAACACAGGATTAACATCAGACAAATCCTCAAGCAAAAAGCAATACCTTAATCAAGAAATTATCAAGGAGAAAACCATACCCTCACCAATACTGACAAGGCAAACTATATAAACAGGGAGCAAATCTCACATTTAGTAGCACTGATGATGTTACCTAGTTGGGTAGTGAAAAAATCTGAAAGCAAACAAGCTCAGAGAGCACCAAGTATTTCATAGTTCAACCCTGAGTTACCTATCCCATATGTAACCTGTACTTACATACATATAATCTCTTCAAGATTTTTCTCTTCTTACCTTTTCTTTCCATTTTTTTCTTCATATGTTTATGAATTTAGTTTGTAGGAGTTGTGAAGGATATTAATTGTAGGAGAAAAGCAGGCAGAGTGGGGGTGGGGGGAATGGAGTCAAACACATCATCTATTTAGTATCCTTGCATTATCACAGGCACTTCAAGTCCAATCCCTCCTGAATTTAATTGACCCTTATCTGGTGCCAATTTAGTGTTGAATAGGCTTGAATAAATCTTCTATGTTACAACCTAACAAATGGTCTAATTCTTTGTGCTGATACCAACATTGTTTTCTATTACATATCTTTCCTATACTCAGAATCGTCATTGGTTGCTCACAATTTGGGATCTGAAGAAGCCCAGTAGAAGTTTCATCATGAAATCTTTCCTTGGAATTTAATTGTACAATGAAAAATCAGAAAAGCTCCAGACCAATGCAGAAAAAATATACAATGAAAAATAAGATGTTACCTTATAGCTAAATAAATCCAGAACATCTTGCTTTATCCATGATAATTTCTTTGAGTTTTCTGAAATTATTATTTTCTATTTCCATTTTTTACATCCTAGATATACTAGATCTGAAAGTAGACATATATATTTTCAAAGTTTCCAGATAGAAGAGAAGGTATAACACTTGGATGAAATGATGTTCATTTTCTACTGAAATATCCCCTCCCACTGAGAATAGTTTGAATTATTTTATCAAGACTAAATAAACCATTAAAGATCACTGAAAAGTAACTGGGAAATAGGGCAGGCAATATTTTTGGACAAGTGGGAAGATCTGGAATTTGAGAGCACGTCATAGGTTCTTTTCCAAAACAATTCATCATTTGCATAGTTCCTATTCACAAATCAGTTTCCATTGTGTTTGATTAGATATTAAATGCTTTTATCAAAAACCATCTGAATAATTGGACTAGTCATGATAACTATCATGTCTATTGTTAAATATAGATTTGATAAGAAGGAAAAGCAATATTTTAGATCAATTAAAGGAAGATTAGATGGTGGTCCTACTAATTCACTGGGGCTTACTTTTGTATAAAATTGTATAGGATTGTGTTTTTTAAGAATATTCTAACACTTTGAATATATGCATTATACATAATAAAATCTCTTATGGATAAGTATTGTAAGCCTGTCTTTTGATTAATAGCTGAAATGACAATATTCACAGAATAATCTTTACTTGTCACATTTCAGTAAAACTTTATATGAATATATTTATTTATACATATTTATTTATAAATATATTTTAAAAAATATCTTCTGATATATAGGATCATATTATTATGTTTCTGTGTGTGTATAAATGGATTCAGACACAGATACTAATCTTACTCTCTGCATAATTAAAAAGATTAATGCAACAGAAGAAATAAACATATTAATTTTAGGTTGGTGTAAATTTTATAGCATAAGATAAATGGAGCAGTATAATTCAATCAAAGCAAAAAAAATAAATTTCAATTTCATTGATTCCAATAGCGGGAATTAAGTATATGCTTAAACATTTAAAGCCATTAATTGAAGAGAAGTTACTTAAATTGGGCTGCACTTCTGCCCATTTTATTACTTTGCTTAACAGAAAATACTTTGCTTAACAGGCAAAATCAATTAGGAAATTATAATCTGATTGTAAAGTTTATGCCATATATTTTGGGCAGACAAAGCACTTTATATTGTGACTCTCTCCAGTTCTATTTTTGTAAAGTACATTCCATTTTAATATGAATATAAAAAAGATTTTGGGACGCTTCATTCATCAATGATCATTGCCTAATTAGAAAAGAGGCATTTTATAAAATTCTAAGAAAAGTCTTTAGTTATTGAGGATCATTTGGAAATCCACTTGACAAGCTGAAAGTAAACATTCAGGGGCTTCTATAAATTGTTTATTATGTTTTATTCAAATAATTACTGAATGCTTGATGTTCATAGTTTATTCTTTATAATAACTAAAGGAAAAATTCTTACCTTACCTCTGAACCCAACAAAGGAAATGTCATAAAATTCATGTGTAATATTAAAACATGAATAGTAGTTTTTAAAATATATTCAAAAGTGAAAGCAGGGGTCAGAAAAGAGAAGACAAGGAAGCTATAGTTTAATAGAGAATAAATGTTACAAATCAATCTATGTGAGTGTGCTACAATATGTGTGTGTGTATGTGCACATGGGTGTATATAGGTTGCTTTTGGAAAAACAGCATATCAAGTTCAAATGAAATTTAGGAATGTTAATCTCTTTTGCAGCTGCTATTTTTGTTTTATAGTATTGTTACAGCTGTTTTTAATTTCTTTTAAGAAATACTAAACCTTTAGGAGAATTCCCTAGCGAAATGCCACTGCACAGATAATTGGTTTCATTGCAATTCAGATTATGAACATCATTTTTCAGTTGTTACTTTCAAACTATATATGCAGTTAAATCTGTAAGCTATTTTCTTCATTTCGACTACTATCCAAAACATTAAGAAGTTAAGAAAAAGCTTCACAAAGAAAGCTTCACAAAACCTTTCTCCATCTCTAATGAACCACCAGGATGTTTGGAAATATTTATGGATCAATATGCTGCACTGATGATCTATGCACAAACATGCTGGAAAAGCACCTCTGGTTGTGACATATATTCATAGAGGAGCAGACTCATTAGATTGTCATGGGACACTTTAAATTTACACTTATGGACACCAGCTGTGCTCTGTATCCCATGGCTGTTATTTAAAGGGATGGCAAGCAGTGTTAAATTAGACTTTCATTCTCCTCTAAGTGAAAATTTTAAGATACAGTTGTAGCTGAGGTTGTTGCTATATTAATAAAATTAATTCTATCTGCTAATGGGTTCACACACATACAGGGAAGGCATTGTTTCATATCACTAGTACAAGGTATTCTTTTCAAAGAATGCTATTGTTATAAATAATAGTCCTCCTATTCATTCTTCTATCCAGGTCAATTGCCTACCTAACTATTTAAGTTAGAGTAACCATGAAAAAAAATTCATGCAATCTTCAGGACCTAAAATGTTTGTCTAAAGATATGCAATTCAAGTCAAGCACTCCTACTGAAAGTCACTTGAATATTATTTATTTCAAGTAATTTGCTCAAGGCCAATTTCAAAAGGATTCTTCAAATACTTCTAGTGTCATCTTGTATTGATGGAAATGACATTTGTATGAAACATTTTTTAATGACAAGAAGAGTATTTTCCACAATGGAAAAGCCAATAGGAAAGGCAATCAAGGTGGATAGCTTTCCTTTTCTGCTAAGCTTGATTACATAGAAGGTGGTTACAAGTCCTCACATTTCAAAAAAAAAATATGGGACGTAAGGTTGGGATCATCCAGAACAAGCCCCTGCAAGTCCAGAAATCTAATACTAAAGCATAATTGACAGATGGCCAGTCAGCCTCTGTTTAAATATATCAATAAAGAAATGTTCACTATCTCCTGAAACCAATATATTTCATTGTGAGCAGCTCTTACCTTTAGGAAATTCTCCCTAATATCCCATTAAAATCTTTTTCTCATAATTTTAATTCATTGTTTCTTGTCTTGTGGAACAACTCTGAAGTCTCTCCTGTTTTCTGCATGACAGCATCAGATACTTGACAACAACTAATATACCTTTTTATAAATTCTCCTAAACATACCTAGCTCCTCCAGACATTTGTCATTAGTGTTTTCCTTCCATGTCCCAACCACCTCCCATCATTGTTTTCTCCCTTGCACGCATTTCAGTTTGTCAACATTTTTCCTAAGATGTGATACACAAAATTGGCTCCTAGAGTGGTCTGACCAATGCAGAATAAATAATGGTGACTTCTGCTGCTCAGTTTGGGATTGTTTTGCAACTGCACGACACACTTAGATTACGGAGTGAACAATACATCTTTTTTATTTATATTTTATATATAAATATATTTTTTCAAATATTATAAACCACCCAGAGTTAGTTTGTAGTCGGGCAGCCTCAACAGCCAGGCAATCAATCAATCAAGTAGATAAGTAACTCAGTTTTTAACAAATTGAATACTGTTCTCTGGGATGTTGAATCAAGAGGCAGTAGTAAAATAGTTAGGGCATCAGGCTAGAAATCAGGAAACTGGGAATTCTAGTCCTACCTTCAGCACAAAGCCAGCTGAGTCACATTGGGCCAATTACTCTCTCTCTCTCTTCTAGGAAGTAGACAACAACAAACCACTGCTGAAAAATCTTGCAAGAAAACTGTAGGGAATCATCCAGAGAGTTGCCAGATTTCGAGTTGCCAGGAGTCAACACTGACTTGAAAACACACAAACTAAATGGTGTTTCCCATGGGCTACAATAATCAACAATTTTCATTTATAAAAATGTTGAAAAGTGCAGGGGCCTGTATTATGCCAATGTGAAAATGCTGGTTCTAATAGTTTCAGACCATGGAATCTTAACCTTTATCATAAATGAAATACATTTATTCAGAATACTTGATTTCATTTGAGATAAAAACTCAACTGTAAGCTAATGGAAATGAGACTCTTTTCTGAAGGTACTGGAAGATGGAGGCTCAGGCAGGAATCTGTTCTTTTGCACCAAGATTCCTTAATAACTATATAGGGCTTCCCAACTCTTTCTAGACTAAGAGTCTTTGGGTGACATGTAGAGAACCATATTCCCTGCCAAAAAAAGCAGAGGACCAAGAGAAAAACAAAAATAAAATATAATTGATATACTTACAGCCTTTAACAATTTATTCTGACATTAAAAATTACATTTTGGCAATATATTTTAAAGGCCTATAGAAGCCACACTCAAACTTGGAAGCCCAAGCTGTGCAACTCTGGGGAAGCAACTCTGGCTTAGAATTAAAGCTGTTTCATTGGATGATACAAGTTATTCAAGAGTCAGGCACCTACATTGTACTGTGGAATGAATGCAGATGCCTTGACCCTGCCATCTTATGACAGTTTCCATTAATAATGCCAAATCATTAGATCAAGAATGCCTGATCAAGAGCCTCCATTCAGCAATGACTGTGTTAATATCTGTAACAAAGTGCCTCTGAGTTATTGCTCTACTTGAATTTGTATTGCAACACAAAAATAAAGCTTACCTTAACTAGAGGTGCAATCAGGTATGAAATGCTTCACCATTCTCTCTACCTCATTAGCAACATTTAAACACAAGAGATCAAAATATCAAGCATGGAAATGGTGCTTGTTGTCTTGGTTACTTCATCCTCCATCAATTTTTCAATTCACTTTTATGTAAGGATTGGAAATAGAATCTTATCTACATACAGAAGTCACTGAATATAAAAGTCCTTGCTCCAATAAGTCAGCTATAACTAAATCCTAATTATGTTTACTCGGCAACAAATGCTGATTTCAGCAAAATTTACTCTCAAGCTCTAAAATCAAACAACACTATAATAAAATTTGGATTAATTTAGGTACCAAGGGGAGGACTGCATGACTGAATCCCAACCCCACCCCTACCCCTTTTGAAACAATGTCATATTTAATATGACTAAATAGCAAGCATCTTTTTGATATGTTAGCATATGTTCCAGCACATAGAAAGCTATTTTATACCTCCAGTATCAACAGTTAAGCCCCCCAAACTATAAGCAGTCTGACTGAGTTCTTAGAACCTAAAACAACTTTGTTTTTAGTTTCCCAGGATCTTTTTGATTTTAAAGTTAGTAGGTCCTAAGATCAAGAAGAAAATATATTTTTCTGTTCACGCTTTCAGATAATGGGATTTTTTTTTTACTCTTTACAACTAATAATTAGTAGAGAAATCTACCATCTTTGGGGCATTTTAATTCCATTCTTTGTGAATTCACAACGTCTCTCCCTCCAACCTATGGTTTTCCTATTTAGAGAACTCTGAATTTTATATCCTAAAAATTATTATTCTGGTTATTGTTTGAAACCAAATGAAAATTTACAGAATGATTCACAGATGAGCATCATGTTGCCTGAGTGTTATTTTGCATCTTAAGCTCCATTCACTGGGGGGGGGGGATTGAAGTGTATAATAAGTTGAAAACATGAATCACACTTTAATAGCTGAACATATGAAAATTATTCTGGCACAATATGTGAAGTATATTGTACTACCAGTATCAGCCCAGTCCAATGTTCTGTCCTTTCATCCCAAATTATTTAAACTTATATGTTGGGAAACAAATTATTCCTGTTTATGAGGAATCTGCTTTTGAAATGTATATATGCATATAAACATACAATGTAATGTATTTGTTTCTATGGAAAATATTGGGCTTTTATTTATGACTTGTAAAACGTGATTTGTGTACTTCCCCAAACATCCCCCCAAAAATGCAGAAAGAAGGAAGAAATGTAAGTATTACAACATAAACATATGATGAAGTTATAAAAAGTGGAAGAAAGGCATTTCAAACAAAGATTGATTTTTGACTAGCTAACCATATGTCAGCTAAAGGACCATATACATTGCACGTCCGACTTGTTTTCTTCCAGAAGAAATAGAAGTAAAAGAAACTATTACTCTTCATGCACTGCCTGTCTAGGCAATGTGGGTGTGCCAGTTCAACAATCTGCACAATAATTGGCAAAGGACTATTAAAGACGTTGGCTATGCATCAAAACATTTCCCTTGTTCTTTCAATGCATTCCCTGATACACGGCATAGATAACTGTAAACAAGGCAGTGATAAGTCATTTTTGGCAGTTGCTACATAATTGTCATAATATATGCATTGTTTATAGTGCTGAGCTGTGAATCACTTCCAGGGATGCTTGAAAATTTTATATCTGGGCCTCTTATATGATCGTCACAGTTTAGTTAACAGAATACAGTCTTTCTGATATAAAATCTTAGGTTCTGCCCCTATCAGTTTCAAGCAGAGCTAGACAGATTCTGGAGTAAAATTCTACCCAAAAAAATGTCAGTTGTTATTCTGGACCAGAAAGCATTGTAGATGTAGTTTCCTATGTTGCTGCCTATAACTATGATTAGCATTTCTTAGATTATATTGTATAATGTTAGAATATAGATATTAATTATTTGCTTAGATTTATTAATATTAATGTTATTGCTTTTTAAAAACATGGAAAGCATTTTAGAAAATATAACATACACCTCCTCATGGTTGAAAAAATCCATGATACAAGAAAGATGTTGAGACCTAGAAAGAGGGCACAGAAAAGCAACAAAGATTATCAGAGGTCTGGAAGCTAAATCATATAGCAATAACACTTAGCACTTAGACTTATATACCACTTTACAGTGCTTTCTAGCCCTCTCTAAGTGGTTTACAGAGTCAGTATATTGACCCCAACAATTTGGGTCCTCATTTTACCCACCTTGGAAGGATGGAAGGCTGAGTCAACCTTGAGCCTGGAGGGATTTGAACTGCCAAATTGCAGGCAGCCAGCAGTTAGCGGAAGTAGCCTGCAGTACAGCACTCTAACCACTGCGGCACCAAGGCTCTTTATATGATGAAGACCTGAGGAAACTAGATATGTCTAGTCTATAGAAGAGAAGGATTAGGAAGAGCATGATAATGGTCTTCCAGTACTTGAGGAGCTGCCAAAGACCAGAAGGAAGAACTAGAAACATGGGATGGAAGCTTGTTAAAGAAAGATCCACCCTAGAAGTAAGGACAAATTTTCTGACAGTGATAAAAATTAATCAATGGAGAAACAATGGAACAGAGTTGAGAGTTCTCCATCACTGGAGGTTTTCAAAAATAGACTGGACAACTATTTGACCAGGATGATATAAAGTCTCCCACCTTGAGTTAAACAAAGGAATACATTTGCAATCATAGGGAAAATTTGTAATCTATGAACTTAACAACGTTTTAGTCAGGATGTATTTTAAAAACCCAAATGTATTGTGCCATTCATGATTCAAAATTCAGTAATTTTGTTGAATGATCTGTAACCTAAACAAACTTGGAACCTGTTTTGGGAAGAAAAAGGAGTGGGAATCAGATGATTCCACTATCAATGGAAATGAAGATACATTTGCTACTGAATAATTTCCATTTTAAACCTTTACTTGGCTTGATATTATTGTTCAGTCTTTTGCAGAACAATTACAAACGTAACATGGTTGTCCTCTCAATTGCATGTTGTCATAAATTTCCATCTCCCTGTGCTAAACAAATACACCCCAGAGCTTTTCAGACATCAAAGAAGAAAACATCTGTATATTGAACCTCCTCCTCCTCCTCCTCCTCCTCCTCCTCCTCCTCCTCCTCCTCCTCCATCCTGTTGTATTTAATAGACTTTCCACTTCCAGGATGTGCTCAAATTTCCTGTCAATTCCAGCCACTAACCTTCCAACCAACTATGACCTGAATTGTGATGTACAGAATCTGCATCAAGAATATTAAATTGGGACATGTTCTCTTTCTTAACTTTGTCTCTTCAACAGAATTTAAAAAGGGAGGGGAGGATCTGATCAGCTGTTCTTTTCCTCAGAATGTTACCACTTGTCATATTCAAGGAATGATTCACTTATGCAAATACTTTAATATAGTTTGTCTTTAAAGTTTAGGCTCCAGTTGCAAACATTTTTAACTGTTCCAATTATAACTTCTTAACAAATTTCAATGAGTTTGTCAAGATTGACTTATTTCCATGGCTTATGTTATGAAAACTTAAGTAAAGATATTCAGATGGTAGAAGATGAAGTTACAGTATGTGACTAGGATGTTCTGTTGTGTGATCCTAAATGAGAACTGCAGTTTCTTAGTAATAAGACCTCTGAACAAAATAAACCTATATTCTAGCTAACTTTCAACTGTATAAATCACAGAAATGGGAGTTCTTAGTCAAAACAAATACTATTCATGATCTGGGAAATACTATTTTAAACAGTCTCCAGGGCTGAGTATTGCTCAAGCTATTGGAGGTTTAAAATTGTATCTCTCCTTGTTTGTGAAGTTGTTTCTTTCTTTGTGATTGATGTCTCTTTTAGGATATTTGTGTGGAGGGACCCATTCTTAGGCAAGGAATTGCAGATCCTTGCAGTTAATAGGCTTGACACGCTGGGAAAATTTCTTTTTATACTTCCAACTACTCAGAAAAAATTCACAGTTGTCAGTGAAGACTTACTGGTGAAACCATCGTTAGAGAGGTTACTTTCAGCTTAAATCCTATTTTGGATTTTGTTGTTTACAGTTTTCTTGCTTCAAATCAAATGGGATTTTAGTGGAAAAGCCCCTTTCCCATGCTACTTAGGATCCCATGCTCATTTCCCATGCTCAACAAAGGCCCTCTACCCTGCCATTTAGCATAGCCAAAAGAACACCTAACCAACAAGTGCAAGATACATTTTTTTCAGCTACTGTAAATGTTGGTGTAGGAAGAACTTCTGAAAGAGTTCTTCTTGGAGTCCCAAAGGTGATTTTTTTTAAATAGGCAACTGGATTTTCTTTGGGGTTTTTTTCTTGAAGACTCAATAAAATTCTTGGATAAGAAGCGAAATGTCTTCAAGGAAAACCAAAAATAAACTCTAGTTGCCTTTTTTAAAAAAGCATCTTTTGGATAACCATGATTTGGATAACTGAGAATCTTCACAGATGTTTTGCTTGGAGGTTATCTGTATGCTTTGGGAGAAAAGCTCAACAACAGATTTGTCATACTCAGTCAAATAATGATCTGCATCACTTAGTGTACTGTGCACAGTCAGTAGCCAATCAGATGCCATTGGAAAATTCACAGGCAAACTAATGGCTGCTATCTATCCCTTTTAATCCTCATCTCTGATGCAGAGAAAAGTAGTACACTGCCCAGATTCCATATTCATGTGTCTTAAATAAAATATGAGTAGTGTGAGTCTTAGCAATGAGGAAATTGTCCAACTCTTCAAATAAATAGGTGTCTCCTCATTCAGTTCATGGTATCTCCTCAGCAAGGAAGCATTTTACAATAGGAATATGCAATAGGTATATGAAGTTAAATGTAGTTTTTCCAACTGGCTTTGCCATAGGAAAAAAAGGATTGTCTGGATTAATAGTAGATAATTCAAGTTGTTCATAACTGAATTGCACCAAAGTCATTACGGGAGTGAATAGGACACATAGAATGACATCTTACCTGCTCAGTTACCACAGGTGTGAATCTTTACTGGTATAAACTAGAAATTATATGTTTCTGGAATTCCCATTTAATAGCAATAGCAATAGCACTTAGACTTATATACTGCTTTATAGTGCTTTTTACAGCCCTCTCTAAGCGGTTTATAG
>JAOYMU010000292.1:41472023-41483476 GCA_025802295.1 Psammodynastes pulverulentus | reverse complement strand
TTCATTCATATATATATATATATAAATCCATTTTTATTTAACAATTGGATGAAAGTTTCATAGGTGGAATAAAACATTAATTTGAGTAAAAGATGCCCTATCAGTCCAGTTTTCCACTTACAATTATCTCTCCATCTGCATCCTCCCTCACTTCTTACATTTCAATTAAATTCCAATGAAAGACACTATAAGGAAACTTTTTTTCAAATCCAGAACTTGGAAAACAATACCAGAGGAATTTTAAGGAATTTTTAAGATACCTGAACAAACTTTTGCAGACTTTTGGCACAATATTTGTTCTAAAGAAGATAGAAAAGAAACATTTCTTCACATGGCAGTGGGATACAGAAACAAGACCTTTAATAAAGAACTGAGTCAGCTTGCAACCTCATACGAAACAACATGTTCCTTCAAACACTGTGATTTGATTCATTTTAGACCATTAGGAGCAAAAATCTATATCTGTGTCCTGAAATGGATGAGTAGTCAATAAAAATACAATATAACTACCTTTATGTACTTAAAAAAGTAAGCCTAGACATTCTCCCATCTATATTTTCTACTCCCTAAAACTACTAAACACCCACCAATAACTTATTAGATAATATACATACATATTTACTAGTTGTACATCCTATACACACACAAATACATTCCGCATAAAAGGGGTAGGCAAAATCTTTTGGCAAAGGAAAGGGAGGGAGGGCGGGACAGAAGGAAGGAGGGAGGGAGGGAGGAAGGAAGGAAGGAAGGAATATTCTGATGTGTCAAAATTTACTTATTTGGAAATGAGGATGGAAACAGTCTGGTTTAAACCAATGCTAATATCATCAAGCATCCGGGGAAATATAACAAATTAAAAGGTAATCACTTCATAGCATAAAAGGCCTACACCTTAAGTAATAATAAATCTAATACTTGACATTCATCTCCCTAGAAAATAAAATTAGATAAACTTTTGCAAAGGCATTCCGAACAGTCAATCCAGTTTATTAATAATTTCCTGTTTCATACAGGAAGCTCATATTATCTGGTGGCAGCCACAGTGGACCTCCACAGATATTTAATAAAGCTGCCATGGGTAATCCTGTCTGATTACCTATAGCCTTCCAGCTATAACACATACTGAGTTCGAGCTCCATAGAAGGACATCACACTGTCACCTGGTATGATGTTTGACAGCTTATTCTGCTACATCAAGCAGCACAAAATTACTTTTTCCAAATTCATCCCTAGTTAATAACCAAAAGCAATAATGGTATTCAACATGCGTAATGCACTCAGAAGGCAAAATGAGGCAACAGAGAGAAAAAAGATTAAAGAGAGACTATTATGAAGAGGAGATCAAAAACTGAATCTTGTAACATACAACAATGTTTCAATTATAACATCATGCAGAGAGCTCCACGTATCACTTGAAAAAGCTCATCCTGCAAACCTAAGAAAACACAAGAGAAAATTCCTATTGTGTTTACACTGGATGCAGCCATATTCTAATTCAAACAGAGAGCACATTTCAAATTTCCCTTTTTAAATTATGCTCTGAAATTCTCTTGGGACCAGATGCTGACTACCTTTCATGGCAATGTCTGGTTAAGAGAAATAGATTGCTTTGATCATTTTTATTATGTTATATTATATTAACAAAAGCCTGCATCTTATTTTGTACTAAGATTGCAACGTTTTCCTTATAGAACAGATCAACATCTCTTATATGTAACAAAACACTGGAAAACTAAGTAACATCCAGCACACGTGTGCACACAAAGTCAAAGAAGCATACAGTAAAACCTGACATGCTTTCAAGCTGCAGAATTTGATGTTAAAATCCTATTTACTTTCATTAGGGAACTGATAAGTGACCTTCATGAATGAGATAGAAGATGCATTAAGTAATGTGCAATAAGAAATAGTAAAAATGATTGTATTTTTTTTTCAGCAACCATGAAAAAAAGAGAGTGAAAAGAAAGGATGTATTCATGATCAGAAATGTAATAGGAACTTGCTTGCTGATTTTAGTACAATTATCATTTAATTCCTCTCACACACATCACAGCAGGAATACCATTTAGAAATTAGTTGGATGATGAGAAAGTCCTGCAAATTCTAATGAATTCCAATTCTAATGAATGCAGTTCCAGTATCCAATTGTATTACGTTTTTTCTTTGAGTTTGGGATAATTATAGAAATTATCAAAGATTTTTATGGCATTTTGCTATAACCAACTATTCACATCAAAAATTGAATTGGGCAAACTCCAAAATATGTACATCTGCAAATGCAAATAACTCATTAGTTTGTGACCTTTGAATTGAAAGTTTGCAAATCAATCCTTCTTTGAATCTCCGGCTCACCATGAGATAGTTTCAATTTGTAATTCAATATTTCTTCTGTGTACTTTACTATTTGGTTCTTGTGTAGTCAGTATAATAATCCTTGCTTGGATAAAGTTGATTTGTAGCCAGCCTAACTGGTTTATTTAAACTTGTCGGCAGGCTATGCATAACATGAGAACAAGTTTAATCTGCCAAAGCAAATTAAATAGAGTATAGAGGCTGTAAAGAAACCTAAATTAGTGCAATTTTATGGGAGAAGTTTGAGATACTCAAGTTCTCAAACATGCATCTTGCTTTTCTAAGCAACAATTGTTACTCCAAAGTTTTTTTTTTAAAAATAGTTTTAACAGTTTCAGCCTTCAACTATGCTAAGTATCTCATTTTTCTTTCCAAAATGGTTGATCAGAAAAAAAAATGTTTGAAAATTATGGGCTGCTGCATTGTGCAACGCATTGACTTTTGGTTATGAGAATATCTGCTCATTAGGGCTCTCCATATGAAGGTCTCTCTGTCTAACAGAGCACTTTATGTGTTTACTCAAAAAGAGAAGGAGCTTCTCCACTTAGGTAATTGTTTATTTACTTTTCCATGATTATAATTATAATTATTTCCATATTTATTATAATAGGCATAACACCCCAATTGAATATTAATACTGTTAATACTGGCTTTATGATACCTTATGGCCCTTCTTTCTATCCAAATAGTCCTCAGCTTATGATCAGAATAAGAACCGGAAACTTGGTTGTAAATCAGCGTAGTTGTAAGTTGAATAACTGCACGATTAAACCCAATTTTATGACCATTTTTACCATGTTCTTAAAGCAAATTACCACAGGTGTTAAGGGGACCATGTTAAGGAAACCACATGGTCCTAATGTAAATCCAGTCTCCCCAATTGTGGTATTTTTGTGCTATTTTGCTGGGGAAATCATGATCATGTGACGTTGCACTTGATCATAAATGCAAACCAGTTGCCAAGCACTCGAAATGCATTATGTGACTAAAGTCTTGCAATGGTCATAAGTGCAAGTTCAGATCGCAAAGCACTTTTTCTGAGGCTGTCTCAGCAGTCATTATTAAATGAGTGGCCATAAGTCAAGGATTACCTATATGTTCTCTTTTAAGACTTTTAAGCACAATTAGGGGCTCTTTTGGCAAGGAGAGGGGAGTAAAAACTTCTGAAATTTCTTCGTGATCTCCATGTTGTAATAGTAGACCCACCAAAGATGACCAAGGAGACTTTTTTCCTCCAGTTCTGCAGAGACATATCTCCTGGGCTCTCATCTCCTAGAAAGTCTCCTCTTTAGGCTGATAGGAATGTTTTGGATGTAATGGTTCACATTGCATTCTAGTGATGGCTGAAGCTATTCTCAGCATGCACATCCAGAAGAAACTTGAGGATGGATCCCACGCTGAACACTTGCCTGCCTCCAAGCATTGTTCCAATCCACCAAGGACAGAACCATTCCTTCTTGGGATATTTCCTGCAAAGGGAGATTCTATTGTGAGATAAAAACAATTGTTTGGCAGAATCCAGGAGAGAAGGATCACATGACTTGAGGCATTTGTTGACCCCTGGACCAAAGGAGAATCTGCTTGGGTTTTATTGGGGAGTTTTATCTTCATGCCAGTACATGCCATAGGCATGTTCTGTCTTTGAGATTTAACTGTTAAATTAAGGAATACCTGTAAATATCGGTGCTCCTGCATTCTGGGCCAGTTGTAGCTTACAAGTGATCTTCAAGGCAACCCCATATAAAGAACATTGACTTCCTGGCCACTGACTTCCTTTTCAAGCAGGACATGATGCTCCAGGAGGATCCCCAAACTGTGCTAAGATTATGACTGGACGAGAAAGTCTCTAGAACTAGGGGACATAAATCCATAGCATCTTAGTCCTCCTAGGTTTGACCCTAAGTCTATTACTCCCCATGTACAGCTTCCAGAGAACCTTGCCTTGATCATGCTTTTTAGTTATACTATCATCAATACATCATTCAGGAGCCATCTGGTGAAGAATCTGGTCAGGGTAGCAAGCAGATGTAGTCTGATAATAGAACACAGGTTTATTTTAAATATTTCAAGGTGATAACAAAAAAAATGATAGTGGGCAATTTGTATCATCCCTGTCTTAGTTTACTTCATTGGTTTACATACTCAGAGGGGGCATAACCCTGAGTATGTAAACAAATTCAAGGTTGAAATGAGTTAAGGAGTTGTTATCCCATAATAAATGATGGTGAAAATAAGTCAATATGTAGCTGACAAGCTAACTATCTGGGAGCAATCTAATCAAATCCTATTACTGATTTTCTGTGCCCCTGTTCAAGACTCTGATTGATTAACAGAAACTGCATATGAAAAGATATGTGGGAGATTTCCTGTCTCTACAAGATTAATAGCACTACAGAAAAAATAGGGTTGAACAACTCTCTAAGACACTATGCCCAGACCCAATACTTCAAAGAGGCTAGGAAGGAAATAATCTAAGAACGGAACACAATATCTGCCCAATGATAATCCTCTGATAAGTAAAATTACTAAAGAGTTACTTAAAAAATACCTTATAGTCACTTATATACCAAGGTTAACACTTTTGTTACAACTAATTATCTGTTGCATTTAAATATTAATAAAATTCTTTCTTTGCAAAACGCATTTGATGATAAAACAAATTATATTCCATAAAATAGATGTTACAAATCATTTTGCCGATAGTACATTTTTGGTTCAATAATTAAAATTGGCTCTCTGCCTGCTTTTTTTTCCTTTCATTTTTTAAAAAGTTCATTGATAATATTTCGGACTAAAATGTTATGATATCAGCAAAAGATCAGTCTTACAGCGTAGTATGAAAATACATCCATCAATAATTTTGTTATGTTGAATTAAGCTTTTTTCTTTATTATTGGGAAAACAATGCCTCATCTGAAGGATTTTATCTCTATGCTACCACATAATAGATTACAAAGTAATGCAATATCAATCAATCAATAAAGCATGTGTATTTCCTTAGCTGTAACTGTTCACAATTTGTGCCATAGGCTTTCTGCAGCTTTGAGAACTATATTTGTGTTGTTCTCTACAGCCAGATTTCTGAAGCAGGATAATGCTGAGGTTTTTCAGTATCATGTGTCTAGTTGACAAACAGCACTTGTAAATCTGGTACACTTATGAAATATTACTATATTCTGCACAGAGATAGATAGTACCTGAAAAAGTTCCTAATAATGTAAAATAGAATTACAGCAAAAGAAACAATCTTCAAAACAGAGGCTTGATAAAAGAAAGCTGAAGAAAGAAACATTTAACATTTTAAAATAAATTTGCAAACTTTAAAATTATTAGACTAAATGCAACTTACTTGGTATGTATAGAGTGATACATGCATACAAAATTAGAAAACAAAGTATTTCCCATTTTCTAACAGAAAAAAGACTGTTATATAAGATTACAATATATGTAATTATATGATTTATATTAAAAACCTAAGTGGGATCCAGAGTGTAAAATAGCAGGCTTATCAGTTTTAACGCACTGATGACTTAGTTCAATCAGGTCAAGAGATAGAAGTGCTTATGGGTCTTTTTCTTTCTCCACCATAGATTTTTTAAAAATTCTTCTCAATAGTTTTAAAAGAAAATCCAGGACACACCCCAATAAATGACAACATATTTGGTCCACTAATGCAAGATAAACATTCTTGATGCTCACTTCTAGAACAGCCCTTTTGGGGTGGATACAACTTTTTTCCCCCCAATGTCAAGAACCCGTTGTGTCAGATCACTACTATGGAATTAAAAAAAAACAGATATAAGAGACTCCCAAGGTTTAAGCTTAGACTACCAATTGCTCTCTCTAAATTCATCATGCCTACATCCAGAATTTCAGAGTTTATGAAGCCAGATAGCCCTCTGGACATGAGATGTTGGTAAAATGGGACACTAATGTCCTTGCTAGAAGTTTATTACTTTAAGAGGAAGTCTGAGCAGGGATTCTGCCTACCAAGCAATACAATTCTTCAGTTTCCTTTGTAGCTATCCTTACTGTCAAAATCCTTAGGCTGCCCTTCTTTCCTGTGATCTCTTCCTTTGGTCTCAAGCAGGATACCTCAGGCATAATATGTCCAGGGAGGCATGACCATCCAACCAACTGGCATCTCAGGACTCTACATGTTGGAGGGAGAGGTAATGATTTTTCAATATAATAAAGGTGTTGTTGGAAATATGAAGATTCCTTCAAGTTGCACTTAGCTCCTAATGACCATGTTGATAAATAATTTTCTCATGAAATTATCAATAAATTCTTGGGAGCAACATGGAAGCGCATTGCCACTATGTTCTTCTGGAATGTTTCTTTTGTTAACTTAAAAAAAGGAAATGAAAAATATTAACAAGGTAGAAAATATTGCAGTAAACCAATGTTTGCTGTTAGATTATGTAGCTGGATGCTTTGCTGATATAGTTTATAATAATTATTAATTGCTTATTAATACATTATTTACATGTAGCATATAATTAACATATTAATAAAATGTTATGTAATGTTATTACATTATTATGTAATGTTATGTAATGTAATGTATAATTTATTATATTATATAACAATTACTATGTCTAATTATATAATGTATAATAATTAACATGTAATAACGGGAAAAGATGCCTTCAGGGTTGAACCAGCCCTTCTTCTGAGGTTCTTCAGCTCAGGGGTAACCTGTGCCATGGGTGAACAGTGGTTAACAAATTAAAAATCCTCGCTCCTACTTTCTCTACCTTCACTATAAGCCATTTTCTTCCTTCTAAAGCAGCCTTCTGAGTAACCAGGAGAGAATTGAAGAGAAATTCTTGCCCCATCCTAAATACAAAAAGGTAATTAAAAATTTGAGAAACTATAGTTCAGCCATGTTGAAGTAAGTAGAAGGCAACTCCAGAATTTATAAAAGGAATCAAAAGAAGACTGGGCTGTACACAGACGACACACAAAAACCTAATGTGATTGTGATACCAATTAAATAATTTTCAACCTTGCCTGAGGTAACTTCTTCCTCCAGCAACTCACTCATAAAAAGTGGGCGTCAGGCCCTACTGGTTCAATATCTTGTTCTGGGTTGGATAGCGCTACTCCAAAGAGGACCTGTGTGCAATCTGGGGGGTCATTCTGGACTTGCAGCTGCTGTTGAAAAAACAGATGGCAGCTGTGACCAAGAAGACACTTGCACAATTATGCATTGTGCATTAGATGCACCTCATTCCTGGATTGGGAAGCCCTGTTCATAGACACTCCTACTTCAATCACCTCATATCTAGCTATTGCCATCCTTTGCTATCTCAAATATACTGCTATATTTAAAATAATCTGGGATCCAGTCTTGGTTAAATAGTCAGATATAGAACTCCTCCATTTCAAATGGAATCCAATGACTCACACGCATGCATACACATACACGTCTAAGAAAAGAGAAAGAAGACCCAATTTTGAATGCATTTTCCCTATCAGTAACATTGCAGCAAAATGATTTCTAGACAATAGTGTCCTTAGATAATTGTGATCTCACAAGGTGTTTCTCTTGCGATGATGTATGCATTCCATTGCTTTTTATGTAGTTGTCCTCTTTCATCCTTTTCCCCTATTCAGTGGTTTAAAGTGTGATATTGGGGGGAAAACCAGGAAGGATATTGAAAAAAATGTTTCCATTATGACTTAAAGAGAGTTTGTTTGGTGTATTGGTTAAGACATCAGGCTAGAAACTGGGAGACTATACATTCTGATACTACCTTGGGTACAAAGCCAATTGTGTGACTTTGGGCCAGTCGCTTTGTCTTAGCCCTAGGAAGGAGGCAATGGCAAGCCACTTCTGACTAATTTTGCCAAGAAAACTGCAACATTAATATGCATGCACACACACATTAATAATTTTAAACAAGAAACTGGCAGAAGTAGAGGGTGAATGTGTGTCACAAAAGAGCATGTTTTGAATGCCAAATGTGTATGCCATGGTGATGGGTATATTTCCCCAAACTGGTACTCTCTACCCATTTGCAACTCTAGCTCTCCATGCTCTACCCTTGGCTAAACTGGCTGGGAATTCTGGGAAACGTGGCCTCAACATATATGAAGGTAACCAGGTTGGGGTAGGCCACAATAAAAAATGAGGACTGTATAAGTTTCATTCTGTGTAAGTTTTCCTATTTCATTTTTCTTCTGGATCAGAAAGCACACATTGCCCATTGGTGGAACTGGCCTAAGGATTTCTGCTGCTGACTTCCTGCCCCTATTTGTCATAAAGCTCCCCACTCTCTGAGCACATTCGCCTCTCACCCCACCTGTGCAAGTTCCCTTTGCTATAGGACATAATATAGGATATTGCTCAATCCAACAGCTTCTCTGATTTGACCCTGGCTAGAATCTCCTGCCTGTCTTTTCTGACACACTGTAAAGCTTTGAAGCAATCCTGCAGCTACAGACCTATCAGCTGACCCACAATTGTCAAAGCAGTCATATGTATTTTTAAAATGTCACAGGACTATAAGTCTTGCTTTGGATTTACCAAATTAAAGGGAGAGAGGGAGAGAGAATGAAAGAGACAGAGAGAACAAGAATCCATTAAACCTGGATACAGTTACACTGAAGGGCATATAATTTAAAACAGTCAATATTATTATTATTATTATTATATGGATATTTTTTCCTACACAGTTCAATGGAAAAATATGCATGTGCATTCAGAAGGGTTTTTCACAATTGCTGTTTTAACCAGTACTATCAAAGCCTTTGTTAAGAAAATCCCAGGAAGGCAATAATTTTTGTTTGTTTTTATATGGTTCCTCTGAACAGCATATTGTACATTTTTCTGAAAAGTTTTATGGAAAAATCCAACTCTGTAACATGCCAAAACGAATCTAGATGAAATAGTGGGAGCTCAATTACACCAGAGGAAACCCAGGCATACTGTCAGCCCAATAGATAATGCTTTTTCTATGTCTCAAATATAAAGGCAGGACATTTAAGCAGTGCAACTGTTATGGTGGTGGTGAAAAAATGCTGGGAGAAAAGTACATTATGCCACATTTTCAGATGGATCATAAAATTATTCTGTCCATCTAATCTGTACATCTAGACCAGCGATACGCAGTCTTTGCAACTTTAAGATTTGTGGACTTCAAATTCCAATATTCCCCAGTCACCGTCCCACAGAATTCAGTGAGTTTGTTTACAAGTCATATAGTTGCCAAGGTTGGACACCCCTGAACTAGACAGAGCTTATTGAAGGTCCAGTACCAATATGAGATACAGAGGATCTTAAGCTTCTTGATTTGAGCCAGCGGTGGTATTCAGCAGGTTCTGACCAGTTCTGGAGAACCAGAAGCGGAAATTTTGAGTAGTTCGGAGAAACGGTAGTAATCTTCCCCCAGCAGCGGGGAGGGAATGGAGTACAGTATCCTTCCCCTGTCACACCCACCAAGTCATGCCCAGCAAGCCACACCACGCCCACAAGCCATGCCCACAGAACCGGTAGTAAAAATTTTGAATCCCACCGCTGGTTTGAGCCCTTAATCTCCAGCATTCTTTTCTTCTGGAGGTGCATTTGCCCGTGACATCTCTCTTACTTCGGAAGGCCGAGTTTCAATCAGCTTTGGCTGTTACAGTGATTGCATGCAGCAACTGAACTTTTTATTGATTGTTATATTATGTATATATTTTCATGTCGGTTGAACTTGTATTCAGTTTCCACAAAGATTGGAGTGCTATAAACAAATGTTAGTAAATAATAAGCAAACACTGCAGGTCTGCACAACTTTACACTCTGATCTTGGAGAAGGAAAGGGCCATTTTAGAAGCAATTTTCTTTCAAAAGTCTTCCAAGTCTATTTGGACGATAAGTGCCTAAGAAGAGGACACTCAAGATGGTATGCAGTCTAAGAGTAACCAAGAAAAATACTAGGTTGTCTTTGAATCATCCAAAAATAGAACCATAGAAAGTTCCTTTTTCTAGAATGCATGCTGGTGGCAGAAGAGAAACCTTAGGATCCAATTTAAAGGGGGGGGACTTTCCAGAATTATATGCATTACAATACACTGGATGGGCTAGAGAGGTGCTGGTTATAAATATGTCTCAGGGACTATGTCACATTGCTGAAACTTGACAGTCATAAATTCTTGTTCCTGATGATCTGTTTATGATCTTGATTTATGTCTTGGCTCCAAGTTTTCCATAGGTCCTTGCATGTGACCTCCTGTCTTTGATCTCTGGTTGTTTATGACTTCCGTGTGTGCTCTGCTGTTTCTTGACTGCAAATGTCAATCATTCTGGAGCAGAACATCCCCCATTGACTCTAAGATGACAGAGGGAAAAAAAGTAAAACAACTGGCCAGATATTGATATAGGCATTTTTAGGCCTTGATATAGAAAATTAAATGTAAGCATTTTCCGTTTTTGGTCTCTCAGCTATGAAATAAATTGCAGGAGATTCTTGTAGTCAACATGTTCTTTGTTAGGATATTTTGGTGGGTCCTCCCATTATCCCTGGGTGGAAGGAAGATATATATGCTCTTTGCACACACATCAGAGTGTTTTTCCTCCAAGACACCCACACCCACACCCACAAACTGTTGTAGCGAGCTCCAAAACACTGTTTGTTAGTTGATCATTGTACTCCAAAATAATTTAATTTTACCAATAGGGATCTCTTGAAATGTAGCAGAAAGATTATTTTTAGCTAAGAATGTTGCTAAAATACCCTGAATACCAAAGAATTACATGTTCCATTATGTGTGGTAAATATAAGTGTAGCAAAAGTGGCAACAAGAAAACTCCCTGCCATAATCGCTGATGTTCTGAAGGCCTTTCATGTATACTGTGGGCATGGCTGTTGTTTTCCTTAATGTTTGCATCATGTTACATATTTTTTGTTCTTATCTTTTTTCCTGGGCAAGGGAATAAATAACCTATGGCAACAGGATGGCAACATAACTTCCTTTCTTTTCATGGCACAGGGCCTAGTTACCTTTACGACCGGCTTCTGCCCTATACATCCAGCAGACCGATTCGCTCTCACAGAGAGGGCCTCCTCCGGGTGCCGTCTGCCAGTCAATGTCGGCGGGCGACCCCC
>JAOYMU010000292.1:41440473-41455327 GCA_025802295.1 Psammodynastes pulverulentus | reverse complement strand
AGAATAATATGAATTTTGAGAAGTCAGATTTGATTGGAGACATGTTTTAAAATATATAATAAAAGTAAAGTAGAATTTATTACAAATGTATTTTCATAAGAAAATATTCTATAAAAGCACAACATTAAAATAGAGGTGAACTTTTTTTTTTTTTTTACCTATGACGGCTGCTAGGCTATTGAACAGGAGCTGATTTTTGAAGCTTCCTTATGATAAATTCAGTTACCTTACTGAAGCATGTTGGATCAATCATAACAAAAGAGAAATTTGACTAATAACTATGTGATTATGACACACATGGCATACTAAACTGATCTAAACAATCTTTTCTTGATGACATCTGAAAAGATATCGCAACTCTTTAATACTTGCTATTCTTTCATGTTCTGAATGAATCCCTATTACATCTCACTCAATATTGATCTTTAAACCATGTCTCCCAATCCGTTTCCTTGTGTGGTCACTGAACAGTATAAAAGTTCAATAGGAAGATCAGCTGCTCATCCACTTTTTTGCTAAAGCAATTTGTATTATGGATTTACTTTAGCAGTCTACAGTGGCAGTTGCTGTTTTTACTATTTAAATGCTTTGATTATCTGACCTTGCTTACTTTATCTTTTTAAGCGCTGTGTACTGGCTTTAAAAGTTGATCAATAATGGGGGATTCCTCCACCGCATTATGCAGAAATCAATCCTGATTTGGGCTATTTGTATTTGCTCTTACAAGTCCATCTGTCTATGTTAATTTTATATTTTCTCTTTCTTTCGTAAATAATTTGGACCTATAGTTTCAAGCAGATATTCCTAGGTCTGAGGGGAATACAGGGACTATATTTCAATGGAAGAACTAAGTCAGAAAAGTTGTGAAATAATTCCTTAAAGAATTTTAGGTTGGTGTGGCCTAAACTTTGAGACTTCTGCTGCCACAGCAATTTGGATTGTAAGTTTCAGACAATTCCTTTCAACTTAGTATGCTGCATTTAATAATACTTGAAAAATTCTAAAGTTTATTTATCTTATTGATTTTCAATTAATTACTTTGATGAGTTAGGGTTCCTATAGTCCCAGTCACCACAAGCTCATGCATGTAATTGTACTTATTGATCAGTAGAATAGATATCTCAACTCTCTAATAATTGTATTGCTAATATAGATAATGACAGAGATGGTGTTAATAGTAGAATTAAGTACCAAAGGATTAAAAACTTTCAGTATCATTCTCTCAGGACCTAGTACAGGGCTGTCAATCTCATGGGCCATGGGTCAGATGCGTCACATGCTGGTCATGCCCATGCCCAGTTTAACGAAGTGGGGAAAAGTTGTGATATGTCATGTGATGACACTGTGATGTGAGTTCGACACCCCTGACCTACTAGCTTAGCTACTGCATAGCACCTTTTACTAACAGATGTTCACTATATAAACTAAATCATATAATTGGTAATCAAGTCAGTAACAAACATCTGTGTTAGCCCCCAAAAGTTATCTACAAAGCTAAAAGCTTGTTGATGCTTATTCATACATATTCAGTTTTATATGGTATTATATGAAGTCTTTAGTTAGCCACCTTTTCAATGCAACACATAATTTATTTCTTGAAACATCATGATTAGCCTTCAAGTAGCCACAGTGTGTCCTTATGCATCCTTCTTTGCATTGCACTTACTTTTGACTCTACACAGTGGAATGTGGATTAGCGGCAGTGTCAATAGAAACGAGGGACCCCATAATTGGGAAAGCATATGCAATTATTTGTAAAACATTATTTGCAAGGTCAATGAGCATTTTTCTGTGTTCCAGGTATCTTTAAAATTGTTTTGAAGTTGTGTATCTGTTAACATATAAAATGATTGCCATAGTTACAGAATGTAAAGACCACATTTTACGCTATTGTAAAGACCATGTCTTTGGTATGGCAACCAGGCAAAAAAAAATCTACTTTAGGCAAAGTAGTACTCAGTGGGTGAATGATTTTAAGAATATAGAATGTGCCCTAAATGGCACATTCACTCTTTGCCATGCATTTAACAAAAAGGGGAGAATTTAGAAAGTGCTATGCTGCGAAAAATGATTCCAACCCAGTTCAAGAAACTCCAAGATTACAAACACCCTTAAATGAAAATCAGAAAAGTAGGGTTTTTTAGGATTACATTTTTTTCCATCAATCTGCAAGGGAGGACCTAATACTTGTGAATGGGAAGGCTCAGGCTCATGCAATGAAGCCGTTGGATGACTCTCTGTTCCTCATATAGTTGGTCAGGATTTATACATTGAGCATACTAAGTGTCTACGGCCCAAACCGTGTGTTGTGCTTATAAACACTATTTAGAAGGCATGAAAACCCATCTAGCTTATACGGAGTTTGTGATGGACATACATTGTATGGTCGGAGATGTTACCAGATTGCTTTCCATCATCCTCAAATGATCAATTTCACCTTCCCCCTAGATGGAATTTAAATTAATTTCCAAGTGAAATTTTAATTCTAAATGACACAATTAAGGTCATTAACATATTTTGGTGTAACAATCTGTTTGTATAATTCTATCACACTGTATTAGACTTTGCTACATTAGGAAATATTCAAATTATATTGACTATTTTTTATCAACTAACAGATGGGAGGAAACAATTGGTTTCAAAATTGTTTCTATTTTGCTTTGTTTGCATGTTTTATTACTGTTCAGTTTCTTTTTGTCTTTAAAGTGTACATAATCTTAAATGAATTGATGAGCAGAAATTTGACACATGCTTTAAAATGAAAGGTGCTCATGCATCTTACCAATTATAGCATCCATATACACTCTTAATCCGTCTGTATAACAACAGTGATAAATTCTGCTACAGTTGAAAGTGGAAGAGAGAAGAAAGGAACATGGCAAGCCATGTTTCAATCAGAATAGAGCTGGAATGGACCTTGGAGGTCTTCTAGTCCAGCCCCCTGCTCAAGCAGGAAATCCTATACCATTTCAGACAAGGGACTGTCCAGTCTCTTTTTAAAAATCTCCAGTGAGAAAGTTTCTCCTTAATTCCAGGTTGCTTCTCTCCTTAGTGTCCATCCATTATTTCTTGTCCTGCCCTCTTGGTGCTTTTGGAAAAATAAACTGACCCCCTACTCTTTGTGGCAGACTCTCAAATACTGGAATACTGCTATCATGTCTTCCTCCCCTCCATGTCCTTCTTTTCTCTAGACTAGCTAAATCCAAATCCTGCAACCATTCTTCATATATTTTAGTCTCTAGGCCTTTAATCATCTTAGTTGTTCTTCTTTGCACTTTTCCCAAAGTCTCAACATCTTTTTGCAATGTGCTGACTAAAACTGAATGAAGTATTCCAGGTTGGTCTTACTAAGGCTTTATAAAGTGGTATTAATACTTCATGTAATTTTGATTCTTTGCCTCTGTTCATACAACCAAGGATTGTATTAGCTGTTTTGGCTGCTGCTGCTGCACACTACTGACTGATGTTTACTAGGCATCCAAGGTCCCTCTCACAATTACTGTATTTTGAGCCAGGTTTTGCCTAATCTGTACAAATCTAATCTATATTAATCTAAATGAAAGCAAAAAAATTCCAATTCTATAAATAAAGTAAGTAATTAAAATACCAAACATAAAAACTAGAATTAGCTGCAAATCTACTGTTCAGGGAGCCATATATTTTAAAATGTAGCATTACAGGTGCTGTTGTAAATGGATACAGTACATAATGTGACCACAGTAATTTATGGCGGCAATCTCTGCACTCCCCATTGTAATCGAGAATCAAGAATTGGAAGTCTTTAAACAACTACCACATCAACCCAAGCCATTCCAGACTTGGCCCCTCCCAGTTCCAAACCTCTAAGTAAGATAAGGCACAGCTTCTGTCTCCCCCCCCAAATCATGTATCTTTCCTCATCTATACCTTTTTGGTCATCCTATATCCTGCTTTTCAGGGCACAAAGCAGCCCTAGAACCACACGGCTTTGGGGCTGCTTGCCATTCCTCAGGAGAGTCTAGGACAACTGACTGTGGGACAACTCTCCACGGACAACTTATCTCGGGACAACTCGTTGAGGCACAAGAGTTACATTAATATCAAAGGAATTGTGCAATAGGATAATTAAAGAAAGGATGCCAAAGGAGGGACAAAATAAAATGTGAATGACAAATATTTTTAAATTTTTAAAAATTATTATTATTATCCTGTGGCAAGTTGTCCCATGGTGAGTTGGCCATGGAGAGTTGGCTGCAGTGAGATGGCCATGGCAAGTTGTCCCATTCTGGCCTCAGGAAGCTTTAGCTCTCCCAGCCCACCCCAGCAAGTGCCATCAAGCATTTGTTCACCCAGCTGCATTCTCTTTCAGTTCCCCACATCAAACTTTCACTTTTTGGTGTCTCCCTTTTGGAACCAGCTTGCTTTCTACTCCCCCCCCACCTCTTCTTTCTGAAGACACTGCTGTCAGGAAAGTTGCACCGTCTATAGAATGCCTTGTTCTAAAGACAGTACAGTTTTATGAAGATAGTGCAGCCTTCAGAAATCCATACAGTCTTTGCAAAGGCATTCCAGAAACAGCACAATGATGAAGAAATGCTTGCTTGCACCTGCTGGACTCGCTGGGAAACCCATGTGAGGCTGGGAAGAGAAGGCAGCCAGGTGAATGAATGCTTGCTGAGGCAGGCTGGGGTAGCTGAGGCTTGTTAGGGTTTGGCAAGCAACTTTAGAGCTGTGTGGATCTAGATCATACAGTACTTGCCATCCTGCAAGGCAGGATGAGATATCAGTTCATTTTTTTCAGCACAATATAACTGAACAGTCACTGAATGAATGTTCGTAAGTTGAGAATATCTGTAGTGACATCAGCTATGCTACTGTACCTCACTGTGGAAGAAAATGCTCCTGGTAGAGGTGAGAAAAGAACACTGGAAGTGTTTTAATCTCATCAAGGTCAGCCAAGACATGATGGTCACCCATCTGTTCAGTTAAAGAGAATAGGCACCTATACTGGGCACAGTGCTATATGCAAATGTCAGAGATGGATGATCACTTAAATGACAATGGCAAAGGTGCATGTCATACTGTGTCAGGGAAGGAAATGGTAAGCCACTCCTGTATTTAGCAGAAAAACCACACAGCTAAACAAGATAAGTGGTTGACAATATAGTGCCATAGGATGTTGAATGACACTCAATATACTAGTGAAGAAGAGCTGAGAATCTTTTGGAGTACTGATGGTATTTATAACATGGCTAGATTACAGTTTTTGGACTGTCTAGTTGCTGATGTTGCCATGCACGCACACAAAAAATTAAAACTGTAAAGACAGAATTAAAACGGAAACATGAAATATGAGAAACATGAGCAAGGGAACATTCTGGGCAACGAAGAATGAAAAAATGGACTACCCATTGACATCATTGACATCAGCTTATTGAAATGGACTGGAATTGATCAAAAGACCACACTATTTTCTATTCGGGACACAAAAAACAAAGGAAGAATGGCTTGCATTGGTAGTCAAAAAGTATGTAGCAAGTTGAGTACAATAGAATCAGTGATTCAATAATATCAGTTAGATTTTACAACCCTTTATCATTATGACTATCCATGTTTATGCTCTAAGCAATCGATACCGAAGAAGAGGGGGATGATGGATTTTATGGTCAAGCTGAATCTTAAAACAGAATGTAAAAGCAACATATGTAGCTGGACACTGAAATTCAAAAATTGGAAACATTGAGAAAAACATTATTTGTACATACAGGTAATCCTCAATTTATTACCATAATTGGGATCAGAATTCCTGTTGCTAAGCAAGGAGGTTGTTAAATGAGTTGCACCTAATTTTATGACCTTCTTGACAAGATCATTAAACAAATCACTGCAGTTAAGTAGATCAAGCAATCAATAAGCAAATCCAGCCTCCCACATTGACTTTGCTTGTTGAGAGCAACTGGGAAGATCACAAATGGCAATCACATGACCTGGGAAAAGGTAACTGTTTTAGATACATGCTGATTACCAAGTTTCCAAAATTTGATCACGTGACTGTGAGGATGCTTATACAGTTGTAAGTATAAGGACTGGATAAAAGTCACTTTTTTCTGTGCCATTGCAACTTCAAACAGTCACTAAACTAATGGTTGTAAATCGAGGACTACCTGTATAGTTTAGTAAATCAAAATGAAGCAGAAGAATGCCATCAATTTCTGCCACTCCCAAATATTTTTTCATTGTTAATACAGTCTACCAAAAATAAAAATGAGATCATTACAAACTGGGAAGCTACAGGAATTGATAGAATATCAATAGAAATATGGCAGACAGGAGAAGTAGAATCCCTAAAAGGTCGAATCATACTATACTAGCAAATCTGGAGAATGACACACCAAGCAATTTACATTTACATTTACACCAAGGACTTAACAGTATTCAAACTATTGTACCTTAATTTCCCATCCTGGATTAGGATCATCCATAGATTAGAGCCCTACATGGAAAAGATGCCAAATGTTCAAACTGGGTTTAAAAAAAGGCCAAGATGCAAGAGATTATTGTTGATATCTGCTCATTAACTGCAAAAGACAAAGAATGCCAAAAAAATAAATAAATCAATCTATATTTTAATTGATTATAGAAGGCCTTCAATTGTGCCCACCATGGGAATCCCATACAAATGAATTGCAAATTCTTGTAATGAAAACCAAGGATCACAGTTGAAAAATGGAACTTTATTTAAGATTATCAAACTACTGACCCAGTAATTTGGCACAGGTTCACAACTGACAATAAAGTTAATGAGGTGATCGAAGTTCTGCTTTTTACGATCAGCCATCGACAATAGAGGAATCAGTAATCAGGAACTACATCTCAGGACAGCACTTGGCAGAGAAGCAAGGAAGGCTTTGGAAAATATATTCATATGTTGTGACACATCTGTACTACAGAGATCAAAAGTGTGCAGACATTAGTTTTTCTGTAACAGAAGCTAAAGTTGGATTTTAAAGAAACAGGATAGAAAGAGTATGGCAGCTTTTTGAATTTGATGTTGAAGAGAACTCCTGAGAATAGATGATGATGATGATGATGATGGATCAAGTCAATACTTATCATTATTGACAACATAAGTAGATTTTATCCAACCTGCTGCTTCAAATCTTTCAAAAGCACATCCATTATCACTTTAATTGAGTCCATTTTGTGGCTGATCCATTAGTTGGTTTTCTTGGTTATCCATGTCACGATAGGTTTTATGATATTATGGAGGATAGGTAGGTTAGATTGGATTTTCCCCCTCATTTATTCTGATTGGTGGGTTTGGTTACTGCATTTCAACAATTTTATTGTATAGGCACATTGGGGTATATAGGCACATTCCATCCTCTATTTTCTAATTTACATTTGTTTATTTAAAATACTAGGAGCTACTTCTACATTGATTTATTTCTTTTAGGTTTTGAGTACTTCGAAGAATTTTTTTTACTTAGTTCTTATGTAGCTTCAAACTTTTAATGGATTAGACAAATAATGCAGATAAGTCTTTTAATGGCTATTAGCATGGTAGCTAAATTAAACCTTCATGTTCAGACTCAATATCCTTGAGAAAGCCAGATGCAGAGATCAGCATGGTTCATCTTGTCAGCCATAGCAATAAATTTATTATGGTCTCATCCAGGCATTTCTTTTATTCTTATGATATTATAGTACTAATATTTAATCTTCAAGCTTTATCCAAATTTAAAATAAAAGCATTTTTCCATATTAAGTTAATTCAAAGGCATACTTAGCCAAATATATTGTGCATGATGTAATCTAATTGATGCAACCACATGATGTAATTCTCATAGTAAGTGAAATATAATGGGAGCAGATGCTAAAGTGAAATTTTGGTGATGGAAATATAGAAATGCAAACATTTATGTATATGACTTTAGAAAACATTGTTCTGTCATCATTGCAATTAAGACAGCTCCATTTCAAAGACTTATGTTGTTGACAAGTGCCTCCATATCAACATTTTGTAACCTAACTGGTGACAAAAGCTGCCTGAAATTAATTTAACTTGCGCCTGCAGGAATTCACTCTAGTTCAGCTAAGCCTGAGATTCAATTCTTTATGGGTATGCTTTAATTCGCAGACTATTAATTTCCCTCAGTGTATATTTATTAGAGATAATGTCCATTTGCATCATGAGATTGTTTTAAAATAAATATTAGTATTTGCCGTACATAGTTTTAGCAGATATTCACATTATTAACAGTGTTAGAATTTGGGATATTACAAGATAGGGGTTGGCAGAAAGCCATTATTTTCATTCCATCTGGACATGATAAGAACTGTTAAAATTGATGTCTGAATTTGCTTTTTCTCTTCCATCAATATCCTTTTCCTTTCTGTGATATGCAAGCCTGTGAATGGGAGTTGTCAGATTTACATTTGTCACAGTTCACACGCTTGTTTTTTTTTTAAACTAGAGATGGGCTAAATGCCATCAATAAACAAACAAAAATAAAAATGTTAATATAGAAAAGTCAGATTCTGTAAGTTTATTATAAAGCTTACTAACGTAAAGATTTAAGACACTGTGAGAAGAGATGATGCTCAAAAAACAACCCTCCCTGTTACTTGCTGATTCAATAAAAAAATGAGGGATTTCAATATAACCATCAGAGCAAAATTCTTCCTTGCTATAATAGTTCCAATGTTAAACCTGGTTTAGCTTTTAGTTAAACCAAAATCTGGTTACTCTGCATAGCTATAACATATAACTGCTGTAAGTTCTTAATTGTGGTACGAGAAATAATGCACAATCTGTTCCTTTCTTAAACAGGGTGGGAAGTGAAATTGTAAAGGTAGACTCAGATATTTAAACCAACTAACCAAAGAACTGACAATGTAACACAAAACTATCTCTCAGTGAATTCAGTGAAAATTAGACAGGCAGAGTATGGCATATAAAACAACTCTTAATACCAACCATACCTGTTGTTATATATTCCAAACAGTTTTCCTTAAAAGGAGTACTTGATATTTGAATTTCTTGTCTACAAAAATATCTGTTTTCTGGGGAAAGCAGCAAATTCAGACAAAAGTTAGAAGATGTAATTACATTCTGTAAACCTGGTATTTCAGAATGATGTTTTCCTTTTCTGACTGTCCCTGTAAAATGCAGTGAACAGCACAGTCAAGCATGAGGCATTCAGCACCAAATGAATGCATCACTCTGACCAGCCCTGAAACAGACAAGTCCATACAGTTTTCCTCAAGTGGGTAAATGTTAAGAGAGAATAATCCAAGTTTCATGATGCAGCAGGACAAAGCTGGGTAGTGAAAATTATGTTGCAGTAGAGTCTTGAAAATATGACTGTAAAAGTTAATCAATAAAATGTCTATTCCTGTCTATTCACTAGAGGCCCCAGCTGCATAGCTTCACACAATCGATACTACAAATTATTACGATTTCCAGGTTCCCACTGGACATTCTGAACAAATCTTTCAAGTGTAACAGGCTTACATCGTGGGGTTGTTGTAGCCTGGCTTCCTTCCTCTGCACTTCCCACACTTCAAATTTTCGGTGTAGTTCATCAGAAAAAGTAGCAAATTAAATATCTTAAAGCCTCTGAACTTTGTGCAGCTGCTAAATTCTGGATTATTCTGGCTTTCTTTTGTGTTTCATTTGACTTTTTGTTCCAATACTATTTGTACTCATATTAGACAGTCATAATGAGGTAATCATGGAAAAGATAACTTCACATTTTATTTTCTACATGTACAAACATGTCCCAGTTTTGAAATCCTGAACAACAGAGCTATCTACCTACATTTTTCATGCTCTTATTTCCTGAAGTTTTAACTTCCCCACATCTGTACATTTTTTCATCGTTTTAGCAATGTTTACCATGCTGACAGACTGCTCTTTGTGTTCTCCTGCCTTAGGAGAATGATTGCTTCAATATTGCTACTACAGCCCCAAACCTACTGTATTAGGTCTTTCTGGGGTGTTATACAGACACACACAAGGAACATTTCTACTTTGAATTTTGCTCCTCAAGAGTGAGAAACTG
The DNA here is from genome assembly GCA_025802295.1 of Psammodynastes pulverulentus. NCBI lineage: Eukaryota > Metazoa > Chordata > Lepidosauria > Squamata > Psammodynastidae > Psammodynastes > Psammodynastes pulverulentus. The sequence goes on along the minus strand of JAOYMU010000292.1, from coordinate 41,445,281 downwards.
TCTCCACTCTCAATCCTTTACTATGGATTTTTTATCCCATTTAAGGGTTCCATTCTTGCTAGAAATATTATCACTGTCCATTTGGTAGCTGCATCCGTTTATAATCTCACTGTGCTAATGTGGTCAGCTGCTCCTCTTTAAGAGATAGAGGGACCAGCCTATTTGCAGTCTCTGTCACTTCCCCCTCTGTTTATTCATAAACCTGCTCCATCCTCAGATGTGTTGTTGTTGGTTTTTAAAAAATATACTTTCACAATATTTGCATTTAAACTTGATATGAAATTTTATCTTGAAGTGCAGGCAAATGTTTTATTCTAAATATGTCTTTTTATGCACATTTTGCTGTTTGTTTTACCTCAGAAGCATATCAGAATATTTGAAAAAGTATAAAAATCCAAGGAGAACAACATCCTAATCTTTGTATTAGTCTCAGAAGTGTAAACCAAGTTGGTTTGCTTCGAAGTTCAAATCAAACAAAATCCTTGTGCATTTCTATTTGGTAGCAATCAATCAAGTAGTGAAGCCAATGTTATCACAGCCAGTGCAATTGCACATAAACATGGGATAGGAGATACGATAGTATGCTTCCTTTTTTTTTTTTTGCTTTGTGGCCAGGTGAAATAGAGAAAAGATTTTCCATCTGGGTAGAAGTATAGTATCCTGTCAATTCAAATGAAATTTAACATGGATCAGCATCTAACCAAAATAGGTGGAAAGTTTAAAATTCTTTTCAGCTTTTAGGAAAATAGTTTTAGAAACCAGCTTATCAGCTAATTTAGCAGGCACCTTGGAAACTTTCTGTATTTTCTATTTTCACCATCTCTAACAAGTGGAGTCCTTAGTAATCTGCCATATTGATATTGCTAATAAAAGGCAGCCACTTATCAAGTCTTTGAAGAGTTAAAATGTTACCAGTGTTAATACACTGGTACCTTGGTACTCAACTGCTTTCAAACTCATTGAATTTGGTACTCAACCTATTTTGACATGAAAATTTTGTCCCGGTACTCATCATTTGTTTGGTACTTCCTTATGACTCACTACATTATTCCTTATGGGAAAAAACTGTTTGGTACTCATCATTTTTGGTATTCCTTGCATCTCCCGGAACCAATTAATGATAAATACCAAGGTATCACTGTAATTATATCTGAAGAGAATGCTTGAAAATTTATAAAATAAACATATAACATGTTAGCAAACATTTAATAAGAATCTTTTATATATTTTATTTAAAAATAGTTTTGACTATCATTGTTCAATATTAAAAGCACCATTTTGACTATATTTCCACCTTACATAATACAATTATCCATAGTTCTTAAGAATCTAAAAATCATTTTTACTGTTTGCTCATTATACTAACCTGGATTATGCAGCTTTAGTTGTCATGTTTAAGAAGTCTTGCTCTCCTTTTAACTTCTGTTCCACAAATAAAGCACAATCCTCATAAAGGGACTGAAAATGTTGCATAAAGGAACTATGACACAACTTGTATAGCAGAACCAAATTGAAATGTTTATGCAAAATGATGTGAAATACTGTTGGATACTTCTCCAGTAATATGCAACTATCTCTACATTTTATTCTCTATAATGAAGATAACAGATCTGTTTCACTACTGTCAAAAACAGCATTATTTTCCAAATTATGGCATTATGAAGATATGATGCCTTAACTGAATTTCACTTTATGTTATCTCTTCTCATTCAAGATCTACTGCGACAAACACTTTTGTTAGGGATACTTTTAGGGACACAAAATAACTTGACCACCTTCATGTGCTTGGGAATTCATTCTTATTTGGTCCTCCTTACGTCTCCATCTATCCTTTCAGCAATTCCTTTACCTATTGGCTGGATAAACTGCAGCCCTAGGACTTCACATATTTTCTTTTCTTCCATGCATCCATTAAACCACACTACCAAAATTTGATAGCACAATTATCCCAATTCAACAATGCTGTTTTTAACCATCTGATAGAGAAAATAAAAATAATAAGCAGTAGTTATTAGTAGTTTAGTAGCTTAACACAAGAAAAGAAAAAAGGCACTAATTCCTAGAAAAAAGTAATAGGAGAAAATAACCCCAGCGTTATTGCTCCAGTAATTTTATAGAATAGAATCCTAAACTTTCCTTCTTTCTTTCACAACATTACTAAATGTTTCCCCCACAGCAAACAGTTCCCAGTCACTGAAAGATTGATCATGCATAATCTGTATCTATCAGCCTTGTGAAGTTAACTAAATAGAGCTTTTTATATAGTGCCTCGCACCCTCTGAAATATCCTGCCAAATGATTTTTTTCAGAAAGCTCGTAACAACAGGTGCTGTTCACGTGACTGCTGTCTCAACTTTTTTTGCTATTCCCTGAAATTATTGTTAGCACATGATAAGGGGGTGAAAGGACACAAAATGATAATATTTTTGGGTGTTTGTGTCTATGAGAGAGAATTTAACAGTTTTGTCTATTTTCTACAGTTTATATATTGTGTTACAAATATTTCTTAGTCCTTTCTCACAGTCGTCTTGGGAGAATCCTTGGCATAGCCTGTCCTCATCCTTGTATCTCATAGGTTCTAGTTTATATAATGGCAACCTTACCATTGTTTTTACAATTTTAAGTGATGGAGGCATGGTTAAATAATTTGTTTTCCTTTTTAAAGCTTGTTTATGTTTTATTTTATGGGGGTTTTTTGCCTGGTGACAGATTCTTGCTTACATGCCAGTACTATTTATATTACTATCAAATTTTCCTGCTTGGGAACCTATTTTGATATGATTAGCTTGTTCCTTGAGGTTCCGGGTAAATGATGAACCAGTTTGCTTGACATTTTATATCATAATTTCAATGAAATGAAACTATTTCAATCAAATATGGGGAAACATACTTGATGGCCTTACCTGATAGGTTCTGCACAATAACTTTAATACTATTGTGATTTGATCCAGTGTAATCAGAGGTGTTTATCTTAGGGAAATATTTCACTTCTTACCACAAGTTTTAGATTAGTAAACTTTGTTGTCATCAAAGTATTGTGGATATCTTAGAACTTTTGCAGATCACATTTACTTTATAAGAATGCAAACAATCCTTGAGCTGCTTAAACTGGGGGCACAAGGTAACAAGCTTGACCAAAAGAATGCATTATTCAGAGCATTTAATGTTAGACTGTAGAAGAGAGAAACACATTCTGCTGAAATGCATACCTTTCATAAGTCACATAAAAACTGCATCCTGAATCATAAACATAGCCTTTTTCATAAACATTAACAAATGTTTAAAAGTCTAAAAGTTTAAAGTTTTCTTAAAGAAAAAAAAGAGAGACGTAGAAATCGAGTTCATTTTAGCAACTTCATATGTTACTCGTTACTCTGACTAGAAGCTCAAACTCTTAAGTTTGCTTTAATTTGGGAGCGTCTTGCTTTGAGGCAGCTTCTTGAACGAAAAAAGACAGAGAATAGGAGCCATATGTAACCTTCAGACCCCAAAAGAAAGAAGATGATGAGAATGCCATTGGCACATAGACAATAAAAAACACTATTTCCCCTCCACACCATATTTTCACATTTTTTAGAGGTGGGGAGAAATATCAGATGGCTGCTAGTTAATATCAGTGGGGTGGAAAAAAATGGGAAAGCTATTTTTGAATGGAGAATCAGTTACTTACATTTAATCAATAAATTAGTCAATTGCATTAACAAAACACATCACCTGATCAAAACAAACCCTAAACACTGAACTAAAAGAATTAATGCTGACTTCTGGCTAGTCTTCAAGTCTTTCTGAAACATCAAAACAAACAGCAACTCACTTGTAATCACTAATTCTTCGTGAGAATCTATAATGCATATTCTCAGAGGCTTCAGCATTCTCTCTCTCTGCCATTTCCTACTGCTCTGGGAAACTGTCTCCACTCTCTGCTTGCTTAGCTGCCCTTGACTTGCTTTCAAGCTGGATTCCATTAGAAGTTTTTCATCCAGGCTGGCAAATTCTTGGGCTGGAAGATAATAAAAAGCAAGGCAGTTTCCAAAGAAGCCAAGGATGGGCTTTTTTTGTTTATTTCTTTGTTTAATCGCACAGTTAATTAAATGAAACTGGATCTAAATTTGTATTTTATAGGTTTAAGTAAACCTATTATGTTTCCCAGTTATTAACAGACATAAAATATTTTTGAATGATTTTTAGAGGCCCAAAATTTTATTTTAAAATTATTGATACACCAGTCATATTCCTGTTTGAATCAAGAAAATTCAATTAAATTCAGGGAGATTAATTATTAGGTAAATGTTTATAGGATTTAAGCTTTAATAGTTTAAAAGTGACTGACTACTTCCAAATTCATTATCCATGCAAACATACAATTTCTGGATTCATATTTCTTTAAAGCAGACATGATTTGTTTATTTAAAAAATACCTTTCTATTAATAACTGTCTCTCCCTTTTCATTTTCATGTTTGCATTCTATGCCTTGTAAATAATTAAGACAGAAACTGGAAACTTCTGGGTCACTATTTTTCCCCATTATGTAGAGTACCCCATACTGTAAACAAATTCTCTTCCAAGGTCATCCAATAGATGGCACTCTTTCATTAGAGCAAAGAATCTGGAGCCTTGCTTTTCAAGCTATCTCAGAAAAAAAATAAGCAATTTAAGACAAAGACATTTTTCCTTTGTTCTTTTGTTGACCACATTCTAAGAAATATATACATATATAGGTGTACATTTAAATATTTGTCCTTTAGCAGAGATATACAGTTGACTGATTTGGTATTGATGTTGTTTTTACAAAACAGCTTTTTTAAAA